>QRFJ01000204.1:742167-815190 GCA_006176705.1 Cocos nucifera
TAGAGATGCAAAAATCTCCATGATTAATGATTTCTAGTGGGTGGTGCGGTCTCACCAACTGACTCATCACCTTACCTAATAGTTATTGGTGATGGATTAGCCAATGAGTGAACAACTCTTGTTCAATGATTCTCTAATCATGGTGCACCCAAACTTGGTCTCTAATTCATGAATCTCACCGTATCCAGAATATTGATCCACTCCTTAGTTAAGTCAGACCCACCATTTGCATAGACTGGATTCCTAATTGAGTCTCTCATTGTATCCGAAATATTGAGCCCAACTCATCCTCCAGCCCATAGCATCCAATGCCTAATAGACATGGTTGCATCTTTCCGATGCAACTAAGCCACTATATCCAACCGAGAACAATCAACCCCGGGAAGGGCCCGCACATCTACAATGGTGGAAGACCTCAGACTTAATCTTTTCTTAGGGAGAATTGATTCAGGTCTCATTAAACTAGACTTGTCATAGTCATAACAATTATGACTAATCTAGTGGCATGGGTTAGCTCGGATTATTGACCATCTCAGATCAGAACCGTGTCAACAGATATGGCCAGGTAAGTGAGATCGGTGGAAGAAATATGCCATTAACTCATACAAGAATGCATTCAGGTCGAGTAGCTTCCAATTAAAAATCAGTCGGTCGTATGTGCCAAACTTACCTTAGATACCAAATTGTTGAGCCAGAACCAATTGGGTTAGCCTACAATCCAGACTCTAACCTCTGAGCCTAATTAGGTCTTGCTTGATCGTGACTCGATCTTGACCCAGACTTAATCCTATTAGGCTGGTCAATTTAAGCATTGTTGATCCCATCTAACCAACTCTTGATTCGGTTTGATCAACCGCTTAGACCTAATTGAGCTACCCAAGCCCAAACCTAGTATTATGAATATGTCTTAGATCTAAAATTCTCAATTTTAGATCTAATTGATATTTCATAATCTTAATTCTTAATTAAGTAGGGTTCATAAATAAAATATGCACAATAAATCCTAGGGTTTCAGGATCTAGGGTTTTGTAGAAAGTAAGTTTTGGATTTTGATTAAGGACGAACACGCAGCACCCCTACACATCATAAGAACACCCCATCGAATGGAAGAAGAGGGCCTTTAAATTCTTCTTCGTTCTTATGATCGGACTGCCAAGAGGAATGCCTTAATCAGGAACATGTAATACTACAAAATAATTTTAGATCTATATCATATATCTCATATACAAATTAGATCTAATCATGGCATATTTTGCATACATCTCATGTATCGAATCATGCATATTTTTAGATCTAAATTATCTCATAATAATCTAAAAAATTAGATTTAAATTGATCTAATCAAAATAAATTCTAATCTAGACAACTATGTAGAACTATTCAACAACTAGTCTAGACATGCATCAATCATATCTCATATGATGTTTAAAATTAAATAATTTTTATTTGCTATTTTTTAGATATTATTATAATAATTATAATATCAAAAAATAGTAAATAAATAGATCTAAAATATGATTTAATCAAATTAAATTGAAAACATACAAGACTATTCTATAGAACTATTCTATTTTAGAACTAGTCATGCATATTTTCTAATCTTAGATCCAAATCATTTAATTTTAATTTTTTCTAATTTTAAATCTGATCACATCTCATGTGATATCTAAAATCATTTATTTTTTAATTAGAATAAATTTAAAATTAGATCTAAGTACTTTTAGAACCTGGGCTCTGATACCAGTTGAAGGAAAATCTTGATTTTCTGGAGTAGGTTCGTTCAGATCTGATCGGATCAAGAGATATATTTTAAATTTTTTTTTTAATTCTAATTAGATCTAGGATATTTTAGATCTGATCTTTATTATTCTAATAATAAAAATAAAATTTAAATAAATTAAATCAAATTTAATTTATCTTAATGTAGGGTAATCTTATTATCCGTTGATGATCCTGTAAGCAGCGGAAGGTTCTGAATCTAGCCACTCAAGTGCCTGGCCTCTACCAGTATCCACTTGAGCTAGATCTAGAGATCCTCTTCTTCTCTATCACATCTCTAAAAATTAGATTTGGATCTGATCTGAAGGATCTTCAAAATTTCTTTCGAAGATTAGTCGTTGTCCTTTGCAGCAGTGCAGCCTTCTATCTTTCAGTCGCCTTTCTCTCATTTGGATTGCACCAACCAAGGTCCAAAATACTTTTGGATGTTGAGAGGAGAGGGAGAAGATGCTTTGGCATGGAGGAGGAGAGGAGAGGCAGCCTTGGGGTGTGGAAATCTCAATTTTCTTTCCAATCATTATTTGAGTTGGGCGCAGGGTCTTATTTATAGACTATCTGTGATCCAACTCCTCTTCTTCCTAACCAATCACAATCCTTTATGAAATCAGATCTAAATCTGATTGGTGGGAATAGAGTCCCTTGGATTCCTCCTTAGATGGCGCCTAAGACCAGTCAAACTTGGTTCTTAGGAGAACTCTAATCGGAATCCAAAAAGGAGATGGAGTCCCTATCCAATAGGGACTCCTGGGTGCCTCCAACTTGGGCGCATGCCAGGGTGGCGTGCGCCCTCCTCCTTGCCAGGTTCTGGCAGGGGGACAGGCCCCCACCAGCTCTCCAATAGGTGCATGACATGTGGATCAAAAGTCAAAGTGTCAATGGTCAACGTTTGACCAGTCAAAGGTCAGACTTTTGACCAAAGTCAAAGAACAAGAAATGGCAGGTGACCAAAAATGGTAGGTATTGTCTTACAAAATAAGACAACCTTTTCTGACTTGGACAACCTCCAGTCAGACCATAGTGAAGGCCTCTGATTGAGCACAAACTCCTTTGGCTCAGTCAGGACAACTTATTTATGATAGTAAAAGAAGAACGTTAGGTTCAATCGAGTGCTAGCACGATTTTCCTTGAACCTAATTGAATCTCATTCAGATCAATTGAACTAGATCAGTTCAATTGATGATCACCAGATTCAAACCCTTGTTTGTGTGACCCAGTTAGGTTCAGTTCTGTATGGTAATGGGATATGTCATGATCTCTATCATCGACATCATCGAAACTCCTTTCGATGGATCAGAACTCTTCTGATTCGAACAGCTAGAATGATCGATCATCTAAATCATTCTAATTGCTCCCAAAATCCACCAGTGACACCTAGCAGTATATGGTGGCAACCCATCAGAGCTGAATGCGAACCTCTTGGTGCAGCTACCTGTGTGATTAAGTTCTTCTATCTTGAGCCCCGATCAGATTAGGGTTAAGGTGAACTCGTCAAACCCTAGTCTCTGTCATATGATGTAATCATTCGATTCGAAGTCCAATGTGAAAATCTAAATAGAAACTCTTTCTATTATTTCACTCTACCATGGCCATGGACTTCTGGACTTGATTCTCATGATCATCATAGGGCTGCTCCTCTACCACCGAGGTAGATAGATTCCATCTTGATGCAATCCAGTTCCTACAATGAACATGCTATAGCCAACATACACCTCAGGGTTCCATATGGCTAGGAGACCGAGTAATGGTGTAGTCAAACTATAACACCCTCAAGGTGAACTGTCCGATGCATCTCAGGTCAAAGAACCAGACACACTACTGCAGCATCGAGTCAGTCATTGACGAGAAGGTAGACTTCCCTAATGACTACTCGAGGTGGTCACGCTCAGTGCCCTTATTCTCTAAGGAGTACCTATACTCTCGCTCCGATGTCTCCACACCATAACTCAAGACTCATCTACTAAAGAGAAGTGATTGTACACCAACCTTCCAGATCAATCACCATCCTCGTGATGATCCTATGATCGAAAGCATTTTATGAGTTAATAATGATTATTCATGTCTTAAATTTTCAACTCTTAAAAATATGAATTATCATTACCATTAACTCAAAGGATGTATCACAGACACTAAATACACATATGTGATAGAAAATAACCCATTTTATTTATTTTAGTCAAAATTATAATTTTGCTCCTAGAAGTGTATTACAAGTGTCAGCCAATTCTTACTTTTAGGACACATATATCTAACATGATGCTCTCAAGCCTTGAGAACAGGTGGAGAGAAACCAAGGAGTGAATAGAACTAATCATCAAAGAGTTTCAGCCAGAGTTGCAGAGGAGATGACTTGGAATCAAAAAGGAGTCGACTCTGTCAAGAGAGTCAACTCAGTTTTTGAGTCAACTCAATCTCAAAGCAGGCTGTAGATAGAGAGCTGTGTTTTAGTGACAAATAGATGGCATGCTGTTGAGTCGACTCGATCCAAGTTGGAGTAGACTCGATTCTAGGCGAGTCAACTCGATCTCAGCAAGAGTCGACTCAGATCACTAGTAGAGCTATGCATGAAGTCTGTTCTGGTCTAGGATTGAGTTAGATCCTAGATGACTTAAGGCCTTAGTTTGTAAGGTCTTAAGGGGCTAATCTATAGATTGGACTGGATTTAGTCCAATGAGTGTGTGCACATGAGACATGGGTGTACATGGGCTCTGGAAGTGCATTGATCACATTAGGTTAGCTAGAAAAGTTTTTTTGGGTTGGGTCACTTTGACCCAGTATATATATACTCTGTATTGAGTTTGTGATTAACATAGATTGAATACAAGGTATTTTTCTTCTTAAAATTATCTCTTCCTCTCACTCTTTCTCATTCTTCTTCTCCTCTTCGTGTCCTAGGATTTGTTAGGGCTTGTCAGAATGTTGCCATCGCTTTTCTTGGATCCTTATTGTTGGTTCTGCATTATTAAGTAGCAAGAATAGATTTCCTAACAATCTAGTATTAAAGCCTTAGAGCAAGATCTAGTGAACGAAAGGATAAGGTTTCGCCTGGATTAGGGTAAGGTACTGAATAGATTTTTTTTTTGAACATTATTTTTATCTTTTAGTGTTTGGTTATTGGAGATCTAGTTGAGATGACAATGAGTACCATTAAGATGGACTTTGGAAAGTTCGATGGCATGGATAATTTTAGCCTTTGGCAGTAAAGGATGAAGGATCTGCTATTGAAAATTATATCCTAAAGCTAATTATGTAGGTTGTAGATAGTTGAGCTCATTGTAATTGTATTTGAATTATTAATGAATAAAATTATTATTTTGGCTTTTTCATCATTTTTGTGCATCTTCCTTTATGAACTATTTTATGATGAAGTCCTTGGGACTATTTAGATTTGATAAAAGAGGATTTATCATTTAGTCCTTAAACCTGTTCGCCATCAAATGATATATTGTTACCTAGGATGATAACGTTTATCGAGTATAGATCGTTGCATGCCATATGGATTGGTTGTCCTCTTAACCAAGAAGTATGAAAATACAGGTATAGCATGTAGGTAAAATATTATGGTATACTTCACTGAACATGACCCAGCTATGGAGCTCTCTGCTGTCAAGAGTTGCTAGTGAAGGATATGGGTATAAGTGTCCCTTAGACCTGAGATCACCATGGTGACTTGCAAGCAACTCACTGCACTTTGGTATCGGACTATCTAAATTTTTAATTTAGTGATGGAAGATCTCTGGGTGCAGTTAAGTGCTTGTTTAATTGGTGTGTAGGTCAAGATAGGATTGACCTCTCCAAGTGTTGGAGCAAATGCATCGCTGTATTTCAATTTAGCAAAACCTCCATATGATGGATATTGAAATTTAAAATATAATGTGGATGAATTTTAGGATTGGCAGTTAAACCCTAGATCATTCATTAAGTATTAAGGTCAAAGAAATGAATTATATGGTAATCATATACCATAGATTCATAAATATTGCATTACGACCATTCAACGTATCCGAATGTCGTGTACCATTACTAGATGGTCACATCGATTTATATAGAAATTAGTTTCTATGCTACCGACTTAGGGTTTGAACCTATAGGGCACACATAATAGGAGTTTCCATCTGATTTGATGGCTGATCAAGAGTCCTAATGGTCTGAAACTCTATGGTCAAAAGTCCTACTGGACTGGGACTCTATGACCAGGACTCCCACTGAACTGGAACTCTATTTTCTCATATTTCATTGGACTAAAACTCTAATATTATTAGAAGATTAATTAGCAATTAGATTGCTGATTAGCTTAATTTGATTAAGCAATGAGATTTGGTTCAAATTTGATTGAATTGGATTCAATTGGAATTAACCCGATTATGTTATAAGATGACCTAATCGCTATGGGAGATTGGACCCTAATTTGATCAAGAGTTGGACTCAATTAATTTCTAATTTGATTAAAATATAATTAGGATGGATTAAATCTAATTTGATTGGATTTATCCTAGTCTAATTAGGTTTGGATAAATAGGTTTGGATAAAACCTAATTGGATAAGTTAAAATTATTTTGGACATCGCTCCCTGCACCTTGATTGTTTGACCCACACCCTCTTCCATGCACATTCTCAATTTGCATGATTTTTTTCCATGGTTATTGGCACCACTTATCTCTCCCTTTAACCTAGCCTAAGTGTTGGATCAATTTGAATTGTCTTGAATTTTGAATTCAAAGACAATTGGTTGGAGGTTAGAACTAGTCCAACCTCTCAACTAGTCCAACCTCTCAACCTTATCTACTTTCCATGCCCCATATGGATTTGTAATACATTTATATGATTTTTCTAAGTGTGGGCATGCAGAAGGAGAGTCCTTCTGCATGTCACACACTTGGTGTGGGTGTTGGAAGTGGATAGGAGTTCCACTTGAATTTGAATTCAAGTCGAGGGTTGAAACAAGTTCAACCTCCCAATCTCCCATGTGCTTTTCCCACTTTTAGTCACCCATTTAAGAGGGGATTTTTGCATGGGCATGAAAGAGGTGAGTGGTTTCTGGAGAGAGAGTTCTAGAGTGGTTGGGCACTAGTTTCTCGGCATAAGAAATTCTAGAGAGAGAGAAAAGAAAAGTCCTATGCCACTCTATCCTTTCCACATGCCACTTTTTGTTTTCTTAATTCTTGTCGCCCATTTAAAATGGTTTTAAGAGTGGGTGTAGGTAGATAGGAGAGTCCTTCTGCTAGTAAAAAAGTTTTCATAGAAAAATTCAAAAAGTGGGCGCGTGGAGTCTTCTGTGTGCCAGGATTTTTTGAGAGTCTTTTTGCATCTTGTCTTTCTTCCTTAGATTAGATCTAAGATTGGAATGTGATATTTATGTGAAAAGTGTTTCATATAAAATCATAGAGAGGGCATGAGAGCTTCTATTTGAGTGATCTAAGTGTCAGACAAATCCTGAGAGTGGGCACTCTAGGATTTCTAGGTGTGGGTAGCCTTAGGATTTTTGATCCAGGGTTCGAAAAGTGAGATTGAGTGTTGTGAGTGCCTGATTTGCACAAAAATTTTCACACCACTTTCTCTTCCTCCAATCTACATCATCTGGCCTCTTGGAGTGTCCGAAAGATCGAAAGAAGATGGTCGATCGAGATAAACCAAGATCGGCCGTCGAAGATTTTGGCAAGGAGCTAGTACTTTGGTGGAGCACATCGGGAATAGGAGCTTCATATGGACCATCCATAGAGGCCAGATGACTATGTGGCTGCATCACAATGTGAGGAGTTTTTTTTCAGCATTTTCAAATTACGGAGTTCGACTACCTATGCTTAGGTATCGTATTTTGAACATGAGTAGGTTAATAAATATAATTTTCTGATCTATTGCATTCAAATTTTCTCTTACATATATACATGTCTCGATCCTAGAGTAGGATTTTTGTGATCAGATCATAGCATGCGTAGATTAATATTAGATTAATCTTAGTCTTCCACTATATATTAATTCGAAGAAGTTTCGAAATGTATGTCTAGAATCCTGCACATTTCCTACATCTGCTGGTGTAGAATAAAATCTTCAAGATCTTGACTCAAAAAAGACCAAAAAAGATTTCCATTGAATATTGGGAGAAACTTGAAGAGATACCTTTATGCATGATTCGGATGTGCCTTGCTGCTGAAGTTTTGCCTGAGATTAATATGGAAACCACATCAAAAGTATTTTGGCAGAAACTAGAGAACACGTACATGGACAAAAACATGACAAATAAATTATAGTTGAAGAACCAGCTGTATAGTTTGCAGATGCTCAAAAGAGAAAATCTGGTTGCCCACATCCAAAAGTTCAATCAAGTTTGTTGGATGTCATGAGCCTTGATATGAAGATTGATGAGGAGTATAGAGCTCTCCTATTATTGTGTTCATTGCTAGCAGTATATGATGGTCTCATTACTACTTTGATGTATGGAAAAGAAACTTTGAACTTCGAGAAAGTGGTTGAGGTTCTTAGATCTAATAAGCAGCAAGAGAAGCTAGTCAAAGGAAGCCCTAGTTCAGAGGTACTTTCTATGAATGAGAGGCAAGGAAGGTCGAAGGAGATGACTCAAGACCAGTCAAAGGGTAGATCGAAGTTTCGAAGGAAATAGAAGGCTTTTAAATGTTATAAGTATCAATAGCTTGGTCATATTAGAAGAAATTGCCCACTTTTAAAGAATGAGAAGGAAAAGGATGCTTTTAAGGGAGGTACGACCAGTAGGAGTGGTGCTCTATCATTTGAAGAAAATGGATACGGCATACTAGTTGTATCAGATAGGAATGCAGAGTTGGATAGCCACTGAACACTAGATTCAGCATGTTTCTACCATTACACTACATATCAGGAGTGGTTCTCATCTTATGAGAGATTCGACGGGAGTGTTAGTCTTGCAGATGATCATCCATGTAAAGTGTTGGTGTTGGTACAGTCAAAATGAGGATATATGATGGAGTCATACAGACACTCATCAATATAAAGCATATGCCAGAATTGAAGAAGAACCTAATATTCCTGGGTTACTTGGAAAAACAAGGGTATGCTTTTGGTTGTTAGCTGGATAGCAGGTGCTTGAGGATTTTCAAGAGTGGATTGATGGTGATGAAAGGGAGAAGACTGAGTAATAACCTATATAAGATGGAGGGCTCAGTAGTTACTGATAGTATGGAGGTGTCTATAGCGACACAGGAGTAACTAACCTATAAGCTTTGGCACTATCATATCGATCACTTGAGTGATAGGGGGCTCATCGAGTTGAGTAGGAGAGGTCTGATTCTTGCATTAAGAAAGGAAGGAGATGACCTTGTAGAAAAAGTTGGATAGTTCCATGCATGTAATTTTAAAATTTTATGGCAGAATAGGCTAAATTAAATAATTTAATTTAGATTATATGCAAGAGATCAAATCTAAACTATCTTACCTAGGACCTTTAACATGATTTATGATGTATATAGATTTGAAAAAAATATAATCTTGCATCGATCATATCGATGCGCTAGATCAGGTCTAACCATTAGAACTGATCTAGTTCTAATCTAACGAGTTCAGAACTCATTACCTTTATATGGGTTGATGAACACTGCTATTGATCTTGAATTTCTAAAGCTCTTGAGGGTTGTTCACAGCCACACAGGGTGTCTAGCCTCTACGAATTATCCACTCGAAGCTCCGATCTGATATGCCTTCTTAGGAGTGCTAGCTCACTCGAAAGGCTACTGTATGGCTAATTCTTCTTCTTCTTCTTCAAAACCTTTGAACACCTTCAAATCTAACAAAGAACTTTAGGAAGAATTTGATGGTGGAAGAAGAGGAAAGAGAACTATTTTTTCTTTAAGATTTTCCTTACAAGTAAACCTTGATCAGATCTAGGTCTCTCTCTCACCCGAAGAGAAACTAGTTTCCTCTAGATCTCACGCCAAGGGAGAAGACCACTCAAGCCTCATGCCCAAAAACCTAGATCCCTCTTTTTAGTCAACCAAAGCCAAGCAAAAACTCTATCTCCCATGTCCAAGAGACCCCTTATATAGAAGAGTAGATAGGGTTGATGAGTCATGGACTGGTTTGAATGAAATTCGAACTATGACTCATCCCTATCTCAAATAGAATTCAAATTAAATTTGAATTCCATTCAATCCTCATCCAAGGGCTCTTAGAGTGGGTGATAACTAGGGTATTGGCATGAAAATTCTTCATGCAAAAATAGTTTTGGCATGGAGAAAAGTTGGCGCACAAGACTAGGTGGCACAGGGTGTAGTCCAATCCAATTGGATTCTAGGTTCTAGTTATTTGGTTCCAATCAAATTAGACCTAAATAAATCACATATAACCTAATCTAATTAGGCTCTTAATAGCCTTAATTAATCCTAATTAATTGAGCTAAAGATATGATCAAATCAGAAACCATCCACCCTTGGCGATTAGGTCTTCCCATAACCTAATCGGGTCAAACCAAATTGAATCCAATCCAATTAGATTTGATTCAAAATCCTTTTTGTTCAATCAAATTGAACTTATTAGTAATCTAATTACTAACTAATCCCCTTATAATTCACTAACCCTTAGCAAGTTAATTCATTATTATGAGCTTAGGTATGGTGCCCTCAAGCCTTGGAAGTAGATGGAGAAAACCAAGGAGTGAATGGAACTAACCATCGAAGAGCTTCAGCCAATGCTTCAACCAAGCTGGCTCGATTTTTGTCAAAGTCAGTTTGAGCAGAAGTTGAGCTAGCTCAAATCCTAATAGAGCTGACTCGAGCAAAAGATTAGAAAGCATGTCAGGTTGGCATGTTGGAAGGGCTGGCTCGATTTCTGAGAGAGCTAGTTCGACCTGTAGAACAGAAGACAGTCATGTCTGTTGAGTTAGCTCGAATCTTAAAAGAGCCAGCCTGAGCAATAAAATAGAAAGCGATGATTCAGACTCTCGTAGGAGACATCATAGTTAAGCTGGCCCGATTGCTGACCGAGCCAGCTCGAGCAGCGAACAGAACAGTACGTCATTTCTATTTTGGCCTAGGATTGGGTTTAATTCTAAGAATTTAGAGCCTTGGTTTGTGAGATCCTAAGAAGCTAACCTATGGATCGGACTGGGATTAGTCCAATAGGTGTGTGCATGAGAGACATGGGTGTACATGGGCTCAAGGAGTGCATCACATTAGGTTAGCTAAGAAATTTTTTTAGGTTGGATCTCTTTGACTAGGTATATATATACAATGTATTGAGTTTATAAAAAAGAATGAATTGAATACAAGCCTTTTCTCCTTAAAAATCTCTCTTCCTCTTTCATTCTCCCTCTCTTCTTCATCATGCCCTAGGATTTACAAGGATTTGATAGAATAGCCATCTTTTTCCTCGGATCCTTTTTGCTATTTCCATAATCATCAAGCAGCAAGGATTATTTCCAATAGTTTGGGATCAGGATGATTAGGATCCAACAGATTGGTATCAGATCCCTAATGTTAGATCTGATGGAGGAAAGGTCAAAGCTTCATCGAAAATTATGGTAAGGTGCTGAACAGATTTCTTTGAACACAATTTTATTTTTTATGTTTGGTTATTGGAGATCTGATTGTGATGGCATCGAGTACCATTAAGGTGAACTTTGGAAAGTTCAATGATAAGGATAACTTCATCCTTTAGCAGCAAAGGATGAAGAATCTACTGGTGTAGAATAGAATCTATAAGATCTTGATTCAAGAAAGACTGGAAAAGATTTCTATTGAAGAGTGGGAGAAACTTGAAGAGATAGCCTTCAACATAATTCGGATGTGCCTCGTTGATGAAGTTTTACCAGAAATCAATATGAAAACCACACCGAAGGGGTTTTGGCAGAAACTGGAGAACATATATATGGGCAAGAACATGACAAACAAGCTAATAATTGAAAAAATAACTATACAATTTGCAAATGTCCGAAGGGGAAGATCTAATTTTTCACATCCAGAAGTTCAATCAAGATAGCTAGTGAAGTGTTTGAGGTCTAATAATGAAGGAGAATACACTAGCCTAAAGTTTAGAAAATACTATGAGGAAAATGGCATCAAATGTTATTACACAGTGAAGATGACCCCTCAGCAAAATGGTGTCACGAAGAGGATGAATCAGACACTGATAGAGAAGGTCAGGAGCTTAAGACTGTAGACATCACTACCCAAATCTTTTTGAGGTGATGCTCTTACTTAAGCTTGTTTTCTTGTTAATAGGTCTTCTCATAGAAAACTAAATATAGAACTTTTAGAGGCTATTTAGAGTAGAAAAAAGATGGAGCTTGGCCACCTAAAAGTGTTTGGCTGTCCTACATATGCTTTAGTAGAAGAAGCTAATAGGAGCAAGCTAGATCCAAAGTCACAAAAGATGATATTCATCAAATTTTTATGAGCTGTGAAGGATTTCTTGCTATGGGATCACATTCTCAGAGATGTTTCATCAGTCAAAATATGATTTTTAATAAGAAGAGCATCATGATGAAGCCAGAAAGTGCAGATGAAGTTGCAAAGACAACATAGGACAACATGGGATAGTTCTTGGATAAGGATGATTTGTCCTTAACATCAACCTCAGGTTGTGTTCAGTTTGAGGTGGAGTTGGACAGACATGGTGATACACCTATGGAAGATTAGCATGAAGAGTGATCTATCCTGAAGAAAGTGTAGAGGCAGCCACAGGCAGCAGACTTGCAGGATACTACAAGAGAAGTGGCACCGCATAAGTCGAAGCACACTGCTCATAAATCGATGCGATATGGCATTGATAAGACTATCTCCTATGCTCTCATCACTGTTAATGAAGATCTAGAGAGCTTTGAGGAGGCCATGGAGAGTTTGGATCCATAGTCATGGATACAGACCATAATGAAGGAGATGGAGTCTCTCAGGAAGAACCATGGATTTACCAAATGATGCTCGACCCATTGGCTCCAAATGGATTTTCACTAGAAAAGAAGCACCTTCAGAGCAAGGTAAAGTGAGGTACAAGGCTAGGCTGGTAGCTAAAGGATACTTACAGAGAGAAGAGATTGATTACTTAGAAGTCTTCTCTCCAGTTGTTAGACATACGTCCATTAGGATGCTGTTGAGTATAGTTGCTGCTCATGATTTGGAGCTGGAGCAAATAGATGTCAAGACAATATTTTCCCATGAGAATTTGGAGGAGAACATCTACATGGAGCAGCCACAGGGCTTCAGAAAGTCTGGTTCAGAGGAAGAGGTTTATTTACTGAAGAAATCATGGTATGGATTGAAGCAGTCTTCTAGATAGTGGTACAAGTGATTTGACATATTGTGAGAAGTATTGATTTTTTCTGGTGTGATCATGATCCATATGTATATATGAGATCTCTGAAATATGGATCTTGGTTATATTTACTCTTATATGCAGATGATATGCTGATGGCATGCAAGAGTAAGGATATAGATATGCTGATGGCATGCAAGAGTAAGGATATAGTGCAGGAGTTGAAAGGAGCTTTATCTCAGGAGTTTGAGATAAAGGACTTAGGGCCTACGAAGAAGATCCTTGATATGAAAATTGTCAGAGATAGAATCAAGGGGCTACTGCATCTATCTCAGGGAGGATACATGAAGAAGGTCTTAGAGGGATTTGGAATGAAGAAGACCAAACTGGTAGAGCTGCCACTTGTCGAGCATGTTAGACTCTCTAAGACCATGTCACCACAGACTAAGATGGAAGTTCAAAAGATGAAAAAGGTTCCATATGTTGGAAAATGTATCCCAAAGCCAATTATTAGTCTATTGATGATTGTGCTATATTATAATTATAATTGATTCATTAATAAATAAAATAATTTTTTGATATTTTTCATTGCAAAGTATTCATCTTCTAATGAAGTCTATTTTTGTGATGAAGTTCTTAGGACTATTTAGCTTCGATAAAAAGAAGATTTATCGATTAGTCCTTAAATCTATTCATGACCAAATGATAGACTGTTAATTAGGATGACAGGATCTATCGAGCATGATCGCTGTATGCCATATAGGTTGGTTGTCTTCTTAATCAAGGAGTATGGAGATACTGATATGGCATATAGGTGAGATGTATGGGTACATCATCATTGAACGTGATAAACTTTAGAGCATTCTGCTGTTAAGAATGTCTCTAATGGGATATAGGTATAAGTGTCCCTTAAATCTGAGATCACCTCAGTGACTTGCAAGTAACTCATTGTACTTTGGTACTAGACTAACTGAATTTCTAATTCAATAATGAAAGATTTCTAGGCATAGTCAAGTACTTGCAAAGTCAGAGTGTGATCAAAATGTAATTAACCACTCCAAGAGTTGGAGAAGAATATATCACTGTATTTCAATATAGCAAAATCTTGGCCAGGATAATCCATTAGATGGATTTGATATTTTGAAATACAATGTGGACAGTTTGATCAGAATTGATGGTTGAACTTTGAGATGTCCTATGAGCATTTTGATCAAGGGGATAAATTATATGGAAACTATATCCACATAGGTTCTAAGGATATTATTCTATACATTCGACCTATCCGACTGTTGGATACCATTACTCGATGGTTACTTCGATTGGTACAAGAATTTATTCTTATACTATCGGCTTAAGTTTGTACCTATATGATCACATACATTAAAGCTCATGATCAGATCAAATGGTTGATCAACGATTAAGAATTATTCTAGGATTAAACAATCAATACGATTGATGTTTAACCTAGTGCAAGTATTATAGGAGGATCGATTAGCAATTAAATTATTAATTAACTTAATTTGATTAAGTCAGAGGGCTGAGATTAAGTTTAATTAAATATAATTTAATTAGATTTAGTTTGGACTTGATTGGATCAAGTTCAATTGGCTTATTGGATAAGCTAAGTGCAAGGAAGAACTAGTCCTAGTTCAACTAGGACTCGGATCAATCCAATTTTCTAATTTGATTAAAAAATTAAATTAAAATTTAATTTAATTAAATTAAATTTTTAATTAGATTAGGGCCTAATTTAATTTAGTTGACTCAGTTTTGATTTAATTTGGTTGGAGAAACCACTTTGACCAAGTCATAGATGGACTAGGATTCCACCTTGCGCCACCTTAGCCCCTCATGCCCCACGCCCTCTTTCTCTCTTAATTTTGCATGACAAAACCTCTCTCCTAGGCCTTCTCATGCATGCCCTCCTCTTATCTATTTCTCATATGGAAATTAGGTAGTGGACCAAGTCAAAGAAAGGAATTGGTTTTGGTTTTAAATCCTATGAGATAGTGTTTTGAAAAACCAAAACTCTTCCTCTCAAGTGTGTCGCCCTCCTCCCTATTTTTTCTCTAATTCTCATGGCAAAAAATAGAAGGTTTTGGGTAACTTTCTCAAGAGGTTCCATGCCAAAATTTCTAGAGAGGGCATCCAAGAGTTGGATGCCCCTTGACTTTTGCTTATTTTGGTCTTTCCTAGTTTAAGAGTTTGACCTAGATAACGCTCTTCCATATCTATTTATTTAGGATGAATTTTGGACTAGAATTTTTGTGAAATATAGATCATTGAGAGAGCTTTGGGGTGTGTGAAAATTAGAGAGAAAGACTATTTGGGCATTAGGGTTCCATAGACACCAAACTAGGTGTCTAGGTGAGAGCAAAGAGAAGAAGAAGAGGATCTTCTTCTAGGGTTGCTGAGTTCACCTCTTTCCTTCCTCTTTCTTTGTGTTTTCTAAGAGTGTCTCATATATGAAACCTTCTCTCCTCCTTCTCCTCTCTGAAAGAGTCCAAATCTAGAAGAAGAAGGCATCTGATTGACTATCAAAGAAGGATAAGCATAGTATTAGCATACTATACTGATTTCCTGCATTAGGACTTCTAATCATGATCGTGGACTTGTGTGGATGACTCATAGAGGCCAAATGTGTGTATGGCTCACAACTTCATCCTCAAGCCTGGATCAGCAAGTTAGAACATCTAACTTGCACAGGTAATAGATCTAATATATTATTTTCATACTTGCATTAGGTGTAGTGTATATACATGTTGATGTGATCAACATGTTTTAGTTTCTTCTTTAGATTTTAATTTTTGATTTAATAACATGCCATGATCATGTAATAGATTTTAGATCTAGAATATTTTTTTGATATTTAAAATTAATTTTGATTAATTTTTATCTTCCACTACCTGATCTTGAAAAGTTTCAAGATCTAGCTCTAAAACCCTAGATCTGTGTTAGATATATGTGCCCTAGAAGCCAGAATTGGCTGACATTTATAATACACTTCTAGGGGCAAAATTATAATTTTGACTAAAATCAATAAATGCGTTATTTTCTATCACATATATGTATTTAGTGTCTGTGATACATCCTTTGAGTTAATGGTAATGATAATTCATATTTTCAAGAGTTGAAAATTTAAGACATGAATAATCATTATTAACTCATAAATTGCTCCTGACCATAAGATCATCATGAGGATGGTGATTGATCCAGAAGGTTGGTGTACAATCGCTTCTCTTTAGTAGATGAGTCTTGAGTCTACGGTGTGGAGACACCGGAGCGAGAGTATAGGTACTCGTTAGAGAACGAGGGCACTGAGCGTGACCACCTCGAGTAGTCATTAGGGAGTCTACCTTCTCGTCAATGACTGACTCGATGCTGCAGTAGTGTGTCTGGTTCTTTGACCTGAGATGCATCGACAGTTCACCTTGAGGGTGTTATAGTTTGACTACACCATTACTCGATCTCCTAGCCATATGGAACCCTGAGGTGTATGTTGGCTATAGCATGTTCATTGTAGGAACTGGATTGCATCAAGATGGAATCTATCTACCTCGGTGGTAGAGAGTAGCCCTATGATGATCATAAGAATCAAGTCCAGAAATCCATGGCCATGGTAGAGTGAAATAATAGAAAGAGTTTCTATTTAGATTTTCATATTGGACTCGAATCGAATGATTAACATCATATGACAAGACTAAGGTTTGACGAGTTCACCTTCCTAATCTGATCGGGGCTCAAGATAGAAGAACTGAATCACATAGTAGCTGCACCAAAGAGGTTCGGCATTCAGTTTTGATGGGTTGCCACCATATACTGCTAGGTGTCACTAGTGGATTTTGAGAGTAATTAGAATGATTTTGATGATCGATCATTCTAGTTGTCTGAATCAAAAGAGTTCTGATCCATCGAAAGAAGTTTCGATGATGGAGATCACGACATATCCCATTACCATATAGAACTGAACCTAACTGGATCACACAGATAAGGATTTGGATCTGGATATCATCAATTGGACTAACCTAGTTCAATTGATTTGCATTAGATTCAATTAGGTTCAAGAAAATCGTGCTAGCACACGATTGAGCCTAACATTCTCTTTTCTATCATTAAAAGTTATCTCGACTGAGTCAAATGTATTTGTGCTCACTTAGATACCTTTACCTAGTCTGACTGGAGCTTGTCTAGGTTAGAAAAGGGTTGTCTTAATTTATGAGATAAATTTGAGACAACACCTGCCATGTTTCGTCACCTGCTAATTCTTGTCCTTTGACTTTAGTCAAACATTGACCTTTGACTCTTGGACATCTGCCCATGTGTCATGCACCCATAGGAGAGACTTTTTGACCAAGTCCACCTACCATTTGGTAGGTAGATGGAGGGCACACGCCTTGGATGGCGTGCGCCTCATGTGGATAAACACTGGAGTCCCATACGGATGGGACTCTAGGTTGCTTCTTGGATTCAAACTAGGTGACCCTTACCTATAGATTTTGACCATTCTAAGGCACCATCTAAGGATGAATCTATGGGGCTCTCATTTGATTGAATCAGGTGATGTCATCCCATCAATCAGATTTAGATCTGATTGCACGAAGCAATGCGATTGATCGAGATGATGCAGCACTACATGGCGCAGCAGGGTCTATAAATAAACCCTATCTACGCCCAGCTTTTTGGCGAGTTCCTCTTAGCCCACGCCCCAAGGCCACCTCTCTCCCTCCTCCATGCTCAGGGAAGTTGGGCCTTTCAGTTTGGTGCGATCTAGGCAAGAAAAGGTTGACGAGAAAAGAAGAAGGCAGCATTACTGCAGAGATGACTGCTGATCTTCAGAAAAAGTTTTGAAGATCCTCCAAATCAGATCTAGATCTGATTTTTGGAGACATGATAAAGAAGGAGAAGATCTTGAGATCCAACCTGAGTGGATATCGGTAGAGACCAGGCGCTTGCATGGCTAGATCCAGAACCTCGAGCAATCAGCAGGATCATCAACGGGTAATCAGATTACCCAATATCAAGGTAACATTAATTTAGATTTAATTTAATTTAATTTTTTTATTTATCAGATCATAAAATTAGATCTAAAAAATGTCAGATCTGATTTGGATCTAAGAAAAAATTTTTGAAATATGTTTCTTGATCCAATCAAATTTAAACGAATCTGATCCGAGAAAATCTAATTTTTTCCTTCAATAGAGTAGAGTTGGACCACCAGTGGAGGATACTACTTGTTAGAAAATATGTTCTGAAGCCAATCATTAGCCTATTGATGGTTATGCTATTTTATAAATATAAATAATTTATTAATAAATAAAATATTTATTCTTGCTTTTTTTATCATAAATCTACATCTTCTAATGAACTTCTACGTTGTGATGAAGTCCTTAGAACTATTTAGATTTGATAAAGCGAGGATTTATCAATTAGTTCTTAAAACTATTTATTACCAAATGATACATTGTTAATCAGGACGATAATGTTTATCAAGTATAGATCATTATGTGCTATATGGGTTGGTTGTTCTATTAACCAAAGAGTAGAGATATTGGTATGATATACAGATGAGATGTCAGGGTACATCATCACTAAACATGATCAACTGGAGCATTCTTCTATCAAGAATTACTCTGATGGGATATGAGTATAAGTATCCCTTGGACCTGAGATTGCCATGGTGGCTTGCAAGCAACTCACTATGCTTTGATGCCGAACTATCTGAATTTTTAATTTAGTGATGGATGGTTTCTAAGTACAATCAAGTACTTATGAAGTTGGTGAGTAATCAAGATGGGATTGACTACTCCAAAAGTTTGGAGATAATGCATCATCGTATTTCAATTTAGCAAAATCTTGGTCAGAAAAATCCATATGATGGATTTAAGATTTTGAAATATAATATGGATGATCTAATCAGGATTGACAATTAAACCCTGAGTTGTCTTATGAGCATTTTGGTCAAGAGGATGAATTATGCAGAAATGATATCTACATGGGTTCTAAGAGTATTGCTTTATACATTCGACCTATCTAGCCATCGGATACCATTACTAGATGGCCACTTTGATTGATATAAAAAATTATTTTTATGCTACTAGCTTAAGTTTGAACCTATGGGGTCATACATATTAAAGATATTGATTTAATTGGATGGTTGGTCAATGATTAAGAATCATTTTAGGGTTAAATATTCAATATGATTGATGTTTGACCTAGTGCAAGTGTTGTAGGAGGATCGATTAGCAATTGGATTGCTAATTGGCTCTATTTGATTAAGCTAATCAACTAAGATCGAGTCTAATTAAATAATATTAAATTAGATTTAGTTTGAACTTAATTTGATCAAGTTCAATTGGTTTATTGGATAAGCCAATTATAAGGAAGAATAATTTTCAATTGAATTAGGACTTAAGTGCGTCTAATTTCTAATTTAATTAGAAATATAAATTAAAATTAAATTAGATTTAATCTAATTTGATTGGTTTCTAATTGGGTTAGGAATACTATTAATTAGGTTGTATCAAGATCTATTTTAATTGGACTAAAAATTTGGTTTGACTAGTCAAAGCAAGAAGTCCTAGTTAGAGGACTCTTCCCTTATGCCATGTTCTCTTTCTCCATGCCCCATCCTTGGATATGGCATGTAAAATCTGATTTCTAAAGTGGTGCCATGCCAATCTTTGCACCCATAACCCTCTTGGATGGTTTGTTATCTTCGGTTTGATCAAAACTAAGAAGTAGTCATCATCTTAAACTCTATTTGATAGAGTTTTACAAACCCAAAACTCTATCTATTTATGGTGCCATCACTCCTTATTTATTTCTTAAATTTTTTATGAGAATTAGGAGGCTTATTGTGCACCAAAATGTGGGTCTCCATGCCTAAAAATATTGTGAGAGCACCCAAGAGTTGGGCTCCCCAATCCTACTCTCTTTTGGACTCTCTAAGTGTTTGACCTAGACAGGGACTCTTCTCTAACTCTCTATATAAAGGGAGTTAGGCCATAATTTTTTTAGAGGATTTACACCTAAGAGAGAGGGCTTGGGTGTGGAACACTTGGGTGCATCAGAGCTTTCAGTGTGAGCTTTTGTAAAGGCACAAATTATTTTGCCTAGGTGAGAGGAAAGATCTAGAGAAGAAGGGTCTTCTCTAGGGTTTGTGTTTTAGATCTTCTTCCATCAATTTTTTGAGAGAAAAATATGGGAAGAAAGGTTTTTCTAGATCCTTCCTTCTTCTCTTTTGATCCTTGAAGAGTTCAAGTCATTTGAAGAAGGAAGATCGACATCAACCATCAAAGAAGGATCAGCGCAGTGCTAGCACACTATGTTGATTTTTAGATTACTAGACTTCAGATCATGATTGGGGCTTTGTGTGGATTTCTCATAGAGTTGGATGCATGTGTGGCTCGAAGTGACAACCTCAGCCTTAGATCAGCAAGTGAAGATCAAAATCTACAAATAAGGTATTTAGATTTGATCTCAATTCTAGACTAGATCAGATCTAGTTTTTTCTATTTGATGTTGATATGATCAACATCATTATTTTTATTATTTATTTAATTTTTAGATTTATATGTATGCATAAATTATATCATTAGATCCTAGATCTAGAATTTATTTATATTTTTGTTGATTAATTGGATTAGTCTATAACTTTTGCTATTAGAATTTTTGAAAAAAAATCAAAACACATGCTAGAAACCGTAGATTCTTCCTACAACTGGTATTAAAGCCTAGGTCCTTTTGATATGATTTCTTTGCATATTTTAGATATATTATTTAGATTAGATCTAAATTATAATCTGATAATTAAATTTAAAATTAAATTTTAGATTGCATGGATTGATTTTATAAGGTTGTCCTACTGTAAGATTTATCCCTTACAGTGTAAAGGTTGTTCTCGTACATGTTGATCTAAAATCTAATCAAAAAATTTTAGATTACATTTAAAAAATTTTATAATTTAATTAAAAATATTTTAATCTAATTTTTATGATTATAAATATGTTAGATTTGATCTAAGATGATTTCTAATTATTTTAAATTAAAATAGTTTCAATCTGACATTCATAATCATGAATATGTTTAGATTAGATTTTAAATAGATTCATGTTTATGTTATCTGCATATTGATTATGAATCAAACATGTAACTAGTTAGTAAAATTATATTGTAAAAATATTTTATAAATATATATTTTTTTTTGAAATGCTAAATTCCAACTCTTAGCCTAAAACTTAATTAAGAATTAAGAATTATTTATGTAGGATCTAGGATTGTGAATTGAAGATCCTAAGACACAAATAAAAAAACTTAGGTTAATGGGTTAGAGTCAATTAGGTCCATTAATTGGATTAGACCAAAGGTTAGAATAAAGAATGAACTTAATTAAAGAATTGACTAAATCTAATCAAATAGTTGTCTTAGATTAGGTCAAGGTCTCTATAGATCAATTACAATAGTTATAGTTGGTCAAGTTCATGTCTTTAATAAGAACCAAATGGACTTGATTCTTGGCTTAGTAGTCTAGCCTAAACTATTAGGTGGATCCAATAAAAACTAATTTATCAGTTGGTGTCTAAGATAAGTCTGGCAGCTTTGACTGGTGGTCTTTAATTGGAAGCTACTCGCACTGATTCAGTCTTTGACGAGTTAATGGCATATCCCTCCCACCAATCTCACTTATCTGGCCTTCTCGGTGAAGTTATATTTTGATCAGATCTCTTAACGATTTGAGCTAACCCATGTCAGCTAGGTAAACCAGTATGAATGATTTAGTCACTCCTAGACTAGCCTATTTATGGTCTCCCTTAATCTGACTTAGTAAAGTTAGTGGAAGGATTATGATTTGTTGGTTCATCTAACTTCCTTCTCTTAAATCAAATTAACAAAATCTTCTAAAGTTAATAGGTCCTTAAAATAAAATAGTTATGATGATAACTAGATCATAGCCTCCCATTAAGGTGAATGGTAATGGGTCTAATAGTCTAGGTGGATATTGGATGCACCTTATGCCTGGTGTTCATCAAGATATTGGAATTATCATTCATCATATGTTGATTAGATCATACTCTCTAAATGGCGATTAGGTTAGTCATAGCTTTTCTCGAGCCTGGTTATCATTCGTTTAATGCATCGAACTCAATCATGTTAATGGTTGGACCTAACCAAGACTTTCAGTGGAGGCCCTAGCCAACTAAAAAGATACCTGGGGTAAAACCTAATAGTAGAAATTATTTAGAAAAATAATTGATTAAGAACCTATCCATAGATGCACATGGGTTAGCAAGAGCTTTCCTCGGGCCTACATGCAGTCTATGTGGATTCTAGTACCTACTAAGAAATTAGGATAATTCCTCGAATTGAAGGTGGAGGCTACTGATTCATATAAAATAGTGAAAGAACCTTTTGATTAAAGTCCAAATCTTAAAGCTTAATAAATCATTTACTAATTAGATTTTGGTTCTTTTTTGTATAGTTAAGGACAAAACTTAGTTGCTCCGTGCATTATTAGACAGTGACATACTTATAGAACCTAATTTTGATAATAAATATTAAAAGTTGAATATTATTCAGCAACACGAAGAGGTTCGTGTTGGAACTTCTATGTCCAGTCTAAACAAAAGTCCAAGACTGATCCAAATCAGATAGAGTGCTTCTACTGTAAGAAGCAGGAGAACTAGAAGAGAAACTATCCTCAGTACCTTACTTTCCATGATCCTAATAGGTTGAACAAGAAAAAAAATAAGGAGTTGTTGATCAAGGATGTTATATGATAATATCTTATAATCTCTTTATTTGTGACACTACTACCTAAATATTGGATACCGAAAGTCCAGTGCATATTTGTAATTCATTATAAGGCTTTAAGTTAGTAGAAAATTTTAGAACAATGAGCGATTCCTGAATGTTGGAGATGGAAGATATGTTCCAATTTTAGTTTTGGAATAGTTCAACTTATTTTCAATTGTAATGTCATTTCTTTAGATGATTGTCATTACTGTCCCTCTTTTCTGATGAATATAATTTTTGTTGGCCTTTTGATCAAAGCTGGTTATCATTTATCATTAAAAGGATATTATTGTGATATCATTATAAATGATGTTACAATAATGTACAGATAGCAAAAAAATAGCATTTATATTTTGTCACAGCCTATGAGTGTAATGTACACAACTAATAAATACTTTAGATCAGATAATGTCATAGATGCCAACCTTTGGCATGCAAGCTTGGTCATATTAATAAAAATAGGATAAACAAGTTAGCCAAAGAGAAAATTCTCGATGTTAATGATTGTGAATCATTGCCGACCTATGAATCCTATCCATTAGGAAAGATGATAAAATCATCTTTTATTGGAAAGGATGAAACAACCAGTGAAGTTCTAAGTCTCATACATAGTGATGTATATGGACTTATGAACACTATTGCCAGAGATGGATATCACTATTTTATTATGTTTATTGATGATATATTTAGGTATGGGTATGTTTATCTTATGAAATATAAGTCTGAATCATTTGATATGTTCAAATGATTCTATAATAAAATTAAAAAAAAACTAAAAAAGTATTATAATTTTTTGATCAGATCGAGGAGGTGAATACCTATCCAATAAGTTTTTGATATATCTAGGAGAGGATGAAATGCTCTCACAGTAGACTCCTCCAGGGACACCATAGCATAATGGTGTATTAGAAAGGAGGAATCAAATTTTGTTGGACATAGTTCGATTCATGATGGAGTTTGCTAGTTTGCCTATTTCATTTGGGGTTATGTTCTTGAGACTTCATATTTTATATTAAACAATGTTCCGAGTAAATTTGTTGCAAAGACTCTATATGAGATATGGACTGGGCATAGGCTTACATTCTCTCACCTTCAGATTTAGAGTTATTCAGTCTACATCAAACATTTGCATATAGATAAACTTGGACCTCGGTCCGATAAGTGTGTATTTATAGAATACTCCAAGAAAACTAAGGGTTATTACTTCTACCATGTTGAAGAACAAAAGGTGTTTGTTAGCAATAGGGCAATCTTTTTAGAAAGAAGTTACTTGGTGAAGGAACTATTGCCTTAAAGGTCAAACTTCTTTAGAAATTGTTGCCTCAAAGATCGAACTTGAGAAAGTTCGACTGGTAGAAGAACCGACACTAGTAGCTAAACCTGAATCGGATTTGATTAGATTAAACCCAGTGCCCAGTATACCTATACTATTAAGGCGATCCGGTAGAGTACTGGATCAGCTGGATAGATACTATGATTTTTTGATCCAGGATGATGATCCCATTAAACTCGATAAGAACTACTAGAAGGTGGTGAAAATCATCCTTAAGTATTTAAAATATAATAAGGATCAGTAGTTGAGCTATGATGAGTCAGATCTAAAACTTGTGGGGTTTATAGACTGCAGCTTTCAATCTGACCATGACGACCATAAGAACATGTCGGGTTATGTCTTTATCCTAAATGGTAGAGCCGTCTGCTAGAAGAGTTCCAGTAGCACACCATGGCAGACTCAATATGTAAGGTGGAATACGTTGTGACATTCGATGCTATGAAGAAAGCTGTGTAATTGAAAAAGTTTATTACCAAGCTTAGAGTAGCACCCTTCCTAGATGGTCCGATCCTATTTTACTAAGACAACACTGGAGCATCGCTTAAGTGAAGGAACCAAAGGCACACTAACAGACAAAGCATATACTACGTCACTATCACCTATTCCAGAAGATCGTGGATCGAGGTGATGTCAACCTTCAAAAGATCGATGAAAAAAAAAATCTAGCCGATCCGTTCACTAAAGCCTTAGTGGTAAAGGAGTTCGACAACCACAAATCAAAGATGGATATTAGATACTATACCGAGTGGCTTTAAGACAAGTTGGAGTTGTTAAAAAATATATCCTTAAGCTAATCGTCAGCCTATTGACAATTATGCTATTTTATAAACATAAATAATTTATTAATAAATAAAATATTTATTCTAATATTTTTATCATAAATCTACATCTTTTAATGAACTCTTATGTTGTGATGAAGTCCTTAGGACTATCTAGATTCGATAAAGAAAGGCGATTAGTTCTTAAAACTGTTCGCGATCAAATAATATATTGTTAATTAGGATGACAATGTTTATCAAATTTAGGTCATTGTGTGCCATATGAATTAGTTGTCCTCTTAACCAAGGAGTGTAGAAATACTGGTATGGCATATAGATGAGATGTAGGGATACATCATCACTGAATATAACCAACTTTGGAGCATTCTATTGTCAACTATTACTCTGATGAGATATGGGTATAAGTATCCCTTGGATTTGAGATCACCATAGTGGCTTGCAAGTAACTCATTGTGTTTTGGTGTTGGACTATCTGAAGTTCTAATTTAATAATGAAAGATTTTTGGGCACAGTCAAGTACTTAAGAAGTCGGTGAGTGATCAAGATGGGCTTGACCACTCCAAGAGTTTGGGGATAATGCATCGCAATATTTTAATTTAGTAAAATCTTAGCTAGGTTAATCTATATGATAGATTTGGTATTTTAAAATACAATGTGGATGACCTAATCAGGATTAATAATTAAATCCTAAGTTGTCCTATGAGCATTTTGGTCAAGAGAATGAATTATATGGAAACCATATCCACATGGATTCTAAGAGTGCTGCTTTATACATTCGACCTATCCGACCATTGGATACCATTACTAGATAGTTACTTTGATTGATATAGGAATTTATTCCTATGCTATCTATTTAGGTTTAAACCTACAGGGTCGCATACATTAGAGATTTCAATTTGATTGGATGGTTGATTGACTACTTGTCATTACAGCATCAAATAAAAATTAAACTTGACTTTACTATTTAGTAGGATAGTTGATGAGTCGAATGTCGATTTCCACGAGGATTGAAGGATAAGTTACGATCAATTTATCAAAAAAATATAATTTTAATTTTATTATTAAGTAAAAATTTAAATAAGTAGATCAAAGAGGATTAATTTAGATTTTAGCAAATTAAAATAAAAGATAGTAAATACTTAATTAATTAGGATTTTAGAATTGATGAAAAGTATTCTAGAATTTTGAATCTATCTTTAACAGGATTGTGGTAATTCTTTTGATGCAAAAATTAATATTTTTAAGAATTTAGTTATGATTATAATTTATTTTTTTAGAGCATGGATTATATCTCTTGATCATGATCCATCTTCATGAAATCATAAATTATTCAATACTTTAATTTTTAAAAATTAAGAATATAATTTTTAATATTTTTTTTAAAATAAATTATTAAATTACATATGGACTGTATCTATTGATTACAATCCATCTCTATGAATATAATTTATTTAGATTGATAATAAGCATGCCACAAAGTCAAGATCTCATACATAAAAGTAAATTTCATTAAAAACTAGGTAGGAGAACATGTTTGCATAAAAAAAATTATAAAAATAAAAAAAAAAGTTACAACCCTTGTTTGAAGACTTCATTTACTTTTTCAGAATTTAGCTCCTTAGTTGCACATGGTAGATGATCTGCTCACCTCCAGCATCTTCAGAGCCCCTTGGATGAAGGATGGAAGAAGAAAGGAAGAAGAAAGAAGGAAGAGAGGAGGAGGAGAAGAGAAAAAGAGAGAAGAGAAGCTCTTTTTTCTTTGTTTTTGGTGTAGAGGACTTGTCCTCAGGCTATGGAGGTAAGGTTGCTTAAATAGAGGAGGAAACAGGATCAACAGGGTTTTTTTTAGAGTCAAAAATCGAGTCTGGGTCGAATTTAAATGCCCTGACAAATTTTGGCCATTGATCTACAATCAAATGGCCAAAAAATAACTCAAAAACTATCAAAATTAGCCGCTAAACCCTTGATTAACTCTTGGGTTTGTTCTCAGCCATTGGATCGCTGTTTGGAGTGCACTGCATCGTCGGATCGCACCAAATTACTGCTGAAATCCTGATCCAACCGAAAAAACATCTGGACCATTGGATGCTGACTTGGTGAGATGGGAGCCACACGATTATGCAAAACTGTAGCTATAGACCTCATGTGTCAATCGCATCGAAGACCTCCGCCAATCACAACGCTCTGTGCCACCTAAAATTATGAAACTACCCTCATGAGTCGTGATATAATTTCCATAGACCTCTTAGTGGTCTAGGTTCGCCACATGGTGTGCATTGATTGGCCGCACCTGCTGAGCTAGATGGTCCACGTCTATTCCATGGACCGGCTGATCAATCTACTGTACATCAGTCTAATTTTTTTTTCTTTTATTTTAAACTTCTAGGCTTCATAACTTTCTCATTTTAGCTCCAATTTAAGTAAAATTTATTGCGTTGGAACCCATAAATCAAGCTCTTTAATTGATGGACTTCTTTCTTGCAAAACATCCATAAAATATCAATTATTTTAAATAAATATTAAATTAATATATATTTTAATACTTTTATTTAATAATTTATGATAATTATCACACCTCCTAACTTGAGTTTTACTTGTTCTTGAGTAAAAAGAGAAAAATTAGAAGTATGTACCGATTCAATAAAATATGATAGTTTCTTCAGATCATCCTAAAGTCAGTTGATACCTGGTTAGAGATTGAAGAAGTACATCATTGGATTATTAATTCCATCCTAAGTAATGGTTAAGTGAAGAACATAAAATTTAGAGATTTTTTTTGACCAATTTTCCACTTTTATTCTTTAAATCCTCTATCTTTAGTATGGACTAATTTTTTTTTTTTTTATAGCTAGTGCAATATTTTAACCTCTTAAGCTTTCTATCTGATCCTTGTAGTGAGCTTTGGATCAATGACTCCCAAATTAGTTGGCTTTAGGGCACTAGGTGTAGAACACCCCTCGAGCTTACTAACTTGAGTCAAATAGGCTACTCATATATATTTTTTTCACTCATACCCATATAAAGTAGATTCTTTATAGTCTAGAAGAAGGTTTTAGAATCACTTAAAAATTTATTCTATTCTAAACCTAACCATTTACTGAATTTTCTTAATAATTGGATCCTCAGCATTTCAAAAATTCTCTAGACCATTAATCAATCATCGATTAAAATACCTAAAAATTTTTAAATCGACATCAAATCAGGTATATAAGACTAATTATTATCCATACTTGAGGACTTAAAAATTATATTTATCCTTGCCCCCCAACTTAATTTTCATTATCCTCAATGGAGAAAAAAAGTAGAGTGTGATAAATGATAAGAAAGTAACAAGGAAAGAGTTCATCTAATTTAATTTTGGTCTCGGCCTAGGCTTTAATTATTCTTCGTTCAGCATGGATTTGTAGTTCTCCCCCCAACTTAGTCCTGAAAGAAAGATAAACTAAAAAGAAAAAAAAATGTTAAAAGCAAAAGCCTGGGTTACTTTCCAGTAAGTGCTAAGTTTAACGTCTTCAGCCGGACTTGTCCAAAAATTAATCCAAGTTGATTGGTTCATAAAGAACCATTGCTTCATCATTAGATTTAGTGGGTAGTTCCAAGAATGGTTTCAATTATTGTTCATTAACTTTAAAAGTAACACAATTACTTGGGTTTTCAATTTCTATGGCCCCGTATGAGAAGACTTTCTTCACTATATACGATCCAGTCCATCGAGATCTTAATTTATCAGAAAATAGGTGTAGCCTAGAATTGTATAGAAGAACTCTTTGTCCAGGTGTAAAAGATTTTCTATTAATTACTTGGTCATGAAAAGCTTTAGTTCTTTCTTTATAAATTTTGGCATTTTTATAGGCTTCATTTCTGATTTTCTCAAGTTCATTAATTTATAATTTTCTCAGATCATCGACTGCATCCAAGTTCATATTCAGTTATTTAATGGTCTATATTGTCCTATGTTCCAATTCTACAAGCAAGTGACATGCTTTACCAAATACAAGCCTATATAGAGATATTCCTAAGTTGGTCTTGAAAGTTGTGCAATATGCCCGGAGTGCATCTGTTAGTTTTAAAGACCAGTCTTTTCTACTTGCATTTATTATCTTTTCCAAAATTAGCTTTATTTGGTGATTAGACACTTCAACTTGCCCACTCGTCTGCGGGTGATAAGGTGTGGCCAATTTATGGATAATATTATACTTCTTCATCAGTGATGTAAAAGATCGATTACAGAAGTGTGTTCCACGATCACTGATAATAGCTCTAGGGGTACCAAATCGAGATAGGATATTTTTCTTAAGAAATTTTATAACAATCTTAACATCATTGGTTTTGCATGGTATTGCCTCTATCCACTTGGATACATAATCAATGACTACTAATATGTATTCATTCCCAAAAGATTTTGAAAATGGTCCTATGAAGTCTATTCCCCATATATCAAAAATTTCTATAATTAAAATTGGATTCATAGGCATCATATCTTTCTTTGTGATTCGACCTATTTGTTGACACCTAGCATAATGTTTATAGTCTTCATGGGCATCTTTAAATAGGTTAGGCCAATATAATCCACATTAGAGCACTTTAGCTATAGTCTTCTTAGCACTAAAATGACCTCCACAAGCTTGGTCATGGCAAAAGGATAAAATGCTCCTAAATTCTTCATCTAGGATGCATCTTCTTATGATTTGGTTAGGACATTATTTGAATAAATATGGATCATCCTAAATAAAATATTTTACCTAAGAAAAAAATTTGTTCTTATCCTAAGTGGTCCAGTGCATAGAAATTTGGCTGGTAGCTAGGTAGTTTACTATATCGGCATACCAAGGTTCTGATGTTACTGACAATAATTATTCATCAGGAAAGGACTCATTAACAAGTATTTTCTCAGTTGGTATGATTGCTAAACGAGATAAATGATCCGCCACTATATTTTTTATACCTTTCTTATCCCTGATTTTTAGGTCAAATTCTTGCAAAAGAAGGATCATCTAATTAGGCATGCCTTGGCATCTTTCTTTGAGAGAATATGCCTAATAGTTGAGTGATCAGTATAGATAATTATATGAGAACCTACTAAGTAGATGATAAATATCACAAATTTGCTAATAAAAGTATCAATTTATTAATTAATTTATATTAATATTTTAAAAATAATTTAAAAATAAATAATATAAAAATAATATAAAAATAAAAATTAATAAAAATAATAATAAATAAATAATAATAAAAATAAATTTAAAAATAAAATATTAAAAATAAAAATAATATAAAAAATAAAATAATAAAAATATAAGTTCATCAATAAAAAGAGCTCATTTTTTTGATCATAATGAAATAAATTTGGAGTGAATCAAAGTTAAAATGGATTCAATATGAATTTTTAAAGAAATAAAAAAAATAAAATAAAATAAAATAAAATAAATCAGCTCAGTTAGCAAAGCCGACACGCTCAGCTGAGTCGACATGGCTAGCCAAGCCGCTAAGCCAGTGCATCCTAGCTCAGCCAGCTAGCCGGCATAGTAGAGATGGCAACCCGCCAAGCCCACGAGCCCACGCACAGGGCTAGCCCACTAGCCTGCCATCCAATCCATGCAAATAGCCATAGACCACCAGCTCAGCAATCAACGGCCAATTGTAGGTCACCGCATGGTAGACCAAGACCCTTAAAGGGTCTATAAGAAATATATCATGGCGTACATGGGCAGTATTATAATTTCACAAGCCAAGGTTGGCGTTGATTGGTCAAGGCTTACGGCACACCCGGTCCATAGCTACAGTAAAGGTGCGATCAGACGATAGCATTAGATTTCGATCAAGATAAGATGGCTATGATTTTTTCAAGCTCGATTCAATTTCCAATGCTCACTCCTCACGCGATCCAACGATCGTGCTCGCTTCAGGCATGATCCAATGGTTGAGGATGATCCCGATGGTGATTCAGTCTCCTACAAGGCAATCAATGGCTCGATTTCCTCCATCAGGCGCAATCCAACAGCCAGAATGTTTTCCAACTTGATCTAGGCTTATAGATGTCCATTTTTGGTATTTTTTTGAAGCATTGGATCACCATTCGATGGCTAGAATTAAGGGAACTCAACAAAATTCGTTCAGATGCTATTTTAATCCAAATTTCATTCAGATTTCTTTATATTTTGATGATTAAAATGGCCCTTAGTCCTACATTGCCTATAGAAAAATCCTCCAACCCTCCAATACCTATTTCAAGGATTCCAGACCTCTAGAAATCAACAGATTTGCTTTAGAAGAAGCCACGGTAAAGGATGGGAGTCAGGTTTTGGCTGAAGATTGCTTCGAGATAAACGGTGCTGAGAAGAAGAGCCAGACTTCTATGCCATCTCCATGCCATTGCTGATATAAAGATTAAGAGTTTTTTTTATTTCTTTTCTTTTCTTTTTAATTATTGTATTTGAATTTTGAGTTTTAATATAAAATTTAGTTTATTGCTCTTTTAATTTTTGTTCTTTAATTTCTGCTCTTTTAATTTTGCTTTATTTTAATTGCTCTTTAATTTCTTGCAAGTAGATGCTAAGATCTAAATAGTAGATCTATCAAAATTTATTTTTTTTATATTATTTAATTTCTATAATTTTATTTTTTGACTTAAATTTTAATTTCAAGTCTTTTTTCTTTTCTTTTCATAAAAAAATTAAAGATTTTAAAATAAAATCATTGTCTTCCTATGGATTCAACCTGACTTGCTACTATCTACGTGCTCTTAATTATTTTTAAAACAAGTTGGACTAAACTGATAATTACGGTATTTTAACGATGGTATCATGATTTATCAAATTTTTGGCACCATTATCGAGAAGGCATAAAAAAAAATAAAAATTTTGATTTCTTTGATTTTCTTTTTTATTACTATTTTTTATTTTTTAAATTTATTTTATAGATAAAAAAAGAATAAAAAAATAAGAAACTAAAAGATTAGGGCAAGGAGGAAACTTTCAATCTTATTTGGTGAGATCAATCCTAAACCCTAAATTTTTTTATTATTATTTACTTTATTTTTAAATTAATTAAAAATTATTTACTTAAATCTAATTAAAAATCTCATGATAAGATTAGAAATCCTAACTGCTTAGGACATGCATCATATTATTTTTATTTTTATTTTTATTTTGGTGATTGTTGGAGGCAAGGTGAGCTTCTAAAATTTAATTAGTTGCATGATCCAGCTTAAATTGCATAGAACCCTTTTGATTGAAAATTAGTTTCGTGCATATTCATATTAAATCAAGTTAAGGGCACAACCCAATTAAACAAGATAAGGTGAAGATTTGATCATTCTTTTTTGGCCCACAAATAACCAACCAGCATCCATCATTGATTTAAGCCTCTAAATTAAAATCAATTAGACATCAGCCTTAGAAACTCGAGCTCAATAGGATAAGGAACCCCAAGAGTTGGACCAGATTAGGGTTAGTCAACTTAACTGATGTCTAAGAAAAGTGGTTCAGGGATCATGTTCCAAAGGAAGGTGGTTTATAATTGGTTCTGTTAGCTTACCTGGCCAAGCATAATTGATGTCTAAGACAAGCAATAGGAGAACTCCCACCGATCTTACACTTACCTGGCTAGTTGATTGATTGATTCTCTACTTGGAGGGCTTGAAGGTGACCTTGGCAGTTAGAAGCTGTCTAGATTTAGGACAATCCTTAGTCAGAATTTCTTGTCTAACTTGTTTGCTAATTAACATTAAATATAAATATAATTAATTCTTCTCTATCGTCTCTAGATTTAGGACTCCTTATGAATCTTTCTTAGAACTCTCTTCTTTCTCTTCTCTTTTCTTCTCTCTAAAAAATATATAAAAATAATAAAAAATATTTATAAAAAAATATTAAAATTAAATTAGGGTTGTACTAGTACATACACAGTAGAAGATCGCTATTACCTGACCTAGTTAAATCGAATCCCAAAATTGAATGACTGATTCATATAAAACCTGAAAATCAAATGGCTGAAAATAATGGAGAAGCACCTAGGCAGATGAAGGAATACTTTATTTCTTCTACTTATAACCCATTGAGTTATATCTAATTACCAGATATCCCTACTAGCCATTATGAAATCAAGTCGACCACAATCCAGATGCTCCAATCTTTCTATGGAAATACCAATGAAGACCCTTACAAGTATCTGGATGAATTCTTAGAAATCTGCTCTATGGTAAAATTCTAGAATTTTTCAGATGACGCCCTTAGACTGACCTTGTTCTCTTTCTTATTAAAAGATAAAGCCAAGTATTGGCTTGGCACAATAGAAAAATCAATTCAAACATAGGTAGAGATGCAACATGAATTTCTTAAGAAATTTTATCCGATAGGTCGAAGCAACACTATAAGGCAAGCTATCACTGGATTTGCTCAGCTTCCTGCGGAACAAATTCATGAATCATGGGAAAGACTTAAGAAACTTTTTAGAAAATGCCCACACCATGGTCTATCTAAATGACAAATTGTCCAAGCTTTTTATGAAGGTCTAGGAGAGCAATACAGACAAATGGTAGATGCATTCTGTGGAGGTGCATTTATAAGCAAAAGTGAGGATGAAGCTTATACCTTATTTGAAACTTTAAGTGAAAACTCTATTAACCATGCTTTATTATCCTATTATGAAAGATCAATTTCTCAACAAAAATGGACAGAAATTTATGAGATCAAAACTCTAGAACCTAATTCTAAGGGAGACTTGAACATAATAGCACAAAAATTAGATAAAGTTGATTTTGTTGCCCAAAAATTAGATCGATTTCTAAACCTAGGCCAACAATCTCCTGCACAATACACACCACCTTCCAATTATTAGGAGATTTGTTCTATTTGTGCTAGTCCAACACATAGTGTGAGTGAATGTCCTACGGCTGCATAATTTTCATCCTTCATTCAAGAGCAAGTTCAAGCTGCTCAAGGTTACTCTAAATTGATCAATGACCCATTTTCAAACACATATAACCCAAGCTGGAGAAACCATCCTAATTTTTCTTAGAAATCATAATAGACTCAGGCTTAGACCCAAACTCTATCAGTGCAAAATTATCAGAATAGATCCCAATACCAAAACTATGTCTATAATAGAGGTCAGTTTAGTCAATATTCTCAACCACCATATTATAATCAGCCCTCATACCCACCTCCTCAACAGACTAATCTAGCCGACGATCGATTTAATCAGTTACAATAATTAATCTTATTTCAATAACAATCCATTGCTAGGCTAGAAGCTCAAATAGGATAATTAGCTGAGTCTAGTATAAGGAGAGAACTAGGTCAGTTACCAAGCCAATCGATTGCTAATCCTAAAAATAACTCATCCAATGTCCACCAACCACCTAGATTTAGTCATCAACCTATCATTCCACCTAAGAATCCTCAATTAGAGAACGCCAAAGTAATTTCTGAACTTTGAAGTGGTAAGATTCTTAAGGACTTATATCAGGACCAGGTGGTAGAGGCTAGTCCTAATGCTAGCCAAGAAGAAAATTTAGAAGAAGAGGTCAGTACTAAAGCTAACCCATAAAAGAATCTAAGCCTAGAACTAGTACTGATACTAGTTCTAATGAGATCGATAAAGAAAAGAGAAGAATAGATGAGTCACCCGAGATATATAAACCCAAAGCCCTATTCCCTCAAGCCTTAAAAGCAGGCTTTTCCTAAAAAGCTAGAAACATGTAACGAGGAGTTAATGAAACCATTTAAACAAGTGCATATTAATTTACCCCTTCATGATGCAATTCAACATGTCCCGACTTATGCCAAATTTCTCAAAGAACTTTATACTCAAAAGCGTGAGCCACAAACTAAAAGAATTATATTGTCTGAGGATGTAAGTGCAGTCCTGTTAGACTCATTGCCTCAGAAAATGAAAGATCCTTGTGCACCATTAATTTCATGTGTTATATGAGGCATAACCTTTAACCGAGCATTATTAGACTTAGGAGCTAGTGTGAACCTATTTCCAACCTCAGTTTATGAAAAATTTAGGATAGAACAACTTAAACTGACATCTGTTATTTTGCAACTAGCCGATAGATCTATAAAAACACCATGTGGTTTAATTGAGAATGTTTTGATTAGAGTAGATAAATGTTATTTTTCAGTAGACTTTCTCATACTTGATATGGAACCATCCCAAGAGCTGAACCAAAATCCCATAATTCTAGGTCATCCATTCTTAGCTACTGCCAATGTTAATATCAATTGTAAGATAGGAGCCATAGACATTTCTTTTAGGGATCAAAAGATAAGAATAAATATTTTTAATGCCTCTAAGCACACTTAAGAGGAGGAAGACTACTTTATAAATGATCAGATTGATGAGATAGTTGAATCTAATCCCTCAGATTTACTTAAGAATGACCTTCTGAATAAACTTATTAAAAAAATTCCAAATCAAGAGGTGAATGCCTTGCTTGATTCACCTCACTCATCACATACATTATCCTGGTTAATGAAAATTGAACCCTTACCTGAGAAAAAAATTGAACCATTACGTCCTTCAATTCAGGCCCCACCACAACTTGAATTAAAACCTTTGCCTGAAATACTTAAGTATGTATTTCTAGGATCAGCGAAACCTTGCCAGTGATCATTGCTTCTGACCTAACTCCTGAATAGGAAGACAAAGTAGTAGATATTTTGAAAATATATAAGGAGGCCATAGGTTGGACCATTGTCGATTTAAAAGGTGTTAGTCCATCTATATGTATGCACCACATCTACACTGAAGATAATACCAAACCAACTCAAGAAATGCAAAGATGGCTCAACCCTAATATGCAAGAAGTAGTCAAGAAAGAGGTAATTAAATGGTTAGATGCGGGTATTATTTATCCTATTTCTAATAGCCACTGGGTGAGTCTTACACAAGTTGTTCCAAAGAAGTCTGGACTCACGGTTGTCCGCACTAACCATGAGGACTTAGTACCAACACAACTTTCCACTGGGTGGCATGTCTGTATAGACTATAGAAAACTTAATACAACCATTCAAAAAGATTACTTCTCGTTATTCTTTATTGACCAAATCCTGGAAAGACTAGCTAGCTAATAATACTTTTGTTTTCTAGATGGATACTCAGGATATAATCAGGTAGCAATCTACCTAGGAGATCAAAAAAAGACCACCTTCACATGTCTCTATGAAACTTTTGCTTTCCGTAGAATGCCTTTTAGATTGTGTAATGCACCTGCGACCTTTCAAAGGTGCATGATGTCAATATTTTTGAATATGATAGGAGATTTTTTGAAAATATTCGTGGATATTTTTTTGGTCTTTGGAGAATCTTTTGAGAGTTGCCTCAATGATTTGAAGAAAATATTGTAACGATATATTAAGGCAAATTTAGTTTTAAGCTGGGAAAAGAGCCACTTCATGATTCAAGAAGGGATCGTGTTAGGACATATAGTTTCTAAGAGAGGGATAAAGGTTAATAAAGTAAAAGTTGACTTAATTTCTAAATTACCTCCACCTACTTCTATTAAACAAATTCAATTTTTTCTTGGCCATGTAGGATTCTATCATTGCTTCATCAAAGACTTTTCCAAGATATCTTGTCCATTGTGTAATCTACTAGCTAAAGATGTTTCTTTTACCTTTGATGAAGAGTATCTTAAAGCCTATGAATTCTTGAGAGAAGCTGTGACCAAAGCCCCGATCATTCAACCTCCAAACTAGTCACTATCTTTTGAAAACATGTATGATGCTTCAGACTTTGCCATAGGAGCTGTCCTGGGCCAAAGGGTAAATAAATATCCCATAGTGATCTATTATGCTAGTAGAATTCTGAATGAAGTACAAATGAATTATACTATAACTAAAAAAGAGTTACTAGCTATAGTGTTTGTTCTAGAAAAATTTAGATCATATCTATTAGGATAAAAAATCATGGTATATTTAGATCATTCAGCTTTGAGATACCTACTCTCAAAGAAAGACACTAAACAATGACTGATTAGATGGATCTTATTGCTACAAGAATTTGATATAGAAATTTGAGATAAGAAGTGATCTAAAAGTATTGTAGCAGACCATCTATCTAGAATTCTAATTAAAGATACTGAACCTACATCAATCGGAGAATCTTTTCCAGATGAGCAATTATTGGTAGTTTCACATGTAAAGGCCCCTTGGTTTGCAAATATTGTAAATTACTTAGTTGTAGGATAAATCCCTAATGGCTAGTCTAAAAATAAAAGAGATCGATTCTTTGCTCAAATTAAATACTATTTTTGGAAAGATCCCAAACTTTTTAGAATTTATGCTGACTAGATCATTTATAGATGTGTTCCTGAGTCTAAACAGTTGAGTATCTTACAATTTTGTCATACCTTTGCTTGCGGAGGATATTTTTCTAGATGAAAAACTATGGTCAAAGTATTGCAAAGTGGATTTTACTGGCTTACATTGTTTAAGGATGCCCATATTTTTAGTCAGGAATGTCTTAAGTGTCAAGCCTTAGGAAACATTTCAAAAAAAGACATGATGCCTTTGAACCCCATCTTGGTAGTTGAAATTTTTGATGTCTGAAAAATTAATTTTATGAAACCTTTTCCACCCTCTAATGGTTTTGAATATATTTTGGTGGCCATTGATTATGTTTCTAAATGGACTGAAGCAATGGCAACACGAACCAATGATCATAAAGTAGTCTTAAAATTTGTTCAAAAAAATATCTTTTCTAGGTTTAGATTTTCATGTGATATCATTAGCGATGGAGGTACCCACTTCATAAACTATTAGTTTCAAACATTATTACGAAAATATAGAGTGACACATAAGATAGTTGAAGGAACCAGATCTAGGATTTTACAGGTAGATCTTAAAACTTTTTCAAGATCAGGCAGCGAAAGACTTAAATAAATCAAATATTTATTTAAATAAATATGTAAATATCTAGATCTTAGATCTATTACATGATCAAGGTATGATATTAAATCATAAATTAAAAACATAAAGGAGAAGGAAAGGTTGATCATATCAACCTAGATCTATATTACATCTAATACAGCTATAAAATAACATATCAGATCTATTACCTGAGCAAGTTAGATATTCTAACTTATTGATCTAGGCTTGAGGATGAATTCATGAGCTGCACATGCATCCAACCTCTAGGAGTCATCCACACGAGCCCATAAACATGATCAGAGATCCTGATGCAGGAAATCAGCACAATATGCTAGCACTGTGCTGATCTCTCTTTGACGATCGATCCTATGCTTCCTTCTTTAAAACTTGGATACTCTAAAATATCAAAAGAAAAGAAGAAGATTTGTGATCCTGAGACACCTCTCAAAAGCTCACAAAAAGAGAGGAAGAGATCTGGAACAAAAACCCTAGAAGAAGACCCTCTTCTTCTTCTTTGTTCTTTTTCTAGATACCTTGGTTTGTGTTTTCAATATCTCCATGAACCAGATGAACTTTTCTTTTATTTTTCTACACCAAAGAGATCTTTAAAATGTATACAATACATAAAATTTTTAGCTAAAAATTCTTTTTAAATAATTAGATATGCAGAGTCCAAGATTGATCAAAAACCTAGACTAGGAATATCCAAACATGGGAAGTTGTTGGGGCGCCCAACTCTTAGGCGCCCCCACCTTTTTTTCTGCTATGGACCAGAAAAGGGGCCACACAAAAAATCCCTCTTTTACCATGGAAATCAAAGGAAATAAAGAAAGATGGGTCAGCACACAATGGGAAGAAGATTTGGTCAATAAGGATTCTATTTTATAGAATCCTTAAGCAAAACTAATTCCCCTTTTGACTTGGTCTTCCAACAAACTTCCATATGAGAAATAGAAGAGAGAAAGGGGGGTGTGAGAAGCCTTTGGGCATGGAGAATTTTACATAAAAACACAAAGAGAAAGGGGTGGGGAATGAGGATTAGGTGGCGCAAGGAATAGGGAGTCCTAGTCACACTAGGACTCCTATTTTGACCTAGTCAAACAAGATCTTTTAACCAAATAAAAAGAAGAGTAAACCAACCCAATTAAATAAGACCCTAATCCATTTAAGAACTTAATTAAATTAGATTAAAATAGATTTAATTCTAATTTAATTTTCTAATCAAATTAGAAAATTGGGTTGACCTAAGTCTTAGTTAGACTAGGACTAGTTCTTCCTTGCACTTGGTTTATCCAATAAGTCAATTAGACTTGATCCAATCAAGTCCAAACCAAATCTAATTAAATTATATTTAATTAAACTTAATCTCAATCTACTGACTTAATTAAATTAAGCTAATTAGTAATCAAATTGCTAATCAATTCTTCTGCAACACTTGCACTAGGTCAAACATCAACCGTATTGATCGTTTAACCCTAAAATGATTCTAAATTGCTGATCAACCATCCGATTGGAATGTAAACTCTAATGTGTGTGACCTCATAGGTTTGAATCTAAGTCGATAGTATAAGAATAAATTTCTATACCAATCGAAGTGACCATCTAGCAATGATACCCAACGGTCAGATAGGTCGAAAGGTGTAGAACAGCATCCTTAGAACCCATGCGAATATAGTTTTCATATAATTCATCCCCTTGACCATAATACTCATAGGATAGCTCAGAGTTCAACTATCAACTCTGATCAGATTGTCCACATTATATTTTAAAATATCAAATCCATCTGATGGATTATCTTGGCCAAGGTTTTGCTATATTAAAATATAGTGATACATTCTTCTCCAACTCTTGGAGTGGTCTATTCCATCTTGATCACACTCTGACTTCGTAAGTACTTGACTGTGCCCAAAAGTCTTCCATTGCTGAATTAAAAATTTAGTTAGTCTAGTACCAAAGTACAGTGAGTTGCTTGTAAGTCACTGAGGTGATCTTAGGTCTAAGAGATACTTATACCTATATTCCATCAGAGACATTCTCGATAGCAGAATATTCTGAAGTTGGTCACGTTCAATGATGATGTACCTATACATCTCACTTGTATACCATACTAGTGTCTCCACACTCCTTGGTTAAGAGGACAACCAACCTATATGGCATATAGCGACCTATGCTTGATAGACACCGTCATCCTAATTAACAGCCTTTCATTTGGTCATGAACAAATTTAGAACTAATCGATAAATCCTCTCTCTATCGAAACTAAATAGTCCTAAGAACTTCATCACAATAATGGAGTTCATTAGAAGATATAAATTTATGATGAAAAAGATGTCAAAATTTTTTTATTAATTAATAAATCAAGTACAATATCTCAACCGTCAACTGGCTGATGATTGGCTTTGAGACATAATTTTCAATAACTTTCGCTTGTCCTAAATCTACTCGACATAGTATCTAATACCCATCTTCGACTTATGGTTGTCGAACTCCTTGATTGCCAAGGGTTTAGTGAAGGGGTCGACTAGGTTTTCATTTCCATCGATCATCTGAAGGTCGACGTCACCACGATCCACGATCTCATGGACTAAATGAAAGCAGCACAGAATGTGCTTTGTCTGCTGGTGTGCCTTTGGTTCCTTTGCTTGAGCTATAGTGCCAGTGTTGTCGTAGTAGAACAGGACTGGACCATCAATGGAGGGTGCTACTTCAAGCTCAGTGATGAACTTTCTCAGCCACACAGCTTCCTTTATTGTATCTAATGCTGCCATGTACTCTACTTCACAAACAAAGTCAGCCACTATATGCTGCTTGAAACTTTTTCAATAGATGGCTCCACCATTTAGAGTAAAGATATACCCCGATATACTTTTACTATCATCATGGTCAGATTGAAAGCTAGAGTCTGTAAACCTCATAAGTTTCAGATCTAACTCACTATAAACCAACTATTGGTCCTTAGTATTTCTCAAATACTTAAGGATGGTTTTAACCATCTTCCAGTGATTTTCTTCAGGATCAGACTGGTATCTGCTCACTACTCCTAGTGAGTATGCCACGTTTGATCTCGTACATATCATTGCATACATAATAGACCCCATTACTGAAGCATATGGGATTCTACTCATACGCTCTCTCTCTCTTCCGGAGTTATTGGATAATAATTCTTAGAGAGAGAAATTTCTTGGCCTATCAGGAGATAGCTCTTTTTGAAATTCTCCATGTTGAACCTCTTCAGCATAGTTTCTATGTACGTAGATTGGAATATACTAAGCATCCTTTTAGATCTATCCCTATAGATCTTCATCCCTAGGATGTAGGATGCTTCACCTAAGTCCTTCATGGAGAACTATGATGACAATCAAATTTTTATTTCTTATAGTGCTGAGATGTCATTCTCGATTAAGAGAATATCATCCATATATAAAATAAGGAATAGCACTACTGGACCATTTGCCTATTTATAAATGTAGGATTCTTCTCCATTCTTAACGAGGCCATACATTTTGATCACTTTATCAAAATGCATTTTCCAACTCTGAGATGCTTGCTTTAATCCATAAATAGATCTTTGAAGTCTACACACCTTGGACTCATCTATGGATGTGAACTCCTCAGGTTGTATCATATACACCTCTTTGGTTAGCTCTCCATTTAGAAAAGTTATCTTCACATCTATCTGTCAGATCTCATAGTCCAGGTGGACAGCTATTGCAAGCATTATCTAAATGAATTTGAGCATTACCACCAGGAAGAATGTCTTATCATAGTCAATACGATAACGTTGACGATACCTCTTGGCAATCAGATGGGCTTTATAGGTCTCCACCTTTCTATGTGCACCTCTTTTCCTTTTGAATATCCATTTACACCCAATGGATTTAACGCCCCTTCAGATGGGTCAACTAATGTCCATACATCATTGACCTTCATGAAATCCATTTTGAATCTTATGGCTTCTAGCCATTTCTCAGAGTCAGATCTCTGCATCGCATCCATATAAGTGATCGGATCCTCATCATTCTCATCGAGTTTGATGGGATCACCATCCTGGACTAAGAATCCATAGTATCTATCTGCATGGCACGGTACTCTACCAGATCACCTTAATGATGTGGGTTCACTAGGCTTCAAATTTGATCTGATTAAATCCGACTTAGGTTCAACATTCTGTATCGGACTTTCTACCTATTGAACTTCATTAAGTTCAACCTTAGTGGCAACAGTTCCTTCACTAAAAAACTTCTTTTCCAAAAAGGTTGCCCTAAGACTAACGAACACCTTTTATTCATCAGCATGATAGAAATAGTATCCTTTGGTCTCTTTTGGGTATTCTATAAATACATACTTGTCAGACCTATGTCCAAGTTTATCTATAATTAACCGTTTGACTTAAGCCGAGCACCTCCAGACCCTGAGGTGTGAAAGTGCTGGCTTATGTCCTATCCATATCTCATATGAAGTTTTAACCATAGATTTACTTGGAACTCTGTTTAAAAGATAGCAAGCCGATTCGAGTGCATATCCCCAAAGGGATATCGGCAAACTAGCAAAACCCATCATGGATCGAACTATGTCTAATAGAGTCCAATTCCTCCTTTTAGATACACCATTATGCTGTGGTGTTCCTGGAGGAGTCCATTGGAGAAAATCTCATTCTCTTCTAGATATGTGAGAAATTCACCAAAAAGGTATTTTCCTCCTCGATCAGACTGAAGAGTTTTAACACTCTTTTCAGTTTATTTTCTACTTCACTTCAGAATCATTTGAACATTTCAAATGAATCCAACTTATATTTCATCAGATAGACATATCCAAATCTGGATAGATTATCTGCGAAAGTGATGAAGTAGATATATCCATCTTTGGCACTAGTACTCATTGGTCCACATACATCAGTATGTACTAGTCCTAAGAGTTCAGTGACTCTCTCATCTTTTTCAGTAAAAGGTGACTTAGTCATATTACTAAAAAGATAGAATTCACAGGTTGGAAGCGATTCACAATCACTAAGTTCAAGGATACCCTCTTGAGCCAACCTGCTTATTCTGTTCTTATTTATATGACCCAGCCTATAGTGCTATAAATAGATATCTGTCACATTATCTAATCTAGGATATTTGCCAGTTGAATAGACTACATTAATAGGTTGTGATAACATATATACTCCATTATTCAATTATCCATAGAAAGCAGTAACACCATTCACAATGACATTACAAACTCATTTCTTTATTAAAATTTCATAATTATTCATGGCCAAAAGGCCTATAAAAATGATATTTAAAAAGAAACTAGGATAGAAATGATAATCACTATGAACAACGGTATGACATTCAAATACAAGTTTCAAAATTTCTAAAGCTAGAATTGGAACTGATCTTCCATCTCCAACGTTCAGGAATCTCCTATCTTGCTTGAATCTTCTTCTGATCGACAACCCTTGCAATGAATTGCAAATATGATAAAGGCTTCTGGTATCCAATACCCAGTCAGTAATATCACATAGAGAAATTGTAAGGAGTTATCATATAAATACCTTACCCAGCAATAGCTTGCTTCTTCCTCTGCCTATTCGGGTCTAGGGAGGCAATGTACTGAGGATAGTTCCTCTCTAGTGCCCTTGCTTCTTGTAGAAGAAGCATTCGGCTTGACTCTTATCGAGCTTGGATTTTTGGGTTTAAGCCTGCACAGATGTCCTAGCCTGAACATGCACCTTCTTGACTTTCTTCTTCTTGTTCTTCTTGCCTTTCCCAAAAGGTCGAGAATGAGAAGACGAACCTCCCACTAAGTTCACCGACTCTTTGTGGAGCTGGTGATCCTTCTCAAAGTTTTGAAGTAACCCCAGTAATCCATGATAGTCAACTTTAGGCTTTGATATTTTATAATGTGTAAGGAATGTGAGATAAAACTTGGGTAGCGAGTTCAGTATTACATCTTTTCCAAGTTGTTTGTGCAAGAAAAGGCTGAGCTTGTTCAAGCGCTCTATCAGCTCGATCATGTACAGTACATGATCAGTGGTAGAGGCTCCATCATACATTCTGGTATTGAAGATGGTGCAACTAGTATTATGTCTCTCAACATCATCGGGTGTGCCAAAAGAATCCTCCAATACTTGGAGCATTTCATTTGGCTGAGCTGTCTCAAACCTATGATTGAACTCGTCGCTCATCACAGCCAGCATAATGCAGCACACCATGGTTCGATAACTGAGCCACTTTTGATAAGTATCTCTGACTATTCCACGTGCACTGACAGCTGGCTCCTTAGGTGCAGGATCCGTCAGCACATATAGGATCCATTCATGCTCCAAGACAATCTTCAACTTTTAGTACAACTATCAAAGTTGGGTTCCACAACTTATCATTATCCAACAATGATCAAAGCGATAGGAAAGTGGCCATATCTGCACAAAGAAAAAACTTAACGTAATTAGTAATTGATTTATTAAACCTAGAGATTTGGACTTTAATCAAAAGGGTCTCCCACTATTTTATTTGAATTGGTAGCCTCTACCTTCAATTCGAGGAATTATCCTAATTTCTTAGTGGGTACTAGAATCCACATAGGCTGTACACAAGCCCAACTTTGGTTGGCCCATTCAAGTACATCTAAGGGTAGGTTCATAACCAATTGTTTCTCCAAATAATTTTGAATAATTAAATTTTGTCCCAAGCCCTGATCAGTTGGCTTTGGCCTTCTCAGAAAAGGGTTCAGTTAGGTCCAACCATTAACATGGTCATACTTGGCCCATCCAACCAATGAATGATCAGGCCCAACTTTGGTTGGCCCACCTGACCACCATTTAGAAAGATATATCCAAGAGATCATATAATGAATGATAATTCCATCAATCGATAAGCACCAAGCCTTTGGGCCTCTAATGATTATCCAACTGATGGATCCATTATCATCCACTTTAATTGAAGGTTATGATCCAGTTATCATATAACTATTTTATTTTAGGGATCTAATAATTTTAGAGAATTTATTTATAGAAGTGAGTATGCCAGATTAACCAGCTTGTCATGATCTTCCCACTAACTTCACCAAGTCAGCTTAAGGGAGACCACTAACAGGCTGGTCTAGGAGCACCTAAATCAGTCACACTAATTTATCTAGCTGACATGGATCAACTCAAATTGTCAAGTGATCTGATCAAAACTTAATCTCACCAAGAAGATCAGGTAAGTGAGATCGATGGAAGGGTCTGCCAAAGCTTGCGTTAGACACCATCGAAAATGGCCAGATAAGCGGGCTGCCAATTAAAAATCATTGATCGTATGTATCAAACTTACCTTAGACACCAACTGATTTAATTAGTCTTGATTAGATCAACCTAACAATTCGAGCTAGACCTGTTAGCCAAGAATCAAGTCCATTTAGTTCTTGTTAAAGACATAGACTTGACCAATTACAACTACTATAATTGATCAGAGAATCCTTGACCTAATCTAAGATAATAATTGATTAGATTTAGTCAATTCTCTAATTAAGTTCATTCTTTAATCTAACCTTAGGTCTAATCCAATTAATGGACCTAATCTCCATTAACCCATTAACCCAATGTGTTATGATTCATGTCATAGGATCTTCAATTTACAATCCTAAAACCTAATAAAAAGACTTCTTAATTCTTAATTAAGTTTTGGGCTGAGGGTTAGGGTTTGACTTTTCAAAAATAATTTTCATATTTATAAAATATTTTTACAATATGGTTCTATCAATCAAGTTGCATGTTTGATTCATAATCAATATGCAAGTAAAATAAATATAAAACTACTTTGGATCTAATCTAAACAAGTTCATGTAATTGAAATAGTTTCAATAATAATCAATCAAAAATCTTCCTAGATCAAATCTAACATATTTATGATAATTGAAATTAGATTAAAATATTTTTAATTAGATCATAAAATCTTTTAGATCTAATCTAAAATTTTATGATCAATATTTTAGATCAGTACGTACTAGGACAACCTATCCACTATAAGGGATAAATCTTACAGTAGGACAATCTTATGGCAGTCCATGCAATCTAAAATATTTTATTTTTAGATCTAAAAATATTTTAAATCTATTAAATCATAAATAAAATTAGATCAAATTTAATAAATTTATGATTAGAGTCAGATCATCATGAACTAGGATAACCTTTTCACTTTACAGCAGGACAACCTTATGGCAGTCCGTGCAATCTAAAATATTTTATTTTTAGATCTAAAACTATTTTAAATCTATTAAATCATAAATAAAATTAGATCAAATCTAATAAATTTATGATTAGAGTTAGATCATCATGAACTAGGACAACCTTTTCACTGCAAGGGGTAAACCTTACAACAGGACAACCTTATGGCAGTTCATTAGATCTAATTTTTTTAAAAAATTTTAGATTTAATAATTAGATTATAAATTATATCTAATTTAATAAAAAATCTAAACATGCATAAAAATTATGTAATAAGAACCTAGCTTTGATACTAATTGAAGGAACCAGATCTAGGGTTTTACGGGTAGATCTTGAAACTTTTTCAAGATTAGACAGCGAAAGACTTGAACAAATCAAATATTTATTTAAATAAATATATAAATATCTAAATTTTAGATCTATTACATGATCAAGGCATGATATTAAATCAAAAATTAAAAATATAATGGAGAAGAAAAGGTTGATCATATCAACCTAGATCTATATTACATCTAATGCAGCTATAAAATAATAGATCGAATCTGTTACCTGAGCAAGTTAGGCTTTCTAACTTGCTGATCCGGACTTGAGGATGAAGTCATGAGCCGCACACATGTCCGACCTCTAGGAGTCATCCACATGAGCCCATGAATAAGATCAAAGATCCTGATGCAGGAAATCAACATAATATGCTAACGCTGTGCTGATCTCTCTTTGACGGTTGATCCGATGCTTCCTTCTTCGAAACTTAGACACTCCAAAATACCAAAAGAAAAGAAGAAGATTTGTGATACTAAGACACCTCTCAAAAGCTCACAAAAAGGGAGGAAGAGATCTAGAACAAAAACCCTAGAAGAAGATCCTCTTCTTCTTATTTATTCTTTTTCTAGACATCTTGATTTGTGTTTTCAATATCTCCATGATCCAAATGAATTTTTCTTTGATTTTTCTACACCAAAGAGATCTCTCAAATGTATATAATCTAAAAAAATTTTATCCAAAAATTTCTTTTAAATAAAGAGATATGTAGAGTCCAAGATTGATCAAAAACCTAGACTAGGAATGTCCAAACATGGGAAGTTATTGGGGCGCCCAACTCTTGGGCTGGGCGCCCCCACCTTTTTTTCTGCCATGGACTAGCAAAGGGGATGCATAAAAAATCTTTCTTTTACCATGGAAATTAGAAGAAATAAAGAAAGATGGGTTGGCATACAATGGGAAGAAGATTTGGTCAACAAGGATTCTATCTCATGGAATCCTTAAGGAAAACTAATTTCCCTTTTAACTTGGTCTTCCAACAAACTTCCATATGAGAAATAGAAGAGAGAAAAGGGGGTGTAAGAAGCCTTTGGGCATGGAGAATTTTATGTAAAAACATAAAGAGAAAGGGGTGGGGCGTGAGGATTATGTGGTGCAAGGAATAGGGAGTCCTAGTCACACTAGGACTCCTATTTTGACCTGGTCAAACAAGATCTTTTAACTAAATAAAAATAAGAGTAAACCAATATAATTAAATAAGTCCCTAATCTATTTAAGAATTTAATTTAATTAAATTAAATTAGATTTAATTTTAATTTATTTTTTAATTAAATTAGAAAATTGGATTGATCCAAGTCCTAGTTAGACTAGAACTAGTTCTTCCTTGCACTTGGCTTATCCAATAAGCCAATTGGACTTGATCCAATCAAGCTCAAACTAAATCTAATTAAATTATATTTAATTAAACTTAATCTCAGCCTACTGGCTTAATTAAATTAAGCTAATTAGCAATTGAATTGCTAATCGATCCTCCTGCAACACTTACACTAAGTCAAACATCAACCGCATTGATCGTTTAACCTTAAAATGATTCTAAATTGCTGATCAACCATCTGATCGAAATATGAAATCTAATGTGTGTGACCTCATAGGTCCAATTCTAAGTCAATAGCATAGAAATAAATTTTTGTACCAATCGAAGTGACCATCTGCAATGATACTCGATGGTCGGATAGGTCGAAAGGTGTAGAATACCATCCTTAGAATCCATGCTAATATAGTTTCTATATAATTCATCCCCTTGACCATAATGCTCGTAGGATACCTTAGAGTTCAACTGTCAACTCTGATCAGATTGTCCACATTGTATTTCAAAATATCAAATCCATCTGATGGATTATCCTGACCAAGGTTTTGCTATATTGAAATACAGTGATACATTCTTCTCCAACTCTTGGAGTGGTCAATTCCATCTTGATCACACTCCAACTTCATAAGTACTTGACTATGCCTAGAAGCCTTCCATTGCTGAATTAGAAATTCAGTTAGTCTGGTACCAAAGCATAGTGAGTTGCTTGCAAGTCACTAAGATGATCTCAGGTCTAAGAGATGCTTATACATACCTATATCCCATCAGAGACATTCTCGATAGTAGAATGCTCTGAAGTTGGTCACGTTCAATGATGATGTACCCATACATCTTACCTATATGCCATACCAGTGTCTCCATACTTCTTGGTTAAAAGGACAACCAACCTACATGGCATATAGCGACCTATACTCGATAGATGCTGTCGTCCTAATTAACAGCCTATCATTTGATCGTAAATAAATTTAAGGATTAATCGATAAATTCTCTCTTTATCAAAACTAAAATAGTCCTAAGGACTTCATCACAATAATGGAGTTCAATAGAAGATGTAAATTTATGGTGAAAAAGATGTCAAAAAATTTTTATTAATTAATAAATTAATCATAATATCTCAACTGTCAACAGGCTGACGATTGGCTTTGGGATATAATTTTCAATAATAGCTACATCATACCATCTACAAACAAGTGGCCAAGTAGAAGTATCCAATAGGAAGATTAAGAATATCTTATAAAAGACTATTAGGCCGGATCGAAAAGATTAATCAGATCAATTAGATGATGCATTATGGACCTATAAGACTGCTTATAAAACTCCTATTGAAATATCTTCCTATAGATTGATCTATGAAAAAGCATGTCACCTTCCAGTAGAACTTGAACATAAAGCATACTAGGCAATAAAGCAATTAAATTTTAATCTAAATCAAGCTGGTTCTAATTAGATGTTACAATTGAGCGAATTAGATGAATTAAGGCAAGAAGCTTATGAAAACTCAAAAATCTATAAAGAGAAGATGAAAGCTTTTCATGATAAAACATATTTTAAGAAAAACTTTTAAGCCAAATCAACAAGTCTGGTTATTTAACTTAAGGCTTCGATTATTTCTTGAAAAGTTAAAATCTAGATGGGATGGACCTTACATAGTCAATCAAGTATTTTCACATGGCGTAATTAAACTCTATGATCCTAGATCTAAAAATTTCTTTAAGGTAAATAGTCAAAGGCTTAAACCATATATCGAAGGAATATCGTTAAACTGAACCATTGATCAAACAATATTAATAGACCCATAATGAATTGAGTTGCATTGTGTTTGGTTGAAGACGATAAACTTAGCACTTATTGAAAGGCAACCCAACACTTCTTGCATCTAATTTATTTTGTTTTAGTTTATTTTTTTAGAATAAGTGGCTAGGCTAGAGGAGAATCAAAGCTTCATGACCCATGATGGATAAATAATAAAAATTTTTATTGCACCCTTTCATTTTTTCTTCTCCATTAAGGATAATGTCAATTAAGTTAGAAGATAGAAAAAATTAAAATTAAATATATATATAATAATAAAAAAGGAATATATATGTATAAAATCTTTAAAATTTAAAAAAAACTAAAAAATTAAAAATTAAAAAAAATATTTGAATAAACCATGTTTTAGGAAAGAAAATCTTGAGTAAAATAGCCTAGAAAAAGTAATAAAGTTAGGAAGTATTTGCTAATGACTATAGCAAGTTAAAAAGTAGATTAGTTGGTCAGATTTTTAGCAGTCTACTTAGATCATTTAAAGGCTATCAGCACTTCAAATTGCACATGCACACTAACGAGATAAAGTAAGTATTGATTATAAGACCAACGAAAGATTTAATTATCATTAAAAAATTGATAATTATTATATACCTCCATTAAAGAAACATGAATTTAAGAAAAGAGCTACCTGTCCAAAATAAAAAATGCAAAAGATAGAGTATATATGGATTGCCCTAAACTTAGTAACTGGGTCTCTGTATCTAAGTCAAGTATGGAGGTTCACATCAAACGATGGAGGAAATGCCAAGATGCTCAGCATATTTTTTTAAAAATAAGAGAGAGAAAAAGGCAGTGTGAAAATTATCTTAATTCATGCACTTACTTTGAGGGTGTATAGAAGATTAACCAAAATAGGTGATAATAGAAGATACATTTGTTCTTTAAATTAACATCAAATACTAAGTTAGACTTCATAAACACAAGTACTATAGATCTTTAATGAATTCTAAAGAAGTTTCTGATTATACTGATCATGAAATTTGCTTCTAAAACTCAATACTTAGTTAGTAATACTATCAAAATTTTTGAACTTTAATCCTAGAGCTACTTTTATAAAAGAGGATATTAATGAAATATGGTGATTAATCAAAGACTAGCATTACATTGCTAAGGAACTAGCAATGATTAAGGAGGTGTGATAAATACAATAAATTTGCTAATAAAAATATTGATTTATTAATTAATTTATATTAATATTTTAAAAATAATTAAAAAAATAAATAATAATATAAAAATAATAATAATAATAATAAATAAATAATATTAAAAAAATTAAAAAAATAAAATATTAAAAAATAATATTAACAAATAAAAAATAAGTTCATTAATAAAAAGAGTTCATTTTTCTAGTCACAATGAAACAAATTTGGAGTGAATTGGAGTTAAAATGGATTTAATATAAATTTTTAAAGAAATAAAAGAAAAATAAAATAAAATAAAATAAAATAAATTAGCTTAGTTAGCAAAGCCGGTGTGCTCAGTTGAGCCAACATGCCCTGCTAAGCTGCTAAACCAGTGCATCCCAGCTCAGCCAGTTAGTCGGCCCAACAGAGATGGCGACCCGCCAAGCCCACGCGCAGCGCTAGCCCGCCATCCGATCCATGAAAATAGCCATAGACCGCTAGCTCAGCAACCAACGGCTAATCACAGGCCACCGCATGGTAGACCAAGACCCTTAAAGGGTCTACAAGAAATATATCACGACGTACAGGGGTAGTATTGTAATTTCACAGGCCAAGGTCGGTGCTGATTGGTCAAGGCTTACAGCACACCCGGTCCACACGGTCCATAGCTACAGTAAAGGCATGATCGAACGATAGCAATGGATTTTGATCAAGATTGGACAGCTATGGTTTTTTCAAGCTTGATTTGGTTTCCAGCACTCACTCCTCATGCAATCTGACAGCTGCACTCGCTTTAGGCACGATCCAATGGCTGAGGATCAGGCATGATCCAACGGTCAAAATATTTTCCAACTTGATCTGGACTTATAGATATCCATTTTTGGTATTTTTTTGAAGCATTGGATCACCATTCGATGGCCAGAATTAAGGAAACTCAATAGAATTCGTTCAGATGCTATTTTAATCCAAATTTCACTTAGATTTCTTCATATTTTGATGATTAAAATGGCTCTTAGTCCCACATTGCCTGCAGAAAAATCTTTCAGCCCTTCAACACCTATTTAAAGGATTTCAGACCTTTAGAAATCAACTGATCTGATCTAGAAGAAGTCACGGTAAAGGATGGGAGTCAGGCTTTGGCTGAAGGTTGCTTCGAGGTAGATGGTATCGAGAAAAAGAGTCAGACTTCTATGCCATCTCCACATCATTGCTGATGAAGATTAAGAGTTTTTTGTTATTTCTTTTCTTTTCTTTTTAATTATTATATTTGAATTCTAAGTTTTAATATAAAATTTAGTTTATTGCTCTTTGAATTTTTGTTCTTTTAATTCTACTTTATTTTAATTACTCCTTAATTTCTTGCAAGTAGATGCTAAGATGTAAATAGTAGATTTTAGTACCAAAATTTATTTTTTTTGGATTATTTAATTTTTATAACTTTATTTTTTGACTTAAATTTTAATTCCAAATCTTTTTTTTCATAAAAAATTAAAGATTTCAAAATAAAATCACTGCCTTCCTATGGATTCGATCCGACTTGCTGCCATCTACGTGCTCTTAATTATTTTTAAAAAAAGTCGGACTAAACTAATAATTATGGTATCACGATCTATCAGTGGGACCTAAATTTTTCTAAAGCAAATGCCACAACTAAAAATTCCTTTTCAGTAGTTGAGTAATTAAGCTATGCTTCATTTAAAATCCTGCTAGTATAATAGATCACTCGAGGTAGCTTCTTTATCTTTTGACCTAAGACAACTCCTATGGCATGATCAGATGCATCGCACATGAGCTCAAAAGATTGAGTCCAAATAGGTGGATGAATAATTGGAGCCAAAGTTAATTCTTTCTTTAGACTTTCAAAGGACTCGAGACATTCATGTGTGAAGTCAAATTTGACATCTTTAGCTAATAGGTTAGTTAATGGTCGAACCACTTTGCTAAAATTTTTGATAAATCTTCTATAGAATTCGGCATGTCCAAGAAAAGAGCAAATTTCTTTTACTGATTTGGATGGTGGAAGATTTTCAATTAAATCTATCTTATCTTTATCTACTTCTATACCTCATTTTGAAATTACATGACCAAGGACTATGCCTTTCTTAACCATAAACTGGCATTTTTCTCAATTTAGAACTAGATGCTTCTCCTTACATCTTTCTAAGACTAGCTTAAGATGATGAAGACAATCAATGAAGGTGGATCCAAAGATGGAGAAGTCGTCCATGAAGATTTCAAGAAATCTTTCAACCATGTCTGAGAAAATACTAGTCATGCACCTTTGAAAAGTAGCTGGTACATTACATAAATCAAAGGGCATGTATTTGTAGGCAAAGGTTCTATATGGGGAGGTAAAGATAGTCTTTTCTTGATCTTCAGGGGCTATAGGAATCTAGTTATATCCCGCATATCCATCTAGAAAGAAATAAAAGTCATGTCTTGCTAATCATTCTAACATTTGGTCTATGAAGGATAGTGGAAAATAGTCCTTTCGGATGGCTGTATTTAACTTTCTATAGTCGATGCAGACCCTCCATCCAGTTTGAACTGTTGTTGGGATCAATTCATCATTATCATTCTGAATTACAGTAACTCCTAACTTCTTGGGTACCACTTGTACTATGCTTACGTATGAACTATCTGAGAATGGATATATTATTCCATTATCAAGGAGTTTTATTATTTCTTTCTTTACAATATCTTTCATGGCTGGATTAAGTCTTCTTTGGGGATCACGTTTTGGCTTAGATTTCTCTAATAGATGAATTCTATGTTGAACAATCGATGGGCTAATTTTCTTTAAATCAGCCATGGTCCATCCTAATGCTTCTTTGTTTTTCTTAAGAATAGTCAATAATTCTCCCTCTTGTGTAGGGTCTAGGTCTGCTGAAATTATTACTAGCAAGGTTTCTGATGGACCTAGATATGCATATTTTAAGTGTTTAGAAAGTATTTTTAATTCTAACTTGGGTGTTTCCTCCACTAATGGTCTAGACAATGGTTTAACTAAAGGCTTCCATCTAAGTTCCATATTGACTATAGCTAAATCATTAACCTCCTTGACTTCTTTATAATTTTGATTCATCCATAGTTCCATATCAGATTTTTCATTACTTAGGTCAATGGGTTCATAAACTTTGTCCTGTATTAAGTTGAGGTCATCTACTTGATTTGTTTTAGATAGATTAAAAATATTTAGATCTATGGTCATATTACCAAAGGAAAGTTTCATTAGACCATTTCGATAATTGATTTGAGTATTGGCTATGGCTAGAAATGGTCTACCTAGTATAACTAGGATGTGGCCATTAGGATTTGATATAGGTTCGGTTTCTAAAATTATAAAATCTACTAGGTAGATGAAATCACCAACCTTAATTAATACATCCTCTACTATTTTCCTTGGTACTTTCAAAGATCAATCTGCTAGTTGTAAAGTCATTCCTGTAGGCTTTAATTTTTCCAACTCTAATTTTTCATAAATTGAATAAGGTAGTATGTTGACACTCGCCCCTAAGTCTAATAAATCCTTATCAATGAGTATTTTTCCTACGATGTAAGAAATAGTGGGAGACCTCGGATCTTTATATTTTACTAGCACATGGTTTGGCAGGTATGAACTCATACTAGCTGCCAGGAAGGCTCTTTTAGGTACATTGGTAGTCTTTTTCTTGGTACACAAATTCTTCAAAAATTTAGCATATGTTGGAATTTTTTGGATCATGTCTAACAAGGGAATATTTACGTTAACTTATTTAAAGACTTTTAGAATTTTGTCTAGTTGGACTAAGTTTTGATTGGACTTAAGTCTATTAGGAAAGGATGCTACAATCTTGGGTATTGGTCCAATTAATTCTGGTGCGGGCTCTGCTAGTGAATTAAATTCTATTTCTTTAGGCTCTTTAGACTGGCCCTGTTAAGATGTTAGTTCAGATAGTGAGTCTTCTATTTCTTTAGGTGCTTCAGATGAACCCACATAATTGTCTATTTGTTTTCTAGATCTTAGTGTATGGATAGCATTTAATTGATTGATTTGGGACCCTTGTTGTGGTCTTTGATTGTTTTGGGTTCTGAGGTTAGTCTCGGGTTGACTTAGTAATTTATTCTTTTCTCTTTTACTAAGTTCTATAGCTATCTGACCCAATTGCATTTCTAGATAGGCAATGGCTTGGGAGTTTGAATTTATGACCTAGGATTTAATGTTAGCAATTGACCAGCAGTTTGCATAAAAGTATTAAGGGTATTATCCAAAGAGTTTAATTTTTTTTCATTATTGTTAAAGCCTGGTGGGTTGTTTAGTGTATGGTTAGGCTTTGGATTTAACTGGTTGGAGCTAGGACCGCTTACCTTCAGACCTCGTGACTATGAAAAATTAGGATGGTTTCTCCATCCTGAATTATAAGTGGATGCATAGGGGTTATTATTTGGTCTTTGGTATGCTGCATTCACCTGTGCATAATTATTATCAATCTAGTTCATTAGGAGGGGACATTCTTCTATGACATGGTTTGATGCACTACATCCGTTACACATAGATGCAGATATTTGGTTTACATTGGCTGATCATTTTAATTCTAAGACCTTAAATTTTCATTACAACGAGGCAATTTTGGCTTCTAAAGCTAGGGTTGATGGAACTTGATGTATGCTACCTCTTATTGGTGTAGGTTTCTTAGTTACCTTCCATTGCAAACTTTTTTCTACTAGATCTTTTAAAAATTGCTAGGCCTCATTGGCTTCTTTATATATGAATTGGTTCTAGCACATCGACTCTAGCATGGTTCTTGAATTTGATTCTAGACCTTCATAAATTATTTAACACAACCTCCAAGTTTCTATCCCATGATGTGGACATTGGCTTAAGAGGTTCTTAAAATGGTCTAGATATTTCTAGAATAATTCACCCTCTAACTGGTAGAATTGGTTAATTTCGTTCCTTAATTTTGTTGTTTTATGATGAGGAAAGAATTTTCTTAAGAATACTTTAACAAATCTATCCCATGTAGCGATCGAGTGATTGGGCAGACTATACAGCCACTTTTTTTGCATTTTTCTTGAGGGAAAAGTTAATTAGTCTTAGTTTAATGGCATCCATCAAGAGTTGGTGTATTTTCATGGTGTTACATACTTCCTCAAATTCTCTAATGAAAATATATGCATCTTCAATCCTGGTGAATTTAAGAAGTATGTTGATGATTTAAGGTTTAATATCAAAATTGGGTACATTGGTCTGAGGTAGTCGAATACAAGATGGTTGGGCTGAGCCCACAAGGTAGCAAAGGTCCATTAGGGTCTGAGGTTCTTGATCCATAGTGGATTCAAAAATTTCTTGGATTAGGGAAGGCTTTGGATTAATTTTTATTAATCGATCAGATTCTCTTTTCCAAGTTGCTATTTTGTAAACTTATTATATATATTATTATTTTTTTTTATTTTTTTTAAATTTTAGAGAGATGAGAGAAAAGAAAGAAGAGGGTTCTAAAGATGAGTCCTAAATCTAGAGATGATAGAGGAGAAGAGTGCTTTAATTAGGATTTGAATTTTAATGACAAACAAGTTAGACAAGGATGGACTCTCTATCCTAGGATTAATCTGAATTTAGATAGCTCCTAACTATTCCAAGTTCACCTTCGAGCACTCTAAGCCTAAAATTGGCTAACTAACTCGGTCAGGTAAGTGTAAGATGTGGGAGATTTTTTGCTCATTGCTTTTCTTAGACACCAACTAAGTTGGCCAGGTCAGACAATCGAACCAATTAAAAACCATAATCTTTGAACCACTTACCTTAGACACCGAGCAATTAACCAACCCAAACCTAGTCTAATTTTAGGGTTTTCTTATCCTATTAGGCTCGAATATCCTTAGGGGCCAATGTCTAATTGATTTTAAATTAAGATCTAGGTCAATGCAATATGAAGGATAGTGATTTATGGGCTAAGGAAAGATGATGAAATCCCCATCTTATCTTATTTAATGGATTGTGCCCTTAAAGTATATTATGAATATGCAATGCAAATCAAACAAGATATCTAAATATGTTAAAAATTAATTTTTATTTTATATTTATGGTTATGCTAAATTAATTAAGTGTTATGAGATGTCGGTTGGTTTTTTAGGATTTATGATTTTATCTTTTTATAGATATATTTTAAATGCTTGATTTGTTTGGTTTTATAAAAGAAAGTAAATTCAAGTGATTAAGTCTTAAAAAATAGTAAAATCTAAACTACAGAAAGCAATAAATTAATACTAAAGTAAAAAATTAGTTATAAAAGGCAGTAATAGCTAAATAAAATTAAAAAGTAATAATTTTTTTATTTTTTATTAAATTAATTAATTAAAGTAATCATGCTATAATTCTCAGTAATGATGTTAAAAATTTGACTGCCTATCGTTACAGCATCAAATAAAAATTAAACTCAATTTTACTATTTAGTAGGATAGTTGGTGAGTCGGGTGTCGATTTTCTCGAAGATTGAAGGCTAAGTTATATTCAATTTATCAAAAAATAAAATTTTAATTTAATTATTAAGTAAAAATTTAAATAAATAGATCAAAGAGAAATAATTTAGATTTTATCAAATTAAAATAAAAAATAGTAAATACTTAATTAATTAGAATTTTAGAATTGATGAAAAGTATTCTAGAATTTTGAATCTATCTCTAACAGGGTTGTGATAATTTTTTATGCAAAAATTGATATTTTTAAGAATTTATTTATGATTATAATTTATTTTCTTAGAGCATAGACTATATCTCTTGATCATGATCCATCTTCATGAAATCATAAATTATTCAATACTTTAATTCTTAAAAGTTAATAATATGACTTTTAATAATTTTTTTAAAATAAATTATTAAATTAAGTATGGACTGTATCTATCGATTATAATCCATCTCTATGAATATAATTTATTTAGATTGATAATAAGGATGCCACAAAATCAAAATCTCATACATAAAAATAAATTTCATTAAAAACTAGGCAGGAGAACATGTTTGCATAAAAAGAAATTACAAAAATAAAGAAAAAATTATAATCCTTATTCGAAGACTTCATCTACTTTTTCAGAATTTAGCTCCTTAGCCATGCATGGTAGATGATCCACTCACCTCCAACATCTTTAGAGCCCCTTGGATGAAGGATGGAAGAAGAAAGGAAGAGAAGAAAGAAGGAATAGAGGAGGAGGAGAAGAGAAAAAGAGAGAAGAGAAGCTCTTTTTCCTCTTTTTTTGGCATAGAGGACTTGTCCTCAAGCTATGGAGGTGAGGCTGCTTAAATAGAGGAGGAAACAGGATCAACAGGGCTTTTTTTGGAGTCAAAAACTAAGTTTGGGTCGAATTTAAATACCTTGACAAATTTTGGCCGTTGATTTAGTGATCAAATGGCCCAAAAATAACTCAAAAATTGCCAAAATTAGCCACTAAACCCTTGATTAACTCTCGAGTTTGATTCTCAGACATTGGATCGCTGTTTGGAGTGCGTTGCACCATCGGATCGTGCCAAATTATTGCTGAAATCTTGATCCAACTGGTAAAACATCTGGACCATTAGATACCAATCGGGTGAGATGGGAGCCGCACGATCATGCAAAACTATAGCTGTAGACCCCATGAGCCGATCGCATCGAAGACCTCCACCAATCATAGCACTCCATGCCACCTAAAATTATGAAACTACCCCCATGAGCCGCGATATAATTTTCATAGACCTCTTTGCGATCTAGGTTCACCACGTGGCATGCGTTGATTGGCAATGCCTACTGTGCTGGATGGTCCATGCCTATTCCATGGACCGACGATCGGTCCACCATGCACCGGTCTATTTTTTTTTTTAAACTTATAGGCTTCATAACTTTCTCGTTTTAGCTTCGATTTGAGTAAAATTTATTATGTTGGAACTCATAAATCGAGCTCTTCGCATTGATATTTCTTTTTTCTATAAAATATCCATAAAAATATTAATTCTTTTAAATAAATATTAAATCAATATATATTTTAATATTTTTATTTAATAATTTATGATAATTATCATTGATCAATGATTAAGAATCATTTTTGGATTGAATATTTAATATGATTGATGTTTGACCTAGTGCAAGTATTGTAGGAGGATCGATTAGCAATTAGATTATTAATTAGCTCAATTTAATTAAGCTAATAGAATAAAATCGAGTCTAATTGAATAAGATTCAATTAGATTTGGTTTGGGCTTAATTTGATTAAGTTTAATTAGTTTATTGGATAAGCCAATTATAAGAGAGAATAATTTTTAATTGAATAAGGACTTGAGTATACCTAATTTCTAATTTGATTAAAAATATAAATTAAAATTAAATTAGATTTAATCTAATTTAATTAATTTTTTAATTTGATTAGGAACACCATTAATTGGGTTGCATCAAGATCTATTTTAATTGGACTAAAGATTTAGTTTGACTAGTCAAAGTAAGAAGTTCTAGTTAGAATAGGACTCCTCCCTTGCGCCATTTTCTCTTTCTCCATGCCCCACCCTTGGATATGGCATGTGAACTCTGATTTCTAGAGTGGCTCCATGCCAATCCTTGCACCCATAGCTCTCTTGGATGGTTTGTGGTCTTGGGTTTGATCAAAACTAAGAAGTAGTCATGATCTTAAACTCTATTTGATAGAGTTTTACAAACCTAAAACTCTATCTATTTATGCCACCATCACTCCTTATTTTTTTCTAAAATTTTCATAGAAATTAGGAGACTTATTGTGTGCCAAAGCTTGGGTCTCCATGCCTAGAAATATTATGGAGGCATGCAAGAGTTGGGTACCCTAATCCTACTCTCTTTTGGACTCTCTATCTAGGTATTTGACCTAGATAGGGACTCTTCTCTAACTCTCTATATAAAGGAAGCTAGACCATGATTTTTTTAGAGGATTTACATCTAAGAGAGAGGGCTTAGGCATGGTGAAGGGAAAACCTGAATTCCCGGATCAGGTTCGTTCAGATCTGATCAGATTAAGAGATATATTTCAAAATTTTTTTTCTTTGATCCAGATCAGATCTAAAATATTTCAGATCTAATTATTATTATTTTAGAAATTAAAATAAAATTAGATAAATTAAATTAGATTTAATTTATCTTGAAGTGGCTAATCCTATTACCCGTTGATGATCCTGTAAGCAGCGGAAGGTTCTGGATCAAGCCACGCAAGTGCCTGGCCTCTACCGGTATCCACTCGACCTGGATCTGAGATCCTCTTCTTCTCTATCACGTCTCCAAAAATCAGATCTGGATCTGATCTGGAGGATCTTCAAAACTCTTTTCAAAGATCAGCAGTTGTCCTTTGCAGCAGTGCAGCCTTCTAGCTTTCAGTCGCCTTTCTTTGATCTGGATCGCACCAACCAAGAATCCAAACACTTTGGATGTGGAGAGGAGAGGGAGAAGGTGGGTTTGGCATGGAGGAAGAGGGGAGAGGCAGCCTTGGGGCATGGGAATTTCAATTCTCCAATCATACAATCATTCAATCTGAGTTGGGCGCAGGGTCTTATTTATAGACTGTCTGTGATCCAACTTCTCTTTTTCCCAACCAATCACAACTCTTTGTGAAATCAGATCTAAATCTGATTGGTGGGAATAGAGTCCCCTGGATTCCTCCTTAGAGGGTGCCTAAGACCAGTCAAAGTTGGTTCTTAGGAGAACTCTAATTGGAATCCAAAAAGGAGATGGAGTCCCTGTCCAACAGGGACTCCTGGGCGCCTCCAGCTTGGGCACACGCCAAGGGTGGCGTGCGCCCTCTTCCTTGCCAGGTTCTGGCAGGGGGACAGGCCCCCACCAGCTCTCCAATAGGTGCATGACACATGGACAGAAAGTCAAAGTGTCAATGGTCAACATTTGACCAGTCAAAGGTAGACTTTTGACCAAAGTCAAAGAACGAAGAAATGGCAGGTGACCAAAAATGGCAGGTAATGTCTTACAAAATAAGACAACCTTTTCTGACTTGGACAACCTCCAGTCAGACCATATGAAGGCCTCTGATTGAGCACAAACTCCTTTGGCTCAGTCAGGACAACTTATTTATGATAGCAAAAGAAGAACGTTAGGTTCAATCGAGTGCTAGCACGATTTTCTTGAACCTAATTGAATCTCATTCAGATCAATTGAACTAGATCAGTTCAATTGATGATCACCAGATTCAAACCCTTGTTTGTGTGACCCAGTTAGGTTCAGTTCTGTATGGTAATGGGATATGTCATGATCTCTATCATCGACATCATCGAAACTCCTTTCGATGGATCAGAACTCTTCTGATTCGAACAGCTAGAATGATCGATCATCTAAATCATTCTAATTGCTCCCAAAATCCACCAGTGACACCTAGCAGTATATGGTGGCAACCCATCAGAGCTGAATGCGAACCTCTTGGTGCAGCTACCTGTGTGATTAAGTTCTTCTATCTTGAGCCCCGATCAGATTAGGGTTAAGGTGAACTCGTCAAACCCTAGTCTCTGTCATATGATGTAATCATTCGATTCAAGTCCAATGTGAAAATCTAAATAGAAACTCTTTCTATTATTTCACTCTGCCATGGCCATGGACTTCTGGACTTGATTCTCATGATCATCATAGGGCTGCTCCTCTACCACCGAGGTAGATAGATTCCATCTTGATGCTATCCAGTTCCTACAATGAACATGCTATAGCCAACATACACCTCAGGGTTCCATATGGCTAGGAGACCGAGTAATGGTGTAGTCAAACTATAACACCCTCAAGGTGAACTGCCGATGCACCTCAGGTCAAAGAACCAGACACACTACTGCAGCATCGAGTCAGTCATTGACGAGAAGGTAGACTCCCTAATGACTACTCGAGGTGGTCACGCTCAGTGCCCTCGTTCTCTAACGAGTACCTGTACTCTCGCTCCGGTGTCTCCACACCGTAGACTCAAGACTCATCTACTAAAGAGAAGCGATTGTACACCAACCTTCCGGATCAATCACCATCCTCGTGATGATCCTATGGTCGGGAGCATTTTATGAGTTAATAATGATTATTCATGTCTTAAATTTTCAACTCTTGAAAATATGAATTATCATTACCATTAACTCAAAGGATGTATCACAGACACTAAATACACATATGTGATAGAAAATAACCCATTTTATTGATATTAGTCAAAATTATAATTTTGCCCCTAGAAGTGTATTACAAGTGTCAGCCAATTCTGGCTTCTAGGGCACATATATCTAACAATCTCCCACTTGTCCTAAAGCCAATTGGCTACAAGTCTAAGTCCCATCTTCTCAAGGTGGGCTTCGATCTTCTGCTGGCCCAACGGCTTTGTAAGTGGGTCTGCCACATTATCTGTGGAGTTGACTCTCTTGACCTCGACGTAACCCTTCTCGAGGTAATCGCGGATGAGGTGGTATCGCCGCTCAATGTGCTTGGATTTTTGGTGAGACCTCGGCTCCTTAGCAAGGGCTATGGCGCCATTGTTGTCGCAGTATAGAGGAATGGCATCTGATGGCATTACTCCAATTTCTGCAGCAAACTTCTTATACCAGAATGCTTCCTTCGCAGCCTCTGATGCAGCGATATATTCTGCTTCCATGGTGGAATCTGCTATCACAGTTTGCTTGGAACTCTTCCAGCTGACAGCACCACCATTGCACACAAACAGACTTCCCAGATGTCGACTTTCGATCATCTATATCGGACATGAAATCCGAGTCTGTGTATCCCTGGACTTGGAGTTCTCCATTACCAAAGACCAACATCATATCCTTAGTTCTTCTCAAGTACTTAAGGATACATTTCACAGAAGTCCAGTGTTCTTCACCTGGATTTGACTGATATCTGCTTGTGACACTCACAGCATGGGCTATATCAGGTCGTGTACATAGCATGGCATACATGAGGCTCCCTATTGCAGAAGCATAAGGGATCTTGCTCATGCATTCTATTTCCTCAGGTGTGCTAGGGCACATCTTCTTGGAAAGATGAATACCATGTCTGAAGGGTATTAATCCCCTCTTAGAGTTTTCCATACTAAACCTCTTTAGTACTTTCTCTATGTACATCTTCTGTGAAAGTCCTAGCATCCTATTCGGTCTATCCCTATAGACCTTAATTCCTAGAATAAAGGATGCTTCACCTAGGTCTTTCATGGAGAATTCCTTGGACAACCATAATTTGACTGATTGTCATCATGGGAATATCATTCCCAATAAGGAGGATGTCATCCACGTACAATACGAGGAAGACAACAGCGCTCCCACTGACCTTTTTGAAGACACATGGTTCCTCTTCATTTTTGATGAAACCAAACATTTTGATCACATCATTGAAACGAGTGTTCCAGCTCCGAGATGCTTGCTTAAGTCCATATATGGACCTTTGCAGCTTGCAAACCTTGTGATCAGTATCACTGGATGTGAAACCTAGCGGCTGTTCCATATAGATATCTTCCTCAAGATATCCATTCAAGAATGCCGTTTTCACGTCCATTTGCCATATTTCATAATCGAAATAGGCTGCAATGGCAAGCAATGTGCGGATGGATTTTAGCATAGTCCACTGAGAAAAAGGTATCCTGATAGTCAATGCCTTCGCGTTGACTATAACCTTTTGCCACTAGTCTAGCCTTGAATGTCTCCACATTCCCATCTGCACCAATCTTTCTCTTGAAGATCCATTTACACCCAATAGGTACTATACCTTCTGGTGGATCTACCAAGGTCCAGACTTGGTTTGAGTGCATCGAGTCAATTTCTGACTGCATTGCCTCTAGCCATTTCTCGGAGTCGATATCTGATATCGCCTCGTTGTAGGTTTTGGGATCATCACCATGAGCACCATTACCTACGAGGAACATTTTCTCTACTTCCTCTGAAATAATACCTAAGTATCTTTCAGGGGGACGGAAAACTCTTTCCGATCTACGAGGTGGAGGAGGTAGTGTTCTTATTGGCTCAACCTGATTTGGTTCCAATTGGTCCTTAGCTCGTTGTACTTGTGAGACTTTCTCATCAAGCTTGAATCTGCTTTCCAATGCCGCTATCTTGAATAAACTATTTTTCAAGAAAGATGGCATGTCGACTCACAATCACATTGTGGTCTTCTGGAATGTAGAAATAGTATCCTAATGACTCTTTAGGATATCCTATGAATCGAGCTCTAAAGGACCTAAACTCTAACTTGTCCGCTTGTTGTCTTTTGACATGAGCCGGACAACCCCAAATTCTGAGATGACTCAGACTTGGTTTCTTACCGTGCCATATCTCATACGGTGTGGTAGGAACGGTTTTAGAGGGAACCCTATTCAGTAGATAAATTGAAGTTAACAATGAATGTCCCCAAAGAAAATCAGGGAGGTCTGTGAAGCTCATCATGGATCGAACCATATCCAATAGAGTCCGATTTCTCCATTCTGAAACCCCGTTGAGTTGAGGTGTTCCTGGTGGAGTCCATTGAGAGACTATGCCATTTTCCTTAAGATAGTCTAGGAATTCCCGGCTAAGGTATTCACCTCCTCGATCTGATCGAAGAACCTTAATGGGTTTTTCAGTTTGTTTTTCTACTTCATGTCTGAATTCTTTGAACTTTTCAAAAGCTTCAGACTTGTGTCTCATAAGATACACATACCCATACCTAGACAGATCATCGGTAAAGGTAATGAAGTAGACAAAATTGCCTCTAGCCGGCACATCAAATGGGCCGCACACATCAGTATGTACTAGGGCAAGGAGATCTGTGGCCCTCTCCCCATGTCCAACAAAAGGGAGTTTAGTCATTTTGCCTTGAAGACAAGATTCACAAGTTGGATATGACTCGAAAGTCAATGGACTCAATAGCCCATTTTTCTCCAATTTGTTGATCCTATCTTCTGCTATATGACCTAATCTCAGGTGCCATAGATATCTGTCGTTTGGACTATCCCTAGGTCGTTTGGCATTCACATTTTGCTCGATAGTTAGAATAGGTACATCAATATGTAGCTGATAAAGACCATTAATAAGGAAACCATTTGCAATTTTATTTCTTTCATAAAGAATGTTACAATGGTCCTTAAAGAAGGTAATCACATAGCCTTCTTGTGCTAAGCATGAAACAGAAATAAAATTCCTGCTAGCTGCAGGCACATAATAACAGTCTTTCAAAACAAAATCTAAACCAGATGGTAATCGAAGAGGGTATGTTCCCATGGCTACTGCAGCAACTCTTGCTCCATTACCGATGTTAGATATATGTGCCCTAGAAGCCAGAATTGGCTGACACTTGTAATACACTTCTAGGGGCAAAATTATAATTTTGACTAAAATCAATAAATGGGTTATTTTCTATCACATATGTGTATTTAGTGTCTGTAATACATCCTTTAAGTTAATGGTAATGATAATTCATATTTTCAAGAGTTGAAAATTTAAGACATGAATAATCATTATTAACTCATAAATTGCTCCTGACCATAGGATCATCACGAGGATGGTGATTGATCTGAAAGGTTGGTGTACAATCGCTTCTCTTTAGTAGATGAGTCTTGAGTCTACGGTATGGAGACACCGGAGTGAGAGTACAGGTACTCGTTAGAGAATGAGGGCACTGAGCGTGACCACCTCGAGTAGTCATTAGGGAGTCTACCTTCTCGTCAATGACTGACTCGATGCTGCAGTAGTGTGTCTGGTTCTTTGACCTGAGATGCATCGGCAGTTCACCTTGAGGGTGTTATAGTTTGACTACACCATTACTCGGTCTCCTAGCCATATGGAACCCTGAGGTGTATGTTGGCTATAGCATGTTCATTGTAGGAACTGGATAGCATCAAGATGGAATCTATCTACCTCGGTGGTAGAGGAGCAGCCCTATGATGATCATGAGAATCAAGTCCAGAAGTCCATGGCCATGGTAGAGTGAAATAATAGAAAGAGTTTCTATTTAGATTTTCACATTGGACTCGAATCGAATGATTACATCATATGACAGAGACTAGGGTTTGACGAGTTCACCTTAACCCTAATCTGATCGGGGCTCAAGATAGAAGAACTTAATCACACAGGTAGCTGCACCAAGAGGTTCGCATTCAGCTCTGATGGGTTGCCACCATATACTGCTAGGTGTCACTGGTGGATTTTGGGAGCAATTAGAATGATTTAGATGATCGATCATTCTAGCTGTTCGAATCAGAAGAGTTCTGATCCATCGAAAGGAGTTTCGATGATGTCGATGATAGAGATCATGACATATCCCATTACCATACAGAACTGAACCTAACTGGGTCACACAAACAAGGGTTTGAATCTGGTGATCATCAATTGAACTGATCTAGTTCAATTGATCTGAATGAGATTCAATTAGGTTCAAGGAAATCGTGCTAGCACTCGATTGAACCTAACGTTCTTCTTTTGCTATCATAAATAAGTTGTCCTGTCTGAGCCAAAGGAGTTTGTGCTCAATCAGAGGCCTTCATATGGTCTGACTGGAGGTTGTCCAAGTCAGAAAAGGTTGTCTTATTTTGTAAGACATTACCTGCCATTTTTGGTCACCTGCCATTTCTTGTTCTTTGACTTTGGTCAAAAGTCTACCTTTGACTGGTCAAATGTTGACCATTGACACTTTGACTTTTGACCACATGTCATGCACCTATTGGAGAGCTGGTGGGGGCCTGTCCCCCTGCCAGAACCTGGCAAGGAGAAGGGCGCACGCCACCCTAGGCGTGTGCCCAAGTTGGAGGCGCCTAGGAGTCCTTGTTGGACAAGGACTCCATCTCCTTTTTGGATTCCAATTAGAGTTCTTCTAAGAACCAACTTTGACTGGTCTTAGGCACCCTCTAAGGAGGAATCCAGGGGACTCTATTCCCACCAATCAGATTTAGATCTGATTTCACAAAGGGTTGTGATTGGTTGGGAAGAAGAGGAGTTGGATCACAGCTAGTCTATAAATAAGACCCTGCGCCCAACTCAGATTGTATGAGATAGAGAGATATGATGAGATCATAGTTTCCCATGCCCCAAGGCTGCCTCTCCCCTCCTTCTCCATGCCATAACCCACTTCTCCCCTTGCTCTCCACGTCCAAAAGGAGTTTTGGACCTTGGTTGGTGCGATTCAGATCAAAGAAAGGCGATCAAAAGCAAGAAGGCTGCGCTGCTGCAAAGGACGACTGCTCATCTTCAAAAGAGTTTTGAAGATCCTCCAGATCAGATCCAGATCTAATTTTTGGAGGCATGATAGAGAAGAAGAGGATCTCCAGATCCAACCTGAGTGGATACCGGTAGAGGCCAGGCGCTTGCGTGGCTAAGATCCAGAACCTTCCGCTGCAAACAGGATCATCAACAGGGTAATAGGATTACCCAGATCAGGTAAATTAAATTTGATTTAATTTATCTTTTAATTTTATTTTATTAAAATAATAAGAATCAGATCTAAAACATATCAAGATCTGATTGGAGATCAAGAGAAAAAATTTTTGAAATATATCTCTTGATCTGATCAGATCTGAACGAACCTGGACCGGGAAAATCAGGATTTCCCTTCAACTGGTATCAGAGCCATGGTTCTAAATTATTTAGATCTGAATTTTAAATTTATTTTAATTAGAAAATAATTGATTTTAGATGTCACATGAGATGTGATCAGATCTGAAATCAGAAAAAATTAAAATTAAATAATTTGGATCTAAGATTAGAAGATATGCATGACTAGTTCTAGAATAGAATAGTTCTATAGAATAGTCTTGCATGTTTTTGATTTAATCTGATTAAATCATATTTTAGATCTTTTTATTTACTATTTTTTGATATTATAAGTGTTATAATAACATCTAAAAAATAGCAAATAAAAATTATTTAATTTTTGAATATCATATGAGATATGATTGATGCATGTCTAGACTAGTTGTAGAATAGTTCTACATAATTATCTAGATTAGAATTTATTTTGATTAGATCAATTTAAATCTAATTTTTTAGATTATTATGAGATAATTTAGATCTGAAAATATGCATGATTATGATACATGAGATGTATGCAAAATATGCCATGATTAGATCTACTTTATATATGAGATATATGATATAGATCTGATATTGTTTTGTAGTATTGAATGTTCCTGATTAAGGCGTTCCTCTTGGCCGTCCGGTCATAAGAACGAAGAAGGGTTTAAAGGCCCTCTCTTCCCATTCGATGGGGTGTTCTTATGATGTGTAGGGGTGCTGCGTGTTCGTCCTTAATCAGAAACCCAAAACTTACTTTCTGCAAAACCCTAGATCCTGAAACCCTAGGATTTATTGTGCATATTTTGTTTATGAACCCTACTTAATTAAGAATTAAGTTTATGGAATATTAATTAGGTCTAAAATTGAGAATTTCAGATCTAAGACATATTCATAATACTGGGTTCGGGCTTGGGTAGCTCAATTAGGTCTAAGCGGTTGATCAAACCGAATCAAGAGTTGGTTAGATGGGATCAACAATGCTTAAATTGACCAGCCTAATAGGATTAAGTCTGGGTCAAGATCGAGTCACGATCAAGCAAGACCTAATTAGGCTCAGAGGTTAGAGTCTGGATTGTAGGCTAACCCAATTGGTTCTGACTCAACAATTTGGTGTCTAAGGTAAGTTTGGCACAGACGACCGACTGGTTTTTAATTGGAAGCTACTCGACCTGAATGCGTTCTTGTACGAGTTAATGGCATATTCCTTCCACCGGTCTCACTTACCTGGCCATATCTGTTGACACAGTTCTGATCTGAGGTGGTCAATAATCCGAGCTAACCCATGCCACTAGGTTAGTCATAATTGTTATGACTAAGCCAAGTCTAGTTTAATGAGACCTGAATCAATTCTCCCTAAGAAAAGATTAAGTCTGAGGTCTTCCACCATTGTAGATGTGCGGGCCCTTCCCGGGGTTGATTGTTCTCGGCTGGATACAGTGGCTCAGTTGCACCGGGAAGATGCAACCATGTCTATTAGGCATTGGATGCTATGGGCTGGAGGATGAGTTGGGCTCAATATTTCGGATACGGTGAGAGACTCAATTAGGAACCCAGTCTATGCAAATGGTGGGTCTGACTTAACTAAGGAGTGGATCAATATTCCGGATACGGTGAGATTCATGAATTAGAGACCAAGTTTGGGTGCACCATGATTAGAGAATCATTGAACAAGAGTTGTTCACTCATTGGCTAACCCATCACCAATAACTGTTAGGTGAGGTGATGAGTCAGTTGGTGAGACCGCACCACCCACTAGAAATCATTAATCGTGGAGATTTTCGCATCTCTACAGAGGGAGTGTAGGGATCCGAGAAAATAGTGGGAGCTAATTTGTTTAAAAATAAAATCCCTAAACAAATTGGTCAAGTCAAAATTACAGTATCTAACTAGAATCTTTGACTCTCTACAGGAAAATGTCTGCGTCCAACCCATTGGCACGTATCCTGGACACACATAGACTGACTGGACCCAATTATAAAGATTGGCTCAGGAACTACAAAATTATTTTGGGTTCCGAGAAGTTAACCCATGTTTTGGACCAGGACCCTCCCACCTTACCAGCCCGTCCATCTGTTGAACAGAGAGCGTCTCTGGAAAAATGGATTGACGAAGATAATAAGGCCAGATATTACATGTTGGGCTCGATGTCTGATGAGCTCCAGCGCCAACATGAAGGATATCGGGACTGCTCGCCAAATGTTGGCTCACCTGCAGGAGATGTTTGGTGAACAGAGTCGCGCAGCCAAATATCAAGTCACGAAATGACTTTTTAAGGCTAAGATGCGTGATGGGCAGTCAGTCCAAGATCACTGTCTGACAATGATCAAGGACATGGAAGAGCTTGAGAAGCTCGGTGTGAAGTTGACTTGGACCTGCAGAACGATATTATTCTGCAATCCTTGACTGATGCATATGGGCAATTCATCATGAATTACCACATGCATAAACTTCAGAAATTCCTTGGCCGAATTAATGAATATGCTGGTTACCGCTGAGCTTTCTATGAAAGGTTCTAAAGGCTCAGTTCTTGCTATGGAACGGACTTCTTCCAAAAGAAAGTCTTATGGAAAGAAAAAGAAGTCTGTGAAAAAGCAAAAGGTGGAAGGATCAAAGAAGAAGAAGGCAGAATCCGAAGAAAAAGGCCGATGTCAAAGGAAAGTGTTTCCATTGCAACAGCGACGGCCATTGGAAGCGGAACTGCCCTACTTACCTGGCCACCCTGAAGAACAAGAAGGAAGGTCCTTCTGGAGGTATGCTCGTTATTGAGTCTAACCTTACGGTTTCTTCTGCATCCAGTTGGGTGCTTGACTCTGGTTCTAGTGCTCATCTGTGCACTTCTATGCAGGGTCTTGAGGATAGCAGGAGGCTGAGGGATGGAGACATGATCCTACGCATCGGTAATGGAGCAAGAGTTGCTGCAGTAGCCGTGGGAACATACCCTCTTCGATTACCATCTGGTTTAGACTTAGTTTTGAAAGACTGTTATTATGTGCCTGCAGCTAGCAGGAATTTGATTTCTGTTTCATGCTTAGCACAAGAAGGTTATGTGATCACCTTCTTTAAGGACCATTGTAACATTCTTTATGAAAGAAATAAAATTGCAAATGGTTTCCTTATTAATGGTCTTTATCAGCTACATATTGATGTACCTGTTCTAACTATCGAGCAAAACGTGAATGCCAAACGACCTAGGGATAGTCCAAACGACAGATATCTATGGCACCTGAGATTAGGTCATATAGCAGAAGATAGGATCAACAAATTGGAGAAAAATGGGCTATTGAGTCCATTGACTTTCCGAGTCATATCCAACTTGTGAATCTTGTCTTCAAGGCAAAATGACTAAACTCCCTTTTGTTGGACATGGGGAGAGGGCCACAGATCTCCTTGCCCTAGTACATACTGATGTGTGCGGCCCATTTGATGTGCCGGCTAGAGGCAATTTTGTCTACTTCATTACCTTTACCGATGATCTGTCTAGGTATGGGTATGTGTATCTTATGAGACACAAGTCTGAAGCTTTTGAAAAGTTCAAAGAATTCAGACATGAAGTAGAAAAACAAACTGGAAAACCCATTAAGGTTCTTCGATCAGATCGAGGAGGTGAATACCTTAGCCGAAAATTCCTAGACTATCTCAAGGAAAATGGCATAGTCTCTCAATGGACTCCACCAGGAACACCTCAACTCAACGGGGTTTCAGAATGGAGAAATCGGACTCTATTGGATATGGTTCGATCCATGATGAGCTTCACAGACCTCCCTGATTTTCTTTGGGGACACTCATTGTTAACTTCAATCTATCTACTGAATAGGGTTCCCTCTAAAACCGTTCCTACCACACCGTATGAGATATGGCACGGTAAGAAACCAAGTCTGAGTCATCTCAGAATTTGGGGTTGTCCGGCTCATGTCAAAAGACAACAAGCGGACAAGTTAGAGTTTAGGTCCTTTAGAGCTCGATTCATAGGATATCCTAAAGAGTCATTAGGATACTATTTCTACATTCCAGAAGACCACAATGTGATTGTGAGTCGACATGCCATCTTTCTTGAAAAATAGTTTATTCAAGATAGCGGCATTGGAAAGCAGATCAAGCTTGATGAGAAAGTCTCACAAGCAGAACGAGCTAAGGACCAAGTTGGAACCAAATCAGGTTGAGCCAATAAGAACACTACCTCCTCCACCTCGTAGATCGGAAAGAGTTTCCCGTCCCCCTGAAAGATACTTAGGTATTATTTCAGAGGATGTAGAGGAAATGTTCCTCGTAGGTAATGGTGCTCATGGTGATGATCCCAAAACCTACAACGAGGCGATATCAGATATCGACTCCGAGAAATGGCTAGAGGCAATGCAGTCAGAAATTGACTCGATGCACTCAAACCAAGTCTGGACCTTGGTAGATCCACCAGAAGGTATAGTACCTATTGGGTGTAAATGGATCTTCAAGAGAAAGATTGGTGCAGATGGGAATGTGGAGACATTCAAGGCTAGACTAGTGGCAAAAGGTTATAGTCAACGCGAAGGCATTGACTATCAGGATACCTTTTCCCCAGTAGCTATGCTAAAATCCATCCGCACATTGCTTGCTGTTGCAGCCTATTTCGATTATGAAATATGGCAAATGGACGTGAAAACGGCATTCTTAAATGGATATCTTGAGGAAGATATCTATATGGAACAGCCGCTAGGTTTCACATCCAGTGATACTGATCACAAGGTTTGCAAGCTGCAAAGGTCCATATATGGACTTAAGCAAGCATCTCGGAGCTGGAACACTCGTTTCAATGATGTGATCAAAAAGTTTGGTTTCATCAAAAATGAAGAGGAACCATGTGTTTTCAAAAGGGTCAGTGGGAGCGCTGTTGTCTTCCTCGTATTGTACGTGGATGACATCCTCCTTATTGGGAATGATATTCCCATGTTGACATCAGTCAAGATGTGGTTGTCCAAGGAATTCTCCATGAAAGACCTAGGTGAAGCATCCTTTATTCTAGGAATTAAGGTCTATAGGGATAGACCGAATAGGATGCTAGGACTTTCACAGAAGATGTACATAGAGAAAGTACTAAAGAGGTTTAGTATGGAAAACTCTAAGAGGGGATTAATACCCTTCAGACATGGTATTCATCTTTCCAAGAAGATGTGCCCCAGCACACCTGAGGAAATAGAACGCATGAGCAAGATCCCTTATGCTTCTGCAATAGGGAGCCTCATGTATGCCATGCTATGTACACGACCTGATATAGCCCATGCTGTGAGTGTCACAAGCAGATATCAGTCAAATCCAGGTGAAGAACACTGGACTTCTGTGAAATGTATCCTTAAGTACTTGAGAAGAACTAAGGATATGATGTTGGTCTTTGGTAACGGAGAACTCCAAGTCCAGGGATACACAGACTCGGATTTCATGTCCGATATAGATGATCGAAAGTCGACATCTGGAGTCTGTTTGTGTGCAATGGTGGAGCTGAGAGTTCCAAGCAAACGGTGATACCACCTCATCCACGATTACCTCGAAAAGGGTTACGTCGAGGTCAAGAGAGTCAACTCCACAGATAATGTGGCAGACCCACTTACAAAGCCGTTGGGCCAGCAGAAGATCGAAGCCCACCTTGAGAAGATGGGACTTAGACTTGTAGCCAATTGGCTTTAGGACAAGTGGGAGATTGTTAGATATATGTGCCCTAGAAGCCAGAATTGGCTGACACTTGTAATACACTTCTAGGGGCAAAATTATAATTTTGACTAAAATCAATAAAATGGGTTATTTTCTATCACATATGTGTATTTAGTGTCTGTGATACATCCTTTGAGTTAATGGTAATGATAATTCATATTTTCAAGAGTTGAAAATTTAAGACATGAATAATCATTATTAACTCATAAAATTGCTCCCGACCATAGGATCATCACGAGGATGGTGATTGATCCGGAAGGTTGGTGTACAATCGCTTCTCTTTAGTAGATGAGTCTTGAGTCTACGGTGTGGAGACACCGGAGCGAGAGTACAGGTACTCGT
>QRFJ01000205.1:0-287500 GCA_006176705.1 Cocos nucifera
GACCACCTCAGATCAGAACTGTGTCAACAGATATGGCCAGGTAAGTGAGACCGGTGGAAGGAATATGCCATTAACTCGTACAAGAACGCATTCAGGTCGAGTAGCTTCCAATTAAAAACCAGTCGGTCGTATGTGCCAAACTTACCTTAGACACCAAATTGTTGAGCCAGAACCAATTGGGTTAGCCTACAATCCAGACTCTAACCTCTGAGCCTAATTAGGTCTTGCTTGATCGTGACTCGATCTTGACCCAGACTTAATCCTATTAGGCTGGTCAATTTAAGCATTGTTGATCCCATCTAACCAACTCTTGATTCGGTTTGATCAACCGCTTAGACCTAATTGAGCTACCCAAGCCCGAACCCAGTATTATGAATATGTCTTAGATCTGAAATTCTCAATTTTAGACCTAATTAATATTCCATAAACTTAATTCTTAATTAAGTTAGGGTTCATAAACAAAATATGCACAATAAATCCTAGGGTTTCAGGATCTAGGGTTTTGCAGAAAGTAAGTTTTGGATTTCTGATTAAGGACGAACACGCAGCACCCCTACACATCATAAGAACACCCCATCGAATGGAAGAGAGGGCCTTTAAACCCTTCTTCGTTCTTATGACCGGACGGCCAAGAGGAACGCCTTAATCAGGAACATTCAATACTACAAAACAGTTATCAGATCTATATCATATATCTCATATACAAAGTAGATCTAATCATGGCATATTTTGCATACATCTCATGTATCGAATCATGCATGTTTTCAGATCTAAATTATCTCATAATAATCTAAAAAATTAGATTTAAATTGATCTAATCAAAATAAATTCTAATCTAGACAATTATGTAGAACTATTCTACAACTAGTCTAGACATGCATCAATCATATCTCATATGATATTTAAAATTAAATAATTTTTATTTGCTATTTTTTCAGATGTTATTATAAACATTATAATATCAAAAAATAGTAAATAAATAGATCTAAAATATGATTTAATCAGATTAAATCAAAAACATGCAAGACTATTCTATAGAACTATTCTATTCTAGAACTAGTCATGCATATTTCTAATCTTAGATCCAAATCATTTAATTTTAATTTTTCTGATTTAGATCTGATCACATCTCATGTGACATCTAAAATCAATTATTTTCTAATTAAAATAAATTTAAAATAGATCTAAATATTTTAGAACCATGGCTCTGATACCAGTTGAAGGGAAATCCTGATTTCCCGGTCCAGGTTCGTCCAGATCTGATTCAGATCAAGAGATATATTTCAAAAATTTTTCTCTTGATCTCAATCAGATCTTGATATGTTTCAGATCTGATTCTTATTATTTTAATAAATAAAATAAAATAAGATAAATTAAATCAAATTTAATTTACCTGATTTGGGTAATCCTATTACCCTGTAGATGATCCTGATTGCAGCGGAAGGTTCTGGATCTTAGCCACGCAAGCGCCTGGCCTCTACCGGTATCCACTCGGGTTGGATCTGGAGATCCTCTTCTTCTCTATCACACCTCCAAAAATCAGATCTGGATCTGATCTGGAGGATCTTCAAAACTCTTTTGAAGATCTGCAGTCGTCCTTTTGCAGCAGCGCAGCCTTCTTGCTTTTGATCGCCTTTCCTTGATCTGAATCGCACCAACCTAAGTCCAAAACACCTTTTGGACGTGGAGAGCAAGGGGAGAAGAGACTATGGCATGGAGAAGGAGGGGAGAGGCAGCCTTGGGGCGTGGGAAATCTGTTTCAATCAATTCATGCATTAATTAGGGTTGGGCGCAGGGTCTTATTTATAGACCTCTTGTGATCCAACTCCTCTTCCTCTCAACCAATCACAACCCTTTGTGAAATCAGATCTAAATCTGATTGGTTGGAATAGAGACCCCTGGATTCCTCCTTAGAGGGCGCCTAAGACCAGTCAAACTGAATTCTTAGTAGAACTCTGATTGGAATCCAAAAGGGAGGTGGAGTCCTTGTCCAACAAGGACTCCTAGGCGCCTCCTACTTGGGCTCACGCCACCCTTGGCGTGCGCCCTTCTCCTTGCCAGGTTCTGGCAGGGGGACAGGCCCCCACCAGCTCTCCAATAGGTGCATGACATGTGGTCAAAAGTCAAAGGTCAATGGTCAACGTTTGACCAGTCAAAGGTAGACTTTTGACCAAAGTCAAAGAACAAGAAATGGCAGGTGACCAAAAATGGCAGGTAATGTCTTACAAATAAGACAACCTATTCTGACTTGGACAACCTCCAGTCAGACCATATGAAGGCCTCTGATTGAGCACAAACTCCTTTGGCTCAGTCAGGACAACTTATTTATGATAGTAAAAGAAGAACGTTAGGTTCAATCGAGTGCTAGCACGATTTCCTTGAACCTAATTGAATCTCATTCAGATCAATTGAACTAGATCAGTTCAATTGATGATCACCAGATTCAAACCCTTGTTTGTGTGACCCAGTTAGGTTCAGTTCTGTATGGTAATGGGATATGTCATGATCTCTATCATAGACATCATCGAAACTCCTTTCGATGGATCAGAACTCTTCTGATTCGAACAGCTAGAATGATCGATCATCTAAATCATTCTAATTGCTCCCAAAATCCACCAGTGACACCTAGCAGTATATGGTGGCAACCCATCAGAGCTGAATGCGAACCTCTTGGTGCAGCTACCTGTGTGATTAAGTTCTTCTATCTTGAGCCCCGATCAGATTAGGGTTAAGGTGAACTCGTCAAACCCTAGTCTCTGTCATATGATGTAATCATTCGATTCGAGTCCAATGTGAAAATCTAAATAGAAACTCTTTCTATTATTTCACTCTGCCATGGCCATGGGATTTCTGGACTTGATTCTCATGATCATCATAGGGCTGCTCCTCTACCACCGAGGTAGATAGATTCCATCTTGATGCAATCCAGTTCCTACAATGAACATGCTATAGCCAACATACACCTCAGGGTTCCATATGGCTAGGAGACCGAGTAATGGTGTAGTCAAACTATAACACCCTCAAGGTGAACTGCCGATGCATCTCAGGTCAAAGAACCAGACACACTACTGCAGCATCGAGTCAGTCATTGACGAGAAGGTAGACTTCCTAATGACTACTCGAGGTGGTCACGCTCAGTGCCCTCGTTCTCTAACGAGTACCTGTACTCTCGCTCCGGTGTCTCCACACCGTAGACTCAAGACTCATCTACTAAAGAGAAGCGATTCGTACACCAACCTTCCGGATCAATCACCATCCTCGTGATGATCCTATGGTCGGGAGCTGTTTATGAGTTAACAATGATTATTCATGTCTTAAATTTTCAACTCTTGAAAATATGAATTATCATTACCATTAATTCAAAGGATGTATCACAGACACTAAATACACATATGTGATAGAAAATAACCCATTTTATTGATATTAGTCAAAATTACAATTTTGCCCCTAGAAGTGTATTACAAGTGTCAGCCAATTCTGGCTTCTAACATATACATCCTGTTGGTGCAGAATCTGATCGATGCCGGATTGAGCTGGAGTTGGAAAAGAAAAGGTCGCCGCTAGTGACTTACAAAATAAAGTTCCATCCGAAGTCGGTGGTGGTGGCTCCGGTAGGACCCTCTGACGATCAAGTTAGCTCTTCTGACCAATAGAAATAGAGTGCTCAGGAAAGAGTTCAGCAGAATTTTGAAAAGAAGAAGAGAGTTTCGAAAAAACGTATCTGAGGGTCCCTTTTTATAGACGGAGCCTATAGCAGACTGATAGTAACAGCCATAACCGTCTGATAGTGGGCTGTTTGGAGCTGCATGAGGTTTGGTACGGAGAGAAGGATGTCGTCAGACTGATAGTGACAGCCATAATCGTCTGATAGTGGGCCGCTTGGAGCTGCATGGGATTTGCTATGGAGAGAGGAATGTCGTCAGACTGATAGTGACCGCTCATTGAGATTTAATAGCCATAGTTCGGAGAAAGCAGACGTTGGTTGATGAAAAATTTTGACATATATCAATTTCAGAGGAGTTCGGACTCTTGAAGAAAATACGTTTGGAGGGGATCATCCGGAAGGAATACTACTTAAAATTTGGAAGTAATCCGTTAGAGAAATTCAGATGAAGTTTGGCTGAAGAAGAAGTCTGAAAGAAGTTCGGCTCCTATAGAAATTCGATTGAAGAAGAGGTCCGGAAGGAGTTTGGCTTCCAAAGGAGTCTGATTGAAGGAAAAGTCCGAAAGAAGTTCGGCTCCTATAGGCATCCATCTAAAGGAGAAGTCTGAAATGAGTTCGACTCCTGAAGGAGTCCGACTGAAGGAGAAGTTCGGAAGGAGTTTGACTCCTAGAGGAGTCCGACCGCTGAAGGAGTTCGGCTAAGATTCGACCGTTGGAGGAGTTCAGCTGGGGTTCGATTATTGAAGAGTTCGATCGGCTGAAGGAGTTCAGCTGGGCTTCGGTCGTTGGAGGAGTTCGACTGGGCTTCGGTCGTTGGAGGAGTTTGGCTAAGATTTGGCCGTTAGAAGAGTTCAATTGGAGTCCGACCGCTGGAGAAGAATTTTCAATCGAAGTTCTTCCGTGATTACCAGTTGTATTAAGCTAAGCATCAGACTGAACTTCGATAGAAGTGGGGTTTATCTCCAACATATCCAAATCTGACGTATTTAGTAAATAGATAATCCGATTCAATTCATATAACCCATTTATTTGAACGAGCCAAATGGATCATTTGGATTAAACAAAATAAGCAAATTGGATTAAATAGGAAAGAAATATGTTAAATAAATTTTAAATAGATTAAATAAATTTTAAAAAAATTAAATAAATTAAATTATGATATGATGTAATTATTAAATAAATCAAAATAAATTAAATGGATCAAAGATCCAAACTTAAATCCAATCCATTTAATATACAAGGCTAATCAGATTAACCCATGATTCAAACTTATTTGTGTTAAATCCATATTTACTTAAAATGGATCGTTCATATGTCAGATCAATGGATCAGATATCGTTACTTGGAGATATCCCAGTGTTTCTTTCTTTCTTTGGATCTTTCTTTTTTCCTCTAATGATTTAAAATTGGCTCAAGAAAAGCTATATTACAAAGAGCCTTCGCGTGTTCCCCGGCTATTAGCACTGCCATTCAAAATAACGTTGTCTCTACGATGGAACCCTCCATCCTCATCTCCCATTCCTTCAAACACCGGCTCTTAGCCTTCGCGCGGATCTCTTACTTTTGAAGAGGTATTCATTCCCATTTCCATCTCGGAGCCTAACTCTCCCCTAACCAAACCAAGTATGCCTTGCTTCCGTATCCCGTGGCCAATATATGGACGTGTGATCTGTTTATCAAAAACAATATATGGACGTGTGACCTGGCCCTTAAAATGGCTTGATCGAACACCACCTTTCTTCTAATTTTAGTTGCTTTAAAATTGGCACAGCGGCACAAGTAACAAGTTGTTTGCTGGCCATTAATGGAAAACGCAGCAAGTTGCACGAACAGCCAAGCCATAGGAGGCCTAGGCTCCAGGGGAACAGTCATTAGCTGGTAGGGGGCCCATGACTCCTCAATTCGCCCACCACTATTTGTACATTAGATTTTTTTTTTTTTTGGGTAGAAATTGTACGTTTGGATTCAGATGGCGCTGGTTGTTCGCCTCGCCGCGTTGCGGTCAAGTGCTCCGAATTCGCCCTATAATTTTTTTTTTTTTTTTTTTGATAAATAATTCGCCTTTTGATTTTGGAGGCGGATGCTACAGCTGGAGCCTACAGTATGATAAAAAAGGACCTGACTGGATTATATGCACCTTATGGGTTTAACATTGTTACAAGAGGAAGAGGAAAGTAGAGAGATGCCAGCTAGCCAACCTAGACCAATTGACTGGAACAATCTAATCTTCTCTTTTTTTTTTTTTTTTTTTGATGTGATATAAGGGATCAAAGTCACTCCTCATATTAAAAGCAATACAAGTGGATAGAAAGAAGAATAAAGAAAAAAAAAAAGATACGATTTTATCATATTAGCGCATATTCATTTCGATCCAACATTTTATTTTGACTTGTACTCTTATTTAGTCATTTTTTATATTTAACAAGTCAATACATATTCATATTTGGCTAGCACTTCTATTTTATCTTTCTTCTTATTTAGCAATTCTATATTTGATTTCTTTTTACTTAGTATGTAATCGAGATATTACTTTCTCTTTACTTAGTATGTAATCGAGATATTCTTTCTTTTTATGATTACTGTAATAGCTGGTCTTATAATCTATATATATTTCTATTGGAGATCAATAAAATGCAAGAATAAAAAATAATCCTTAATAAAGAAATTATCTTTTTCATGGTATCAAACTCTTGAAGCTCCAATGAGCATTTTTTCTTCTTCCTCCTTCAGTGTTCTTTCATGGCCATCGATTCATCTATCTCCATCTTCTCCAATCCCTCTTCTCCTCCTCCACCCAACATAACAATCCCTCTCACCTTTCCATCGGCACAGCATTTTTTATCCATCAAATTGAATGCATCTAATTTTTTGATTTGGAGAAAGCAAATTACTCCCTTTTTAAAGGGTCAAGGCCTGTTTGGGTTTCTTGATGGCTCTCATCCACAGCCCATCGATCCGATTGCCGCTGCTGCTTGGCAACAACAAGATGTCCAACTCGTAAGCCTTCTTGTTGCTTCATTATCTGAAGATTTGGTTCCTCTTCTTCTTGACAAAGAGACTAGTTTTAAGTGCTGGAGCATTCTTTATGAAGCCTTTGGTTCAGCATCTTCTATCCGACTCACATCTCTGCATCTAGAGTTGCAGAATCTTCATCAAAAATCAGATAAGACTGTCACCTCTCTGCTCCGACGTGCCAAAGCTGTGGCTGATGAACTTGCTGCCTCTGGTAATGCCCTTAAGTCAACCGAATTTAATCTTTATATACTGCGTGTCCTATGTGATAATCTACAAGATGCGGTCCTTGGCATTCTCAACCGACACACCCCGCCGACATTTACTGAACTTCATGGGCTGTTATTTAGCCATGATTCCAATGGTGATCGATTTGGTCCACCTGGTGGTCGTGGTTCCAATGGTGTTCTTTTTACAATCATAACAACCACTCCAATGCCACCTGCTTCTATCGCCCTCAACAGCCATATCCATACTTTTTCTCTCCACAATCCAATGCCAATGTCTCATATTCACCATATCCATATCTAAATCCATCTCAACATCATCCTAATCAGCCACTTCTTCCTATCTCTCATCCCTCCACCACCCTCATCTGGTACCCAGATATAGGAGCATCTCACCATGTCACTCCTGATACTCATTCTATGTCCTCCTATGATAAGTACACCGGTCCAGATCAGGTGCATGTAGGCAATGGTAAGGAATTACATATATCACATATTGGTCATGGTTTTTTTTCTCTCCTTACTCTTCTCTTTCTTTTCAGTTATCTAACATCTTACACGTCCCTTCTATTTCTAAAAATTTACTTTCTGTACAATAGTTTGCAAAAGACAACAATATCTTTTTTGAATTTCATTCCTCTCATTTTCTTATAAAAGATCGAACTACCAAGACCACAGTGTTATCCGATCCGAGTAAAGAAGGATTATACACTCTCCATTCCAGCCCTTCTTCTTTATCTACATCTGTTCACGTAGCCGAGAGCACCACTCTTGATGGCTAGCATAACCATTTGGGCCATCCCCATTATCGCTTGCTTCGCTCTATGGGGAAGATCAATAATCTATCCTGCAAGTCTACACATCTTCGTCCCCTTTGTCCCTCATGTTAATTAGACAAGTCTAGTAAGTTACATTTATCTCCGTTTCATCATCGCAGTAAGTTTTCATTAGATCTTATTTATAGTGATGTTTGGGATCCTTCCCCTACTCCATCTTTATTAGGACACCGCTACTACGTAATTTTTGTTGACGATCAAAGTAAATATATTGGGTTTCATCCATTAATGTATAAATCTGATGTATTCTCTATTTTCTTACAATTTCAAGTTTTGGTTGAACAGCATTTCTCTAGTTCTATTAAATCAATCCAAATTGACTGGGGAGGAGAATTTTGCTCTCTTCCTTAATTTTTTTATAAAATTGGCATTACCCATCGTGTTGATGCTCCTCACACCCATGAGCATTAAGAGGTTATCGAACGTCGTCACCATCATATTATGGAAACCGGCCTGTCCCTTTTTGCTCATGGGTTAGTGCCCATGTCATACTGATACTATACTTTTGAAATGGTTGTTTTTCTCATTAATATGATGCCATCTAAAGTCTTTAGTGGTGTGTCCCCCTTCGAACTCATTCATAACAAACCACCATCCTATACCTTCCTACGAATTTTTGGATGTCTTTGCTACCTCCTTCTTCGTCCTTATAATTGACATAAAATGGAGTATCGGTCTCAACCATGCATGTTTCTCGATTACAGTCCCTCTCATAGTGCCAATCGATGTCTCGATCTAAAAATAAATCGTACATATATTGCTAGGCACGTTCTCTTCGACAAATCTATCTTTCCTTTTCAATCTCAGTCTTCATTAATTTGTCCACCACCAACATCTCTCTCTTCCTCATCTTGGGGCATTACATCACTTCAATCTCTACAAGAGGCCACCCCACTACCATCTGTTCCTCCACCAGTTTCACATTCTCCGTTCCATCATTTGTCCACCTCAATATCGATTGCATCCCCCATTTCTCAATCTGTCTTAACACCTTCTCCTGTAACCGATCCCACTCCAAGCCCTTCTAGCATTACCGACTCTGTACTTATTCGGACCAGATTACTTAATGACCTATATTGTAATTCCTCATCAGCAAAACCTTTATTTCCCACGCCTTCTACAACTAGCTCCCAACAAGACAAAACCTCCCCTGATCCACCTATCCAACCCATCCGTACACATTCCATTTTGCTTCGACCTCGTCCCAACCAGCCATCCCTCCTCACCACCATTATCCTCCCCATAGAACCTACTTGCTTTACTCAAGCATTTAAACACTCTGAGTGGCGTGCTACAACGACTGAAGAATTTAATGCTTTAATTCGCAATGGTACGTGATCTCTTGTTCCACGTTCATCTCATCAAAAAAAATTGATTAGCTATAAATGGGTGTACAGGATCAAGAGAAAAGTTGATGGATCTCTCGAGCGCTACAAAGCGCGCCTAGTTGCTAAAGGATTCCATCAGCAACTTGGCCTCGACTATAATGAGACATTCAGCCCAATTATCAAACCTACCATCATTTGGTCTATTCTAAGTATTGCAATCTCTCAAGGTTAGTCCATCCGACAACTAGATATTCACAATGTCTTTTTGCATGGCAACCTAAAAGAGGGAGTATACATATCCCAACCGCCAGATTTTGAGGACCGCAACTATCCAGATTATGTCTGTCATCTTCATAAATCTTTATATGGATTAAAACAAGCACCCCGTGCCTGGTTTCACCATCTCTCCCAGTTTCTTCTTCGACTAGGGTTTGTTGCTAGCAAGATCGATCCTTCATTATTTATTTTAAGGATGAAGTCTCATGTCCTATATGTGCTCATCTATGTTGATGATATTTTGGTAACCAGCAATGACTCCAATCAGGTCTCTCTTCTCTTTTATCAGCTTGCTAAAGAATTCTCTATTAAGGATCTTGGTGATCTCTATTTTTTCCTAGAAATTGAGGCTATTCAGAATAATATTGGATTATTATTATTTAAAAAATGCTACATTAAAGATCTTCTTTCAAAGGCAAGCATGGTTGACTATAAACCTGTTCAGACCCCAATGACTATTACAAAGAATTCTGATTCTGGGGGTGCACCCCATCCGGACCCCACACAGTATCGCTCTATTGTTGGAGCTCTTCAGTATGTTACATTGACACGCTCGAATATTTTCTTTGTAGTGAATAAAGTATGTCAGTTTATGCAGTCTCCTAATACTAATCACTGGATTATGATCAAACACATCTTAGGGTACCTTCAATCTACAGCTGATCATGGGTTATACATTCACCGATCCACCTCTCGCTCTCTTCAAGCCTTCTTGGATGCAGATTGGGCAGGTAGTGGGACTGATAGGCATTCCACTAGGGGCTATGCAATTTTTCTTGGCCCCAACCATATTTTTTGGGCAACTCGTAAATAGAAAATAGCTCATCCACAGAGTCTGAATATAAGGCCTTAGAGGATGCATCAGCTGAACTAATATGGCTTGAGTCATTGTTTTAGAAACTTGGTCATCCCTTACATGGCCCCCTATTCTATGGTGTGATAATATTGGGGCCACTTATCTCTCGGTCAATCCTGTTTTTCATGCTCGCACAAAGTATGTCAAAATTGATTTTTATTTTCTTCGTGAACGTGTTGCGTGACATCAACTATCTATTCAATTCATCTCTACCCAAGATCAGCTTGTCGATATTCTCACCAAACCCTTGGGTATCTCATGTTTTAGATTCCTAAGGAACAAGCTGAAGATTCGTGCTCTCGATTCTTCATCTCGAGGGAGTATATCAGCGCATATTCATTCCAATCCAATATTCTATTTTGGCTTACACTCTTATTTAGTCATTTTCTATGTTTAGTAAATCAATATATATTCATATTTGGCTGGCACTTTTATTTAATTTTTTTTCTTATTTAGTAATTTTATATTTGATTTTTTTTTACTTAGGATGTAATTGGAATATTACTTTTTCTTTACTTAGTATGTAATCGAGATATTTTTTTTTCTTATAATTATTATAATAGTTGATCTTATAATTTATATATATTTTTATTGAAGATCAATAAAAATATAAAAATTAAAAATAATTTTTAATATTTTTTTTTTTTTTTTTGTATCGAAAGGATGAGATAGGGAGAGGGCAGAGAGATGCAAAGAAAAGGGGGTCAAAAAAATGACACCAAAACCGGCAAAAGATCACAGATGGTGGCGAAGTACAACCGAGCCTTTTTCCAAGTTCCAAGTAACTCGAAGCCTTTCTTGCGTTTAACATTGCAGGGCACCAACCAGCCTTTGAACAAGGAAAGAGCATGTCCGAGAACGGAGAGACTGGATGATTTTGCTTTAAGAAAACTCAAGATTGCATTCCATATGCTTCAAGTGGCAGCGGAAACCAGTTTGTCCCAGGCTGGGTTTCAGGCACTTTTTTACCCTTCGATGTGGCAACTTGATCCGAATAGAGGATAAGCTAGCAGGATGACCATTGCTATGATGAAAAGATTTCATACAGCTCCAACTTTTACAGGGAATGGACAATGAAGTGAAATGCGATTAGCTATTTCTTGGGGACAATTGCAGAGCAAGCATCCATTACTGAACGACCAACCATTCAACTGCTCCTTCGTGTTGAGTCTCTTTTGATCTGCAAGCCAGTTAAAGATCCTGACTTTTTCTGGGACATCTGCGAAAGAGTGGTGATACTCTTTGTTGGGGATAAATCCCGCTCCTGCCGAAGTCCGGCCCAACGCTCAGCCCAATGTAACCAGTAGCCGCTGAAGAGCTTCAGCGCCAGGCGCCAGGCCGAACCCCTAACACGGCCGAACTGCCTAGAGGCCGAACTTCCCTGCACCAAGGTCCGGGCCGAACTGCCTAGAGGCCGAATCAGCGAGCCCTGGCCGAACTCCTTCGGATCCCACGGCCGAACTCCTTCGGACCGACCCCAGGCTAGCCCGTGCAACCGAACTCCTTCGGACTTCCCACGGCCGAACTCCTTCGGACCGACCCCAGGCGAGCCCGTGCAACCGAACTCCTTCGGACTTCCCGCGGCCGAACTCCTTCGGACCGACCCCAGGCGAGCCCGTGCAACCGAACTCCTTCGGACTTCCCGCGGCCGAACTCCTTCGGACCGACCCCAGGCGAGCCCGTGCAGCCGAACTCCTTCGGACTTCCCACGGCCGAACTCCTTCGGACCGACTCCAAGCGGCCGAGCTTCAATGAAGTCCTCTCAGCGGCCGAACTCCTCAGCGGACGGGCTTTAGTAGAATCCCCAAGCGGTCGTCACTCAGGAGCCCGAACTCCTCAGCAATCGTCACTCAGGAGCCCGAACTCCTCAGCAGTCGTCACTGGGCCGAACTCCTCAGCGGTCGCCCTCATCAAACTTCGGCCGACCGAGCTCCTACCGAACTCTCAAGTGTCCAAGCCTCAGCCCAAGTCCAACAGCCGGCCGAACCCCAAACGGCCGAGCTTCGGCTTCTCAGCAGCCGAACTCTTCTGCGGACGAGCCTTAGCTGCATACCTCTTGCCAGACGCCTATGGGAGCCGAACTCCCTCCTATCTTCCTCTTCAGGAGCCCGAACTCCTCCGAAATGGGCACACGACGAAGGCCTTCAACCCTTCATCCATCAGTCAGTCCGCCGCACCATCGGTCAGTCCGCCGCGGGCGATAGCGACCCACTGTCAGGCGGCGATGGCTGTCACCCTCAATCCGCCGCACACGGCACCAGTGAGACTGACTCCGCCGAACCTCGAGCGGCCCGCCAGCACGCGGCTGCAGTTGTCACCATCAAGCTCCACTATATAAAGGACCCTCCCGACACGCTAAGGCTAAGCTCTCTGAACTCTCGACTCTCTAAGCTCTCCTCCACATCTCTAAGCTCCGGAACTCATTCCGAGCACTCCATTACTGTTGGTCGGAAACTAACTTGACCGTCGGAGGGTCCTGCCGGAGCCACCACCCCACCGGTTCCGGACGGGACTTCGTTTTGCAGGTCCCCGGCGGCGCCCAGCGGCCTCGATTGCGGCGACCTCCGGCGGCGACGGATTTCTGCACCAACAGATTGGCGCTAGAGGAAGGGCCTGAACCTTCGAGGTTCCCTTGTTCTTAAAGGAGTGCTCGGCGACGATTTTCCGCCCCTGCTCCGGATCTCTCTTCTCCCTCTTCAGAATTCCTTTCTCTGGAAAGAGGAAATGCCCCCCAGAAGGGCTTCGACGCGGCGCTCGGACGGCTTCCGCGGCCTCGATCCCCTCCGAGTCCGTCCGCTCCCTGCTCCGGCCCCGGTGACTCAGGCCCCCGTCTATAGCCGCGGTGGATACGGAGCAGTTCGACCAGCTTCATCCAGCACGTTCGCGGTCTCACGGAGGCGGTGCAGGCGGTGCTGCACCAACAAGTCCCAGTGCCAGCCCGACCGGCGCGGGACTCCCCGAAGTCGGGAATGATCCAGTCCAAGGAGCGACCGGCCTGGGCAGCCCGACCTCCGATACCCGGATTGGGAAGGCGGAAAGGAGGGCCAGAGCCCTCGTTCGGATCATTGGATCGACCAAGGGTGAAGCCTTTCGCGCCCATCTCACCAGAAAGCATCCTTGGAGATCAGAGACCGTGAGGACGCCCTGCTGGGCCAAAGGCTCTTGGAAATGGAACCGGCGAATTGAAGAACTTCGTCCCCCCTCGCTCATCATGGTGATGACGTTTGTGCAGACCCTCCCTTTCTCGCAGAAAATTCATGCAAGAACCTGTTCCACCGACCTTCGAGCTCCCTCAACTGGAAAGCTACGATGGAACTTCTGATCCGGTTGATCACCTGGGGGCCTTCCGGGCCATGATGCTGCTTCACGGCGCTTCAGATGCCGTGCTGTGCCGAGCCTTCCCGTCTACCTTAAAGGGAGCAGCGAGGAACTGGTACTCGGCGTTGAAGCCCAACACGATCTTCTCTTTCGACCAGATGAGCAGTCGGTTCGCGGCCCACTTCATCAGCAGCCGACGACCGAGCCGAGGTTCAGATTCCCTGATGAGCGTCAAGCAGAAGCAAGGGGAATCCATCCGGACTTACGTCACTCGATTTCAACGCCGCGGCATTGGAAGTCCGGGACCTGGACCAGTCTGTCGCGATGGCCGCACTTAAGGGCGGCCTTCAGAAAAATAACTTGCTGTTCTCTCTGGAAAAAAAGGTATCCCAGGGACTTCGCCGACCTGCTGGCTCGAGCCGAGAGATATGCCCGTGCGGAAGAAGCCTTCAAATTGAAAGATGAGGAGCTCGTCAGAAAGGACCGGCTGGCGGACGAGGAAGAGCTGGGTGAAGTTCGGCTGCACTCGCAGACCCCCTACGAAAGCAGGCGGGCCCGAACTCCTCGAACTCGCCCTGATAAAGAGGCGCGAAGGAAGTCCTCCTCCCGGAAGGTTCCGCCGCTATGCCCCCCTCAACGCTCCTCGAACCCAGATTCTCACCGAAGTAAAACACCAGCTGCCAAGACCGGAAGGATTACGATCTCCCCCAAACAAGCGCGATCGAAATAAGTACTGCCTCTACCATCACGACCACGGCCACGACACGGAGGGATGCATCCAGCTCCGAGACGAAATTGAGGAGCTCGTCAGAACGGGTCGGCTGGGTAAATTCCTCCGGTACCGGCCTGAAGCAGAAAAAGATCGGCTAAGGGCGCTGCCGTAGCCAGAGACTGCAAGAAGGTCGGCCACCTTACGGCGTCGTTCACATTGCCCCTGGGAAGATCTCGGTGCATCAGCGATTCGTCGTCTCCCAGCAACAAGAGCTTGCACCAAATTGAGGAGGTTCAGCATGAGGAGGTCGTCCACCCCGGAACTTATTGCCGAAGAAATGCGGAGGAACAACGTTATCACGATCTTGAAATACAGAATTTGGGGATGCGCTACTAGTAACTTCCTTTCAATAAAATTTCTTTCTTTCGATAATATTATTCCTGGATGCGAAAACCATGTAGTGACAGGGAAAAAAGCGGCCAACCGCGTTAGGAACAGGAGGAGAACCTCGTCCTAACGCGAGCAATAAGCTCGGTCGCAGGAGATAAGATCTCCCCCGAGCGCGCACTTCGGAGCAGGAGATAAGATCTCCCCCGAGGGAAGCTCGGCTACAGGAGATAAGATCTCCCCCGAGCGCGCACTTCACCTCGGCCGCAGGAGATAAGATCTCCCCCGAGGGAGCTCGGCTCAGGAGAAGATCTCCCGAGCGCGCACTTCACTCGGCTGCAGGAGATAAGATCTCCCCCGAGGGAAGCTCGGCCGTAGGAGATAAGATCTCCCCCGAGCGCGCACTTCAACCTCGGCTAGAGATAAGATCTCTCCCGAGCGACCGTTGACAACCTCGGCTAGAGATAAGATCTCTCCCGAGCGACCGGAACAACCTCGGTTAGGAACAGGAGGAGAACCTCGTCCTAACACGAGCACCAACCTCGGCTAGAGATAAGATCTCTCCCGAGCGACCGTTGACAACCTCGGCTAGAGATAAGATCTCTCCCGAGCGACCGAACAACCTCGGTTAGGAACAGGAGGAGAACCTCGTCCTAAGCGACCGAACAACCTCGGTTAGGAACAGGAGGAGAACCTCGTCCTAACACGAGCACCAACCTCGGCTAGAGATAAGATCTCTCCCGAGCGACCGTTGACAACCTCGGCTAGAGATAAGATCTCTCCCGAGCGACCGGAACAACCTCGGTTAGGAACAGGAGGAGAACCTCGTCCTAACACGAGAGCACCAACCTCGGCTAGAGATAAGATCTCTCCCGAGCGACCGTTGACAACCTCGGCTAGAGATAAGATCTCTCCCGAGCGACCGGAACAACCTCGGTTAGGAACAGGAGGAGAACCTCGTCCTAACACGAGCACCAACCTCGGCTAGAGATAAGATCTCTCCCGAGCGACCGTTGACAACCTCGGCTAGAGATAAGATCTCTCCCGAGCGACCGGAACAACCTCGGTTAGGAACAGGAGGAGAACCTCGTCCTAACACGAGCACCAACCTCGGCTAGAGATAAGATCTCTCCCGAGCGACCGTTGACAACCTCGGCTAGAGATAAGATCTCTCCCGAGCGACCGGAACAACCTCGGTTAGGAACAGGAGGAGAACCTCGTCCTAACACGAGCACCAACCTCGGCTAGAGATAAGATCTCTCCCGAGCGACCGTTGACAACCTCGGCTAGAGATAAGATCTCTCCCGAGCGACCGGAACAACCTCGGTTAGGAACAGGAGGAGAACCTCGTCCTAACACGAGTGCCAACCTCGGCTAGAGATAAGATCTCTCCCGAGCGACCGTTGACAACCTCGGCTAGAGATAAGATCTCTCCCGAGCGACCGGAACAACCTCGGTTAGGAACAGGAGGAGAACCTCGTCCTAACGCGAGCGCCAACTTCGGCTGCAGGAGATAAGATCTCCCCCGAGGGAAGCTCGGCCGTAGGAGATAAGATCTCCCCCGAGCGCGCACTTCAACCTCGGCTGCAAGAAAGGAGGTCTCCCTCGAGTCGACTTCAACTGATGAAGATAATGTCGCCCCCGAGGAGCTCAAATCCGACCTCGACCGAAGGAGGCAAGATTTACTTCGGCTTCAACATCAGCTTCATTGACTTTAGCTGGAAACGAGTTCCATTTCAACTTCAAACATCGACTGAAGATGAGGTCTCCCCCAAGCCTCAGCCTCAACTTCAGCGTCAATATTTGGCTGGAGATGAGACCTCCCCCGAGCTTCAGATGCAACAAATGCGGAGCCTGGAAGAAGACTTCGGCAGTCGCCTGTTTTGGTACTCCCTTCCTTCAATTTTTGAACTCGGGAGTGGGGGGGCTACTGTTGGGGATAAATCCCGCTCCTGCCGAAGCCCGGCCCAACGCTCAGCCCAATGTAACCAGTAGCCGCTGAAGAGCTTCAGCGCCAGGCGCCAGGCCGAACCCCTAACACGGCCGAACTGCCTAGAGGCCGAACTCCCCTGCACCAAGGTCCGGGCCGAACTGCCTAGAGGCCGAATCAGCGAGCCCTGGCCGAACTCCTTCGGATCCCACGGCCGAACTCCTTCGGACCGACCCCAGGCGAGCCCGTGCAACCGAACTCCTTCGGACTTCCCACGGCCGAACTCCTTCGGACCGACCCCAGGCGAGCCCGTGCAACCGAACTCCTTCGGACTTCCCGCGGCCGAACTCCTTCGGACCGACCCCAGGCGAGCCCGTGCAACCGAACTCCTTCGGACTTCCCGCGGCCGAACTCCTTCGGACCGACCCCAGGCGAGCCCGTGCAGCCGAACTCCTTCGGACTTCCCGCGGCCGAACTCCTTCGGACCGACTCCAAGCGGCCGAGCTTCAATGAAGTCCTCTCAGCGGCCGAACTCCTCAGCGGACGGGCTTTAGTAGAATCCCCAAGCGGTCGTCACTCAGGAGCCCGAACTCCTCAGCAATCGTCACTCAGGAGCCCGAACTCCTCAGCAGTCGTCACTTACGAGCCCGAACTCCTCAGCAGTCGTCACTGGGCCGAACTCCTCAGCGGTCGCCCTCATCAAACTTCGGCCGACCGAGCCCTACCGAACTCTCAAGTGTCCAAGCCTCAGCCCAAGTCCAACAGCCGGCCGAACCCCAAACGGCCGAGCTGCGGCTTCTCAGCAGCCGAACTCTTCTGCGGACGAGCCTTAGCTGCATACCTCTTGCCAGACGCCTATGGGAGCCGAACTCCCTCCTATCTTCCTCTTCAGGAGCCCGAACTCCTCCGAAATGGGCACACGACGAAGGCCTTCAACCCTTCATTCGGCAAGCTCTCATCACCATCAGTCAGTCCGCCGCACCATCGGTCAGTCCGCCGCGGGCGATAGCGACCCACTGCCAGGCGGCGATGGCTGTCACCCTCAATCCGCCGCACACGGCACCAGTGGGACTGACTCCGCCGAACCTCGAGCGGCCCGCCAGCACGCGGCTGCAGTTGTCACCATCAAGCTCCACTATATAAAGGATCCTCCCGACACGCTAAGGCTAAGCTCTCTGAACTCTCGACTCTCTAAGCTCCGGAACTCATTCCGAGCACTCCATTACTGTTGGTCGGAAACTAACTTGACCGTCGGAGGGTCCTGCCGGAGCCACCACCCCACCGGTTCCGGACGGGACTTTGTTTTGCAGGTCCCCGGCGGCGCCCAACGGCCTCGATTGCGGCGACCTCCGACGGCGACGGATTTCTGCACCAACACTCTTCTTGTGGGATGCAATAGAGAAGCAAAAAAAATGCCTCTCAATCCAGATATCTTCCCATAATCCAATAAAAGAACCTTCTTCCAGAACAAAACCCAATCCCATTCCGGAAGGGATCAAGAACAGAGCAGATGCCCTTCCAAACAGGGATAGAAGCTTTCCTTCTCCTAGATCTTGTGCCAAATCTATTTTTGGAGTAATAATTCTTCAAGACGAGATTTCTAGAGAGTTTTCGCTGGTGAACAAAGTTCCCAACACCATTTCTCATCCCTGAATAAGCCCTCTTTCTGCAGCTAAGTTAGAATCCTACTTATCACACCCACTGCTAAGGTAACCAAGAAGGGAGAGAGGAGTCTGCTTGTCTCAAACCAATTTATCCACTTTCCAGCTTTCTCATTAACAATGAGAGACGCCCTACATGAGCAGACCAGAGATTTAATAACTTGGAATTGGAATTTGCCAAGTTCAATTGTCGTCAATATCATGTACACTCGACTTGCTCAAGCTAAACTTGCTTACACGTAAGGGGGACATGCATTAAGAATAGGGAGGGAGCAAGTCTAATTTGAGAGCTTTTTGGTGTGTAGTTTCGGCATCATACCACAGCTAGTCTCGGTCCGGTTCTGTGAGCACTCTTTCTGCCGGAGAAGCCTACGGTCGGTCGCTCTTAGCGAGTCGGATTAGATTTCTACGACAAGCAGCCAGTGCCGTGTTTGCATGGCGGCATGGCAAGTTTGGTTCCTACGACAACGATAGACGCCTAAATTTCTACCACTCGGCCATCCGAGATACCGATCCAATCCAACGCCCTCTTTGCCATGCCCTAGCCGTTCCTATGTCTATCCCCTTGTGTTGAAAAGGACGGGAGCAAGTTGCGTTGGGGAGAGGTTGATTGATAGTTTAGTCCCTCACGCCCTCCTTGCTTCCTTGCCCCGGTTGGTGACCATGACCTCTCTAGATGCCTATAAGTGGAGGTGTGGCGTTGTGTTAGGAGATCATGAACTAATGGCGTCCCGCCTACTATTGGGTCTTCTTCTAATGGTTCATCTTGACTGTCCGTTTGCAAGGAGGTTGTACGACCAACCTAGTTTCAATCAGAACTATGCCATCACATGGGGTGGAGACCATGTTTCTTATCTAGACCGAGGAAGAGAGGTGCAGCTCTCCTTGGATAAATCCTCTGGTAAAAATTAACTCAATCCTCTCTTTCTTTTTCCAAGTTGATACGGGGGCTTCGGCTTTTGGTTTTAGAATTATCTAATCTTCCTTCTTCCCTGCTTCCTGCTAATGGTTTGTGTATAAAAGTTGCCATGCGCGATTTCCTTGGTTACATTGGCTCAAATATTAAGGATTCATAGATAATAGTCAATAACCAATCTTCCATTCTTGGACAGCTCCAAGTTGCATGTTGTCATGCTCGTGGTAGTGATGAACTGCATCTTTATACAAGCTATGATGTTTCTTTCCATCTTGAGATCATAGATTGGCCAAGGGAGTCATACTGAACATACATATATATCATGATCAGCATATCAGTTGGTCAATACATCGGTTCAATCCAAGAATCTGTATGAAATCAGCTAATTATTTATGACTTTGCGAGGAGTGAAGAAGACATTAATTATATATGTCTTATCTTCCCACAACCCCAAATTACTCAACAAAGACATACCTTTCAAGCCAAGGAGCACTTTATGTATTTGATTAATACGACTGCCTTTCAAGCCAAGGAGCACTTTATGTATTTGATTAATATGACTGCCTTACAAGCCAAGGAGCACTATATGTATTTGATTAATACGACTTTCTAGGATCCAAAATATGTCTTAGTATTATTACGAGAAGAGCATGAATTGATGTTCTGATTTATTTCACTTCCTTTTCAATAGTGTTTCATGCACACACACGCGCATATATATATATATATATATATATATATATAGAGAGAGAGAGAGAGAGAGAGAGAGAGAGAGAGTAGCAAAACACAGAGAACAGCATAAAAGGGGGAACTATATACATGATTCGGCATCCAAAACCTACGTTGGCTGGGGGGACACATCCTCTTGGAGTATAACCATGTAATTGCACCCCTGGATAAGTGCTAACTTGTGTGCCTCCCTCTTTAGAAAAACCTCACATCCTCTTGATCTTCTGTTTTCCATGTCCCAGTCATCTCTAGCCTTTGATTTTATATCAGCAGACCCAGCAATCTAAGATAATTCCAATACAACCCCTGCCCGATTTCGCTCAACCATGTAGTCCAAGGTAATTTCCTTGATTTCCTTTTTGTTCCCCTTATTTTATTTCTTCTTTTGTTCGATTTCTGTATCTATTTGAATATAAAAATTTCTTGAGTCGTGTGAAATCTGAATTGATGTATAAAGAGGCATTTTGAGGAGATTTTGGATTGATGAGGATTTGAATCTATGCAAATGTGAAAAAAGGGTGAGAGATATATAATAGATAAAGGTTAGTAAAAGAATTAATTCACTGGTTAGCAAAAAGTTAGTTCATAAATTTGGGATTATATTGATGCTATGTTACAAACAGAATATTGACTATTGAGACTGTAGGTTCTTCTTCTCGAGAGAGATGCATTGTTTGGGAAAAAAATTGTAGCCGTAATTTTCATTTTTCTTGCTTTTGTTTTTTCATCTTTGTCATGAGGATCCATGAAGTATAGTTTTAGAGCTTTAGGTCTAAATTTCTTTATTTCAGAGCTTTAGATTTTAAAAAATATTAATATCTTGAGAAAAATAAATAGGATTAGGAGAAAATCGTACAACAATTCTAAAACATGTGGAGACGAATATAGCTTGTGATAAATTTAGAATTAAATGATAATTTAGTGAGAGAAAATATGCAACCATCTTTCACAAAAACTTTAAATTTTTATATTTATTTATTACAAATAAACTTTAATTATCAAATATTTGGGCCCCTCTTTGCTACCTTTGGTGAAATAGAGGTTGGAGAAGTGGCATAAAAGAATGAGGAGAAATACAATATAAATTCCTTGATTCGAATACCTCTCAAAAACTCCAAAGAAAAAAATGATCTCCAAAACACAAACAGACAAAAAAAAATGTACATATACATAGAGGTCGAGGACTTACAATCTGCACACTATAAAGCTGTAATTTTGATTGGCTGCTGTGTCTTTTTCTTTTCCTTTTAGATTATGTCCTCCTTTTGTACCAAAAGAAATTCCCCGAGCCCATGATTAGGATCGTTACAAAATTTCGATATAGCAAGTTTCAGCTATTCGTGGTGCATCATGTGCCAAGACCAAGAAATTCTCTTATAACTAGCTCGTATGCCATGCCTAGTTCTTAACTATTTTCGGCACGTCACTTGCCGAGAAAGGTTCTTTATGGCAGGTTGCAGGTGGTCTGGTCTGAAACGTCGTCCAGACAAGTTCTATTATTGCAAGTTTGAAATTTCAACTAGTGCTTGTTGAGACTATTTATTCCCATATGATAGGATTCTTTTTTTATTTTGTTTTTGTTGATTGCAGTATGACATGATTCAACTAATCCCGGCATCGTAAGTGCCGGGACTCGGCAATGCTATTACGTTATGATGAGTCTCACCCGGTCCCCGTATATTTTTCGTCCGAACTTGTTCACATTAATTTCGCAAAAAAATCTTATATGATGAGTTTTGAACGCACGGGATATTTAACCAAAACTTTTATGCCGATTTTGAACTAGTCCTTTTGCATCGCTTGCAAGACTAATTCATATTTTACAAAAACATCTCTTACATATTACAACTATGGAACTCTCTTACCGCAATCGACAACTAGTTCTGTCGAACCTGTCACAAAATTCCTATTCTCGCCTATTTCGAGTTTTCAACCAGTCTCAGCACCCGGCATGCCGATATTTGTTAATTTGATGTCTGAAAATGCTTCGAGGCGTCCGTTATGCAAGCACGAAAAGTTCCCGGGCTCACAGCGGAAGTCTCAGTAGCATTTCTTTTGATCTTTATACCAAAATTCTAACTTGTCGCGGCATCTTATTTTGACAAAAAAAGCTTAGGATGGGTCCAAGGGTGCAGCACTTAGTTGCCAAGACTATTTCATATTTTTCTAAAACAAAAACACTCTTACGATTATGTTTTCTAGAGTCTTGACAAGTGTCCGTTTGATTAGAATTAAAAAATAAAAAAAAAGTTCTCGTGAATCCCGACTTCTAGTTTCTGCACCTCACTTGCCGAGACAGTTCATACTCCCACGAAATTTGTCATGGAACTAACCCCTGTACTCCACCTGCTAAGGCTGATTCATATGAGACAAAAACATATATAATGAGTTTCAAAGAAGAGTTACCCATATTCTATCTTGTATCTACTCGGTCGTTAAACCCAATAGGTATTAGCTGGGTGACGTCTACCTGCAAGCGTGCATTGCATGCTCCTGTACGTACGAACAAGCGGTTTGGATAGATGAGAGCAATTGTGGGAAGGAGCGATGGGAATGCACCAACAAGCCCAAGAAAAAGAGCATTGTGCACAAGCCCATAGATCCAGCCTTGTTCCAAAGATGATGGAGCTGTACTTTGAGAAGGCCGCCTTATAGAATCCCGTGTGGTATACCACAGCACATACCATTTCTTTCGTTGGCTAAGGAGCAAGGACTTTGTTCAATTTTTCTGGTGCATCGCCTAATTTAGCATTCTGGCCTCTCAGCATTAAAAAGGGTCGACTTCCACCACTTCCAGTGTAGGCAATAGCCTGATTGGTAAATTTTGATCTATGTCAAAATCCAAGTTCTGTTTTTTTTTTTTTTTTTTTTATGAAAGTTTTGGTCAAATACGATCTTAGTCCTGGCAAGTGACATGCCGAGAGGCCAAACTCAACATAGGAGAATTTTTCTTAAAAATAATATAAACAAGTCAAATATGATCTACCGACGGGCACCGAGCAGCTAGCCGAACTGGTTCAAAACTCATTGCAAGAGATTAAAAAATATATACATTTCCTTGTCTCCGCACGTCACCTGCTAGGTCTGGTTGAATCGTTCCATAAGAGAGTTTTGGTAAAATATTAATTAATTTCAATAATTAAAGAGCCAGACCTAGTTGAAACTTAAAAATCCAGGAAATATAACATTTTTCCTCAACAAAGATATTATTTAATTAATATGATATTTAACTAATCCCATCTAAGAATATTATTTGAATTTTTTAATTTTACATAAATATCTTCTAATAGATCATGCTTATCCTTTAATCTACATAAATCCAAGACCTTATCTAATAAAAATTAATTAAAAAATATTATTAAAAATTTTTGATCCGTCTAAGATCAATCTCATATATAGCAGATGTTTCATAAATACACGTACCAATTCTCATAAGTTCAAAAAATTAAATTTGCACAAAAGGACTATTTCTTTCAAATCCTTATAGAGGGAGCCTCTTTCGGCTCTTCCTCTTTTTTTATCCATTGTTTGACGAGCCCTTCCTTTTGTGGCTTCAAGATTTGATCCATCATTTTATATATCTTTAATTTATTTATTTAAAGAAAAAGGATCTCGACAGTCGATTTTAATCTTATGTCATTTCTGGTAAAGGGTGATAATGAAGAACCGTCTATCCTAGAAGATCATGCAAATTATTGAGAGACAATGGGCTTACGTGGAACGTGGTTTTAAGAAAACAATGGAGCCTAGAACAACGAAGAGACAATGGCTCTTTGTTATTCTTCATGTACAATTGCTTAGTATAAACAATTGTATTCTATCTTCACGTGACAGGCAAATAATAATAATAATTATTATTATTATTTACAAAACATTGGAAGTTGAGCAATGTCTATAACACATCTTATATATGGAGATAACTATTACAACAAATTTGTTATTGTTAGTTTTACCTTTATACTCTTTTTCTAATATTGTTTGGTGAAATTTAGTTATCCTAAATACTTTATATATATATATATATATATAGTTTGGTGAAATTTAGTTATCCTAAATACTTTACATATATATATATATATATATATATATATATATATATAATATCTATTATTTTATAATATAGGTTCTGGATTTGGTTCAAAGCTGGATTATAGATCAGGATTCTTTCATTTGAAGATAAGACTACCTAACAAGGATTCTGCTGGAGTTGTGACAACCTTCTATGTAAGCATTTTTTTTTTCCCATTTAAAATTTTACTTATTACACAAGCTGCAATATTTTAGCCTCTTCTATATTAAGGTTCTCCAAAAATTTTTTTACAGATCCCTGAGAATCTTTTATTCCAGTAGGCTATGCATGGTCGACGCAAAAGAAAGTTTTCAACCTATTCCTCTCTTATTATTTTTTTATCAGTGTTTGATAATTTTGACAGCTATCTTCTCATACAAGTGCCTCTCATGATGAGCTAGACTTCGAGTTCCTAGGAAACAGAGAAGGAAAACCGATCACGCTTCAAACCAACATCTTTGCTAACGGACATGGAAATAGAGAGCAAAGGATATACCTATGGTTTGACCCCACTACGGACTTCCACGATTACAAAATATTGTGGAACGCTTATCAAATTGTGTAAGTATTTCTCCTCTAGAAATTACAATAGAATTCCACTCGTGGAAAAAAAAAAAAAAAACCCTATGATCTGGAAATTGTAAACACTGGCCGATCCTTATTAATTATAAGTGATTCTTGATGCAGGTTTTTTGTAGATGACACCCCCATCCGGGTTTATAAAAACCTAGCTTCCAAAGGAGTGGAATATCCTTCACAGCAAATGCAGATACTAGCAAGCATATGGGATGGTGATAGTTGGGCCACAGATGGGGGACGAACCAAGATTAATTGGACCCATGCTCCTTTCTATGCGCAGTTTCAAGGTTTCAACATCGACGGGTGCAGCTCAGATAGCAGCACCTGCTCATCACCAAATCTTTGGTGGAATGCTGGGAGTTATAGAGCACTAAATCCTGCTCAAAAAGCAGCATATCAGCATGTGAAGGAGAAGTACATGACGTATGATTACTGTTACGATAAAACAAGGAACCCTACGCCACCGCCTGAATGCAATCAATAAAGTTTTAAGTTATACAAAGAGGTTGTAATATAATAATTACTTTATGATAATAATGTCAGTGGGAACAAGAGTTCGCGTCTATTCTCTATGAAATAAGCGTGGAATTAGCGGAGTCTCATTAACGCGACAACTTAAATCCTTACCAAAGAAAACGTTGTAGCAGTGTATGCGTGGCAAATAGCAGGTGTTCTCGACGCCGGTCAGGAGCTTGGGGCCGTAACTGCGTACGTGGACGTGCGAAGCTGGACTCCACGAAAAAATGGCCAGCTGTAGCCACCCATGAGCCATGACTCGTCCGCCGACCCTCCTGCCCCCGGACCCGTCTCCGCCTCAGCTTTATATGGCTCATCAAACGAGTAACTTGGAGGCATGTGCCTGCGCCCCACGATGGAGACCCGGGGAAAATGCCAGCAAGTCCCACTCATTGATGACGAGGCCCCGGTGAGGCCGCAGACTGCAGCTCCCGTACCTAAAAACACCAAAAAAAAAAAGGAAAAAAAAAAAAAACACATCATAGATGAGCGTTGTAAAAGGGCGTTTGGCTGATGGTGGAAGATGCGCGATGGAAGGAAAGGTGACACAATGAGAAGGTTTCCTGGCGAATTGCTGTACGCAAAGGCTGGTGGGAGTTGCGATGGAAAGTCTGTTGCCAGCTGGAAAGTTTGGTGGGTAGCTTATCCCCAGGTAAAGTTCCAAACCAGGACGTAGCTCATAGCTGTCCGACCAGCCCCTGCTTGGGCTTCTGCCTTCTTTTGGTCCTTCGTCACGTGAGAGCGACTCACGGATCAGGCTTCGGACATAGAGCCATGGTGTTGGAATTGCCATCACTTCAAGCAGCGCGAAGTATTAACTGTAGCACGCGTGGTTCTAAATAATAGCCGTTTTGATGTTGTCATGTCCGGTATACATCGCTTGAGGATAGTGGTGCAATGGTTCCATCTGTTGCGACCCTTGATACCTCAAGTTGTCACCATCTGCTGGGTCCTCGAATCGGTTACGTTGGTACTCAACAAGGCAAAGGCACAGAGGCATGCTTCTTAAAGAGGTATTCGTGGATGATTTTTTTTTTTTTTTTTTCAATTTTTTTTTTAATTTATTTTTATAAAAAAATATCTTTCAGAAGAATTTCGACGTGATGATCGATGGCCTCCATAATTCGATTCCATCCAGATCCATCTATCTCCACTTTAGCTTCGATAACCTAGGTTCTATCTATCGCCACGGTGGATGCGAAGCAGTTCAATCAGCTCATCCAGCAGATTCGTGGCCTCACGAATGCGGTATAGGCCATACATCGACAGACCCCGACACTAGCTCAACTGGTGTGGGACTCTCTAAAGTCGTATGGTCCGATCCAGGAATGGCCAATTTGGGCTACCCGACCTCCGATCCCTGAAAGGGGGAGGCAAAGGAGGAAGAGCCTCTACTCGGATCATGGCTCGACTCAGGAGGAAGCTTCGCATCCATTCTACCAAAAAATCTTGAAGATCAAAGACCGTGAAGATCTCTTGGATCAAAGGCTCTTAGAGATGAGCCGGCGAATCGAGGAACTTCGTTACACTCCCTCCTCACATGGTAATAATATTTATACCAATCCTTCATTTTCGCAGAAAATTATGCAGGAACTGGTCCTGCCGAACTTCAAGCTCCCACAGCTCGAGAATTACGATAGGACCACTAATCCGATCGACCACCTGCAAGCCTTCCAGACAACGATGTTGCTCCACGATGCACCAAACGCCATCTTGTGCTGGGCTTTCCCCTCTATCCTTAAGGGGCTGCTTGGAATTGGTACTCGACGCTTAAGCCGAGTACCATCTTATCGTTTGACCAGATGAGCCAATAGTTCGCAGCCCACTTCATCAGTAGTCGGCGTCCGTGCCAAGGTTCGGACTCCTTAATGACCATTAGGCAGAAGGAGGGGGAACTCATCCGAACTTATGTCACTCGATTTAATACTGTCGCATTGGAGGTCCGGAACCTGAACCGGTCAGTCGCCATGGAGGGCAGCCTTCAGAAGAATGACTTGCTGTTCTCCTTGGAAAAGAAGTATCCTAGGAATTTTGCTGACATGCTAGCTCGGGCTGAAAGTTATGTCCGGGCAGAGGAGGCCTTCGAGGCCAAGGACGGTGAAGTCAGCGGTAAGCGGCGAATCGGCGAGCCAAGTAGGCCCGTCGAAGAAGGAAAGCGGAATGAAGCTCGGCCACGTTCTCGGACTCCTCCTAGTTGCAGGCGAGCCCGAACTACCCCTAGGGCTCGGAGGCAGGGAAGCCCCGATGGAAGGATACGTCGAGGTTCACCCCAGCACCGAAGTTCTCTTCGACGATGATTTCACAACTACGCCCCCCTTAACGCCCCAAAAATCTAAGTACTGATGGAGATCAGGGAATGACTTTCGAGATCGGAGAGAATACGTTCCCATCCTAGCAAGCATAATCCCAATAAGTTCTGTCTTTACCATCATGACCAAGGTCACGACACTAAGAAGTGCATCCAACTTCAAGACGAGATCGAAGAGCTCGTCAGGCGAGATAGACTTGGCCAATTCCTGCGGAGACAACCTAAAGAGCGGGAAGACCGACTGAGGGCATTACCATCAAGTGGAAAAAACCAACAAGAAGATTGGCCGCCTCTCGGCGTCATCAACACTATCTTAGGGAGACTTTAACAAGGAGAGGCCAGTAGATCCGAGGGATCGGTGAAGAGGCGGAGGATCGTGGAACCCATGACCTTTATCGAGGCGGACGGCCAGGGGATCCAATTTTCGTACAATGATGCGGTTGTAATTTTTTTGAACATTACTGACTACGATGTATGCCATATTTTGATGGATAATGGAAGCTCGACCGACGTATTATTTTACGATGCCTTCTAAAAAATGTTCCTACCCGATGACCGCTTGGGGCCTATGAATTTCCCGCTGGTAGGATTCACTGGCAACGCCGTATCAGTCGAAGGCATAATAACTTTGGCTGTGACGACAGGGCAACATATGAAACTGGCCAAAGCACAGGTCGATTTCCTAGTCGTGAGGACTCCGTCCGCCTATAATGCTATTCTCGGCCTACCTGGTCTAAATGCACTTTGGGTGGTGGTGTCAATCTATTATTTGAAGATGAAGTTTTCGACAAGTCGTGGGATCGGAGAAGTCAAGGGAGACCAGGCTCTGGTGAGCCACTGCTACTCAATCATCCTGCATAAGGAAGAACGGTCCGACCCTTATTTTGTTGACGGATTGGATGTCTGCGATGACCTCACTGAGGAGCGGGGCGAGCCCATGGAGGACCTCATCTCTGTGTCCTTAAATGACGAAAACTTGGAGCATGCGGTGCAGATCGGTTCCAACTTGGCAGATGAGGTTCAGAAGCAGCTCGTCGCCTTTCTCAAGAGAAACACGAACGTCTTTGCCTGGATCCGTACGGACATGCTGAGGATTGATGCCGAAGTCATGGAACATCGGTTGGCCGTCGATCCGAGGCACCGACAGATAAAAGAAAAGATGCCCCATCACGTCCCGACGAGGTAGAAAGCAATCGCCGAAGAAGTAGACAAGCTCCTCAAAATTGGACTCATCTGGAAGGTTAATTATCCGACCTGGGTCTCAAATGTGGTCCTCATTAAAAAGACAAACAACAAGTGGAGGATGTGCGTTAACTTCAAGAAGCTGAACAAGGCCTGTCCGAAAGATAGCTACCCCCTGCCTAGGATCGATCAACTGGTGGATGCGACCTTGGGCCATGAGCTCCTCACCTTCATGGATGCCTTTTCTGGTTATAAGCAGATACGGATGGCGTCCGAGGATGAAGAGAAGACCGCCTTCATTACTGATCGTGGTCTTTATTGTTACAGGGTCATGCCTTTTGAACTCAAAAATACAGGGGCAACATACCAGCGTTTGGTCAATAAGATCTTCAAGAAGCAGATCGGTCGCAACATGGAGGTGTACGTGGATGATATGCTCATCAAAAGTCGAGCTTCAACAGACCACCTCGTCGACCTCAAAGAGACCTTCGGTGCACTCAGAAAGCATGAGATGAAGCTGAACCCGATCAAGTGCGCCTTTGGCGTGACCTCTGAGAAATTTCTGGGGTTCATGGTGTCGAAATGCGGAATCAAAGCAAACCCCAAGAAAATTCAAGCCATTCGAAAGATGGCCGCTCTGAAGACGATCAAGAAAGTTCAGCGCCTGACCGAAAAGATGGCATCCCTAAATCGCTTCATCTCAAGGTCGACCGAATGATGCATACCCTTCTTCCAAGTTCTCAGGCGACCAAAGGACTTCTGCTGAACGGTGGAGCGCCAACAGGCATTCGAGGAGCTTAAAAACTATCTTAGCTCGCCCCCATTACTGGCAAAGCCCAAACCCAGAGAAGAATTGTTCATGTATCTAGCTGTCTCCCTGGTGGCCCTAGCGGCAGTCCTGGTCAAGGAAGAAGCGAAAACGCAGCGATCGGTCTACTACATAAGCCGGGTCCTGAGGGATGCGGAGATCAGATACTCTAGGTTAGAAAAACTAACTTATTCTCTTCTAATTGCTGCCAAGAGGTTCTGACCTTATTTTCAGGAGCACACCGTAACGATCTTCACGGACCAACCAATAAAAGCAGTCCTTCATCAAGCGGACGCTTCCGAAAGAATCACAAAATGGGCAATCAAGCTCACAGAGTTCGACATCAACTACCAGCCTAGGCCATTGATCAAAGCCCAGATATTGACGGACTTTGTGCTAGAATGCACCATTCCAGTCGAAGCCAAGCTTGAACAGAGCGAGACCAGCACCAAAGTGAGATCGAGCTTGGACAAAGCCGAGCTATCGCAGTCGAACCTTCCCGAGGAAAGTGCCGACCTCCCCAAAGGCTCCTGGGCTCTACACATGGATGGTTCGTCAAACTCCGCTGGAGCTGGTGTGGTGCTGATCTTGGTCATCCCTGAGGGAGTCATCGTCAAGTACGTGCTATACTTTGAGTTTCCCACGATCAATAATGGGGCCAAATATGAAGCACTGATCGTCGGATTAAAGATAGCAAAAAAATTAAAAGTAGATCGATTTCAAGTCTACAGCGATTTTCAGCTGATGATCGACCAAGTTAGCGGTAGCTATGAAGCGTGGGAGAAAGTATGGTGAGATACCTTGAGAAAGTGAGGGATTTGACTCCGACCTTTGATAGTTTCGGCATTCGACATATTCCGAGGGCGAAAAATGCAAGAGCCGATCTTCTCTCTAAGTTGGCCACTTCAGCCCCAGCCGAACTGCCCAAGAAAGTATTTTTGGAGACTTTGAAGTGCCCAACCACAGAGGAATCTCAGGTCATCCTACAGACGAAATTCGAGCCAAGCTGGATCGACCCGTTGGCCACCTACCTTAAGAAGGGGGTCCTTCCTCACGATCAGAAAGAAGCTCAGGAATCAGGTCCCTCGCTACGTTTTATATGAATGCAGGTTGTATAAGAGGTCATACTCCCTTCCGCTGTTGAGATGTCTCCAACCTTCAGAGGCCGACCTCGCACTGTGGGAGGTGCACGAAGGACTCTGCGGAAGTCACGTAGGAGCCAGGTCCCTATCGCAAAGACTACTTCGATAGGGGTACTACTGGCCAACCTTGTTTCACGATTCCATGGAGTATGTCAAAAAATGCGATCGCTGTCAGAAGAACACCAGCGTGCAAAGGCAGCCAACATTCGAGTTTGCTCCGTTAAACGCATCTTGGCTATTTGCACAGTGGGGAATGGATATACTTGGCTTCTTTTCGACGGCGTCCGGGCAACGGATGTTCCTCCTGGTCGTGATCGACTATTTCACCAAGTGGGTCGAAGTCGAACCACTAGCGAAGATCATCGAGGCCAAGGTGCAGGACTTCATCTGGAAGTCACTAGTCTGCCGGTTCAATCTGCTTCGATCCCTTCTAATCGATAATGGGCGATAGTTCGCTGGGACGAGGTTCGCCGAGTTCTACGAAGGACTAAACATCTTCCACCGTTTCACATCGGTGGCTCACCTGCAGGCCAACGGGGAGGTTGAGGTGACCAATCAAATCCTACTGCAAGACATCAAGATAAGGCTCGATAGGATAAAGGGGGCCTGGGTGGACAAACTCTACCACGTCCTTTGGGCATACCGAACTACACAAAGGGTGCCGACTGGGAAAACACCCTTCGCCTTGGCCTTCGGCACGGAGGTAGTTATCCCGATTGAACTTCAGCTCCCATCTGCATGAGTCGTGGGCTTCAACGAGCAGCTCAACCCCCAAGACCTCAGAGTTAACATCGATCTACTGGAAGAAAAAAGGAAGGAAGCTCGCATCCGGATGGCAGCCTACAGACGGAAGGTGGCCTAATACTATAACTTCAGAGTTAGAGGTAAGATGTTCAGAGTGGGGGACCTAGTGCTTCGATGAGTTACCGTCTCTCAGCCTCAGAGCTAAGGGAAGCTCGCCCCAAATTGGAAAGGTTTGTATGAAGTGGTGGAGGTCATCCAGTCTGAAACTTATCATCTGAAGGAGCTCGGAGGAATAGTGCTTCTCCGATCTTGAAACTCATAAAACCTGAGGATGTATTACCAGTAAACTTCCTTTAATAAAACTCCTTCGTTCAGCATTATTGCTTTCTGGTGTAAGAATTACGTGATGATAGAAAAGAAACGAGCAAAAGTGACCCATTAGAAATAGGAGGAGGACCACGTCCTAACACGAGCAAAGTCGAAGGCCTCGTTCACCTTAGACGAGATGGAGGGAGAGGCACGGACGATGGTTCGTATGTGCCCCCAGAGCCTGTTAGGAATAGAAGGAGAACCTCATTCTAATGCAAGCAAAGTCGAAGGTCTCATTCACCTTAGACGAGATGGGGGGAGAGGCACGGACGATGGTCCGTATGTGCCCCCACAATCTGTTAGAAATAGAAGGAGAACCTTGTCCTAACGCGAGCAAAGTTGAAGACCTCGTTCACCTTAGATGAGATGGAGGGAGAGGCACGGACGACGGTCCGTATGTGCCTCCACAGCCTATTAGGAGCAGGAGGAGAACCTCATCCTCACGCGAGCAAAGTCCAAGTCTGAGCTCCGAAGTCTGCAAGAGATGAGATCTCCCCCGAGCGACCGAGACAATCTCAGTCGGAGATAATATCTCTCCTGAGCAGCCGAGACAACCTCGATAGAGATAAGATCTACTTCAACCTTGGCCAGAGGTAAAATCTCTTTCGAGCGATCGAGACAACCTCGGCTGCTGGAGATAATATCGCCCTCGAGGAGCTCAACCTCTGATCTCGACCGTAGGAGACGAGACCTACTTCAACCTCGGTCAGAGATAAGATCTCTTTCGAGCGACCGAGACAACCTCAGTAAGAGATAAGATCCCCCCGAGGCAATCTCGGCTGCTGGAGATAATATCGCCCCCGAGGAGCTCAACCTCCGACCTCTACTGTAGGAGACAAGACCTACTTCAACCTCGGTCAGAGATAAGATCTCTTCCGAGCGACCGAGACAACCTCGGTAGGAGATAAGATCCCTCCGAGGCAACCTTGGCTGCTAGAGACAATATCGCCCCCAAGGAGCTCAACCTTCAACCTTAACTACAAAAGATGAGATTTACTTCAACCTCAGCTGGAGATGAGATCTCTCCTGGGCTTCAACTTCAATATCAACTTTGGCTAGAGATGAGATCTCCCCCGAGCTTCAACCTGAACCAGCACGGAGCCCCAGAAGAGGACTTCGGCAGTCGCTTTTTCTGCACTCCCTTCCTTCGAGTTTCGAACTCGGGAGTGGAGAAACTATTGTTGGGGATAAATCTCGCTCCTACCAAAGTCCAGTTCGATGCTCAGCTTAACGCAACTAGTAGCCACGGAAGAGCTTCAGCGGTCGAGCTCCTTCGGACTCTCAGCGGCCAGGCCTTAGCCGAACCCCTTCAGCCAGCCAAACTCTTCAGCGGCCGAGCTCCTTCGGACTCTCAGCGACCGGACCTTGGCCGAACCCTTTCAACCGGTCGAACTCCTCAGCGGTTGTGCCTCGACCGAACTCCTCAGCGGTTGTGTCCCGGCCGAACTCCTCAGCGGTTGCGCTCTGGCCGAACTCCTTAGCGGCCGAGCTCCAATCGAACTTCCGCAGGAGTCGAACTCCTTCCGAGCTTCCCCTTCGGTCGAACTCCTCCAAGAGTCCAAACTTCTTTGAAATTGGTATATGCCTGAGTCCACCAACCAACGCCTGCTTCCTCGAGCTACGGCTGTCGGACTCCGGCAGTATGACCGCCACTACCAGTCTGACAACATCTTTTTCTCCATAACAAGTCCCATGCGGTCCGCAATCGGACGACATGACCACCACTACTGGCGACACCACTCCCTCTGTAACCAGCCTCATGCGACCCACGACCCACCAATATGGCTGTCACTATCCATCCAACGACGCCTTCCTCTCCGTACCGAACTCCATGCGGCCCCAATGGCTCGCTACCAGGCGGTATGGCCGTCACCATCAATTAAGCTCCGCCTATAAAAAGATCCTCCAGATACGTTAACTCTAAGCTCTCATCTTCTTCTCAAAACTCTGCCGAACTCAATCCCGAGCACTCCATTCCTGTTGGCCAGAGCTGACTTGATCGTCGGAGGGTCCTGTCGGAGCCACCTCCTCACTGGCTCTGGATGAGACTTTATTTTACAGATCTCCGACGGCGATCTCATCCACCTCCGCTTCAACTGGATTCGATGATGATCAATTTCTGTACCAATAATTAGTATGCATGTAGCCTATTATTTTCTTTCTTTGGATTAGTTAAGAATGAAAGTTTGTTTCCAAGCTACATAAGTATATTAAAAAAAATCTTTAATTAGACAGAGAATCGCAAATATTTATGGCTCCTCTTGTGATTATAACGTGACTCCATGCGTCCTCATACAATTCTAGAATTATTGTTATTGTCATATGGTTCCTGTGACATGAACCACGCATGCTGTTATTCATTCCGGAAAATTGGGTGGAGATGTTTCTAATATATTTGGACGGGGGCTAATAGTCGACTCTTTGGTGAATCATTGAGTTGATACTTGATAAGCATCCACCGCTTTATCCAATGGTCTCAAGGTATGAATTCTTGGGCCCGACGTATCTGGTATGCGTATTGTTTGCCAGCATAAATGGCTTGGCTGTACATATAACCAATTGACGGGCAAACGGATTCACCCTCAAATTAGCAACCAGTCACGTTTATTTGAATACGTTACATGCTAGTGTCATAAAGGCGTCCTCTCGGAAAGCTCAACCCAAAATATTTACAGCAGGATTCCGATGCATGTTACCATGTTCCACCCGCCAATGGAGATTCAACGAGTTGATAAGCCATGAAAGGCATTATGTAAACATAAAATTACAGAGATCCACATGATTGTGTCTAAAGATTAAAACATGAATGATAAGAGGGCTTCTTCTATTGTGATTTGTTATTCTGGTTATGGTTGCTAATTTTATCTTCTTGTTAAAATACAACAACAGTGTCATCTACTTTTTATTTTGTACGAGGACCCATTCCGGTATGTATATAGTTTCATATTCGCTATGTATTGAATAGATCTTAGATATTTATATATAGAATCAAGAAATTTAAATAATATTTTCTGACTAATTTTTTTAAGAGATGATCTAAATTATTATAAAATAGTATTTGTTGGTACAGAATCTGATCGACATTAGGATGAGCTGGAGTAGAGGAGGGTGAGGTCGCCACCGGTGACCTGTAAAATAAAATTCCATCAGGAGTCGATGGTGGTGACTCTGGTAGGACCCTTCGATGATCAAATCAACTCTTCTGGCCAACAGAAATGGAGTGCTCAGGAATGAATTCTGCAGAGTTTCGGAAAGAAGAAGAGAGCTAAGAGCTTAGCGAAAGCGTATCTGGAGGGTCTCTTTTTATAGGCGGAGCTTGTAGCGGATTAATGGTGATAGCTGCAGCTGCCTGATAGCAGACCGCTCGAGGTCTGGTGGAGTCAGTCATGGAGGGAGGCATCGTCTGCAGCACCGCCTGCAACAGATTGACGGTGACAGCCATCATCGTCCAGTAGCAAGTCGCTGTCACCTGCAGCAGACTGATGGTGATCGTTCATCGAGATTTAATAGCCGTAGCTCTGAGAAAGCAGACGTTGGGAGCAATCCGTTGGAGGAATCTGACTGAGGAAGAAGTTCAGAAGAAGTTTGGCTCCTGGAGGAGTTCGATCGAAGAAAAAGCTTGGAAGAAGATCGGCTCCCGTAGGCGTCCGACTGGAGGGGCGCAGAGGAAGTTCGGCTCTCATGGGAGTTCGATTGAAGGAGTATGGAGGAGGCTCGGCTCTCGTGGGAGTCCGGCTGGAGTTTGGCCGCTGAGGAGTTCAACAGGCTGAAGAAGTTTGGCTAAGACTTAGCTGTTGGAGAGTTCGGTCGATTGAAAGAATTCGGCTAAGACTCGACCGCTGGAGAGTTCGGTCGGTTGAAGGGATTCGGCTAAGACTCGACCACTGAAGCTCTTCCATGGCCATCGGTTGTATTAGGCTGAGCATCAAATTGAACTTTGGTAGGAGCATGATTTATCCCCAATAATAGTCTCCCCCACTCCCGAGTTCGGAACACGAAGAAAAGGAGCGCAGAAAAGACGACTGTCGAAGTCCTCTTTGGGGTCCTGTGCCAGTTCAGGTTGAAGCTCGCGGTAGATCTAGTCTCTAGCCGAGGTTGATGGAGATCTTATCTCCTACGGTCGAGGTCGAAGGTTGATACGGACACTCGGAGGAGATCTTATCTCCTGCAACCGAGGTTGGCTCAGGGAAGATCTTATCTCCTGCAGCTGAGGCTGAAGCTCGGAGGAGATCTTTCTTCTGCAGTCAAAGTTGAAGTTCGGGGGAGATCATATCTCCTGCAGTCGAAGTTGATCCAGTCGCTCGGGGGAGATCTTATCTCCTACAGTTGAGGTTGACTCGGTTGCTCGGGGGAGATCTTATCTCCTACAGCGAGGTTGGCTCGGGGGAGATTTTATCTCCTTTAGTCGAGGTTGAAGCTCGGAGGAGATCTTATCTCCTGCAGTCGAGGTTGGTCCGATCGCTCGAAAGAGATCTTATCTTCTACGGCTGAGGTTGGCTCGGGGGAGATCTTATCTCCTACCACCAAGATTGATACAGACGCTCGGGGGAGATCTTATCTCCTGCGGCTGAGGTTGGCTCGAGGAGATCTTTATCTCCTGCCATCGAGGTTGATACAGTCGCTCGCAGAAGATCTTATCTCCTGCAGTCGAGGTTTAAAGCTCCGAGAAAGATCTTATCTCCTGCAGTCGAGGTTTACGGGCGCTCAGGAGAGATCTTATCTCCTATAGCCAAGGTTTGGCCCGATCGCTCGGGGGAGATCTTATTCTCCTACGGCCGAGGTTGATGCGGATGCTCGGAGGAGATCTTATCTCCTGCAGCCGAGGTTGATCCGATCGCTTGGGGAGATCTTATCTCCTGTGGTCGAGGTTTGGCTCGAAGGAGATCTTATCTCCTACAGTCGAGGTTGATACGGTACTCGAAAGAATCTTATCTCCTGCAGTCGAGGTTGGCCCGATCGCTCGGAGGAGATCTTATCTCCTACGGTTGAGGTTGGCTCGAGGGAGATGTTATCTCCTGTAGCCGAGGTTTGAACGGGCGCTCATAGGAGATCTTATCTCCTGCAGTCGAGGTTGGTCCGATCGCTCAGAGGAGATCTTATCTTCTGCAACCGAAATTGAAGCTCCGAGAGATCTTATCTCCTACAATCGAGGTTGATACGAATGCTCGGAGGAGATCTTATCTCCTGCAGCCGAGGTTGGCTCTGTCGCTCGAGGAAGATCTTATCTCTTACGTCGGCGAGGTTGGCTCGAGAGAATCTTATCTCCTACAGTCGAGGTTGATATGGATGCTCGGAGGAGATCTTATCTCTCCTTCAGTCAAGATTGGCTCGATCGCTCGGGGGAGATTTTATCTCCTACAACCGAGGTTGATACGGACACTCGGGAAGATCTTATCTCCTGCAGCCGAGGTTGGCACCGATCGCTCGGGGGAGATCTTTATCTCCTGCAATCGAGGTTGGCTCGGAAGAGATCTTATCTCCTACAACCGAGGTTGAAGCTCGAGAGAGATCTTATCTCCTACAGCCGAGGGTTGATACGGACATACAGGGGAGATCTTATCTCTTGCAGCTGAGATTTGGCCCAGTCGCTCGAGGAAGATCTTATCTCCTACAGCCGAGATTGATACGAACGCTCGAGGAAGATCTTATCTCCTGCAGCCAAGGTTGGTCCAGTCGCTCGGAGGAGATCTTATCTCCTGCAGTCGAGGGTTGGCTCAGGGGAGATCTTATCTCCTATCGTGAGGTTTGATACGGATGCTCGGGAGAAATCTTATCTCTTACGGTCGAGGTTGGCTCAAGGGAGATCTTATCTCTCCTATCGTCGAGGTTGATACGGATGCTCGGAGGAGATCTTATCTCTTTACAGTCGAGGTTGATCGGTCGCTCGGGAGAGATCTTATCTCCTACAGTCGAGGTTGTACGGACGCTCGGGAGATCTTATCTCCTGCAGCCAAAGTTGGCTCGATCGCTCGAGGAAGATCTTATCTCCTACGGTCGAGGTTAGCTCGGAAGAGATCTTATCTCCTACAGTCGAGGTTGATATGGACGCTCGGGGGAGATTTTATCTCCTGCAGCCGAGGTTGGCCCGATCGCTCGGAAGAGATCTTATCTCCTGCGGTCGAGGTTGGCTCGGGGGAGATCTTATCTCCTATAGCCAAGGTTGATACGAACGCTTGGAAGAGATCTTATCTTCTGCAGCCGAGGTTGGCCCGATCACTCGGAAGAAATCTTATCTCCTACAGTCGAGGTTGAAGGACTTCGACTCGCTCATGTTAGGACGAGGTTCTTCTTCTGTTCCTAACACGACCACTATTGATTGCTTCTTTCTTATCATCACATAGTTTTTGCACCAAAAAATAATATTATTGAAATGAAAGAATTTTATCGAAGGAAAGTTACTGGCAGCACGTCCCCGAATTTTCTATATTTTAGGATCGTGGGGGCGTTGTTCCTCTAAGTTTCCTCGGGCGATAAGTCCTGGGCCGAACGACCTCCTCTATCTCATGCTGGCCTTCTTAATTTGGAGCAAGCTTCTCTTGATTTTGAAGCTAGGAGATGATGGCTCGTCAAAGTACCAAGCTTCTCCCAGATGTGGCATCGATGATACGGGAGGCAATCGATCTTTTTATTATTCCTCACTCATTGATGGTTCTAGCTTCTAGGGGGAGGACTTCTTCACGCCCTTCTATCGAGGCTTCCTCGACGATGAGCTCAAGAAGGAGTTCGACCTCGCTTGCACTCAAAGGAAGCCCGTGAGCATGGCCGAGCTTCATCCGGTCCTCCTGTGAAACCTCCTGGGGGAGAACTTCATGCTCTTTTATCGAGGCTTCCTTGATGATGAGCTCGAGGGGGAGTTCGACTTCGATTGCACTCGGAGGGAGTCCATTAGCACGGTCGAATTTCACTCGACCCTCCATCGATGGTGGGTCTATTAGACTTGTCCGTCCATCGCTTTTCTATGGTTTCTTCATCCTTCAACTTGAAGGCTTCTTCCGTATGGGCATATCTCTCGGCCCGAGCTAGCAGATCAGCAAAGTTTTTGAGGTACTTCTTCTTTAGAGAGAACAATAAGTTATTCTTCTGAAGGCCGCCTTTGAGTATGGCCATGGCAACAAACTGATTCAGATTTCAAACCTCCAAAGCAGCAGCGTTAAATTGGATGACATAAGTCTGGATAGATTTCTCCTGCTTCTACTTGATATTCATCAAAAAATTTGAACCTCGGTGCGGACGTCTGCTGCTGATGAAGTATGCCACGAATTGATGGCTCATCTGATCAAAAGAGAAGATCGTACTTGACTTCAATGCCAAGTATCAGTTTCTCGCTGCTCTCTTTAAGGTAGACGGAAAGACTCGGCACAATATGGCATCTGGTGCACCATGGAGTAGCATCATGATCCGAAAGGCCTCTAGATGATCAACTGTATCAGAGGTTCCATTATAGCTTTCAAATTGAGGAAGCTCGATGTTCGGCAGGATGGACTCTTGCATAATTCGGAGGGAGAAAGAAGGATCGGTGCGGACGTCATCAAAGTGAGCTGGGGCAACGTGGTCGAGCTTCTCAATCCATCGATCCATCTTCCATAATCTGTGATCGAGGATGTCGTCTTGATTGCCAATTTTGGGGGGCTTTCGGCTATAAATGGAGAAAGTCTCCTCCAGAGGAGAACTATGATTCAAACATGGATCCTCTGCTCTCTATTTTTTTTTCTAGCGGTGATGGATATGCTAGTCCAAATGCTCTTTCTTTTCTGATGGAGTCACCATCGAGAGCTATCGCATGGCCTGCACCATCTTGGTGAGGCCCTAGATCCGCTGCATCAACAGATTAAACTGCTCCGGATCTACCATGATCGTCGGTGGAGGTGGAGGTTAAAGTGCCGATGATGAGACAGAAGTTGATGGATCTGGCTCAGATCTGACGGCAGACACGGTAAATCTTCTGATAGTCGCCTTCTTTTGAGACATTTTTTGGGATTGAGAAAGAGGATGGAGACGAATCTTAGAGAAGAAGGTCGGCAGGATCGACTGAGCACTTCTTTAAGAATAAGGATATCTTAGAGATAGAGGTTTTTCCTCTAGCGTCAATTCTGTTGGTGCAGAATATGATCGACATCGGGATGAGCTGGAGTGGATGAGGGCGAGGTCCCCATCGGTGATCTACAAAATAAAGTTTCGTCCGAAGTCGATGGTGGTCGCTCCAGCTGGATCCTCCAACGATCAAGTCAGCTCTTCTGGCCAACAGAAATGGAGTGCTCAGAAATGAGTTCTGCAGAGTTTCGAAAAGGGGAAGAGAGCTTAGAGCTTAGCGAAAGCATATCTGAAGAATTTTTTTTTATAGACGAAACTTATAGCGGGTTGATGGTGATAGCTGCAGCTGCCTGATAGCAGGCCGCTCGAGGTCTAGCAGAGTTAGTCATGGAGGGAGGCACCATCTACAGCGCCGTCTGCAATAAATTGATTGTGACAGCCATCACCACCTGATAGTAGATCACTATCGTCTGCAGCGGATTGATGGTGACCATTCATCAAGATTTAATAGCCATAGCTTTGAGAAAGTAGGTGTTGGGAAGAATTCGCTGGAGAAATCTGATTGAGGAAGAAGTCCAGGAGGGTTCGATTGAAGAAAAAGCTTGGAAGGAGTTTGGCTCCCATAGGCGTTCGGCTAGAGGGGCGCGGAGGGAGTTTGGCTCTCGTGGGAGTCCAACTGAAGGAGTACGGAGAAAGTTCGGCTCTTATGAGAGTCCATCTGGAGCTCGACCACTGAGAAGTTTGACAGACTAAAAAAGTTTGGCTAAAACTCGGCCGCTGGGAAGTTTGGTTGGTTGAAGGGATTCGGCTAAGATTCAACCACTGGAGAGTTCGGTCGGTTGAAGAAATTCGGCTAAGACTCGACCGCTGAAATTTTTTCGTGGCTATCGGTTGCATAGGCTGAGCATCAAACTGGACTTCGGTAGGAACGAGATTTATCCCCAATAATATTAGAGCAAAATATTGTCATTCGATTTGAATGGATTTAAATTTTTAATCTAACGAGGATGCTAGAACTTAAAAGGATCTGATATATATTTAATCTTGTTGGGGGAAAATCCGCATGCTCGATAATATGAGGGAAGTCTAGGGCTCATCAAAGATGTCCATACCTGATAAGCCAAAGCATCTTGCCACCCTCGACCCTGCGTTACCCCCCTTTTTTGGCTGATCATTCCTCGGATCGAGAACGATTGACCTTAGGCCTATGCTCATCCTTGATGGTTCCTCATCTGTGCTGGCAAAAGCTCGTTGATCGGTCTTCACCAATTCTCACTTGGAGCTGCTGACAACTCCATGATGGTTGACTACCAAGGACCAATCACGACGGTCATTGACATATTCATACAGCCGTATCAACCCGATCAGGCCTTGGCATACGACTGATCGCTTTCTACATGTCAAATCGACTGAGATGGGTAAGCCTTCCCCTCATTGCTCGACATCCGAAAGGAGACTTGGGGCCGCCAACCCTCTATCGGCTGTCCCCTCCCCATATATCCCCTCCAATCAATTGATGCAGGTTTTAGTTAAGCATCGGGACTGGATATAGGCCGATGCTGGAACACGCTCGAGGATCAAGGTCCAAGGTCCATTGGTCCAGGTTGGAGATCATAGTGGCTTGGCCCCTACATGGGTGACATGGCTTGATGGGGCTATGCGAGGACCAATCTCTCCAATGTAATTTGTAATAGTAAATGACTCCAAGACCGATTAGGAGTAAAGATTAGCTAAAGATTTCCAACAAAGATATCAGAGCTGAGGGGCCATCCCATCACTGATATGAGTTGACAACCATGGGCCAAGAGCATGGGACACCTGCTTTAATTACTCGTGATTATTCTTGACAGTCGGGAACCCTTCGTCATATGTCTCCTGACTGTGGGACAGGTCGGCAACCAGCACACTGCCACCCTTCTTGACAGTTGATCCATTATCATTCAACCGACCACTAAATGCCCATCTTTGCCGAGGGACATGCTCCGTGGAGTTGGCTCCTTCTCAATCCCAAGTCATATCATTTAAAGTGCCCTCAACGGCTAGCTGTGTGCTATGACAAGAGGATACATCAGATCAGATCATCTTGAAAGACATCGGCTACATCATAGGGTCATTAAATGCTCCACTCACACGTAATAAATGGCCATCATTACAAGCCCCGATGGGATACAATGTGACAGGCTGGCTAGACGATCGATAAAGCCTCACCTTTTCTCTTCATCCTTCACGCCCTCCTCATCGAAGGATAGCATGGCACGCCAACTCTTGATCAGCTAGACTCGTGCTCGGTCGGAAAAATGGCCACCGATCAGAATCTTCCAAGAGGCCATTAATTGCGCTACGTGCGCACCATCACACCCGCCACCTAGGATTCCGAAGAAACATAATGAAAGTTGGCAAGTGGAATATTCAAGTGGGGAACTCTCTAACACCCATATAATCTCTTCCTAGGAAGGTAGGGCAGGTCCACCAAATCCCAATCAACTAATTACTACCCGATGTCCTCTGATTCTCGAGCTAACTCATGATTATCTGATCACCTATCTATAAGAGATACGATTCAAGATGAATGATCAGGCTAGCAATAATTGGAATCTGACAAATTTTACACAGCTCCCAAAAATTATGCGGATAAATTTCTATGCAAGCTTCTGCCTCCATCTATAAAAGGAGGCTCAAAGGGAACTCTAAAAAGAGATATGAAAAAATTCTACCGTCATGCTTTTTTTTTTGTTGCATCATTTTTCTGATTTCAGCATCGGAGGATTTTCATTGGAGTGACCTCCGATCAAAATTTTTTCTTACAGATTTCGCCTTCGGTGAGCCGATGTCCTTCCACCTCCAGTCATTTTGGTGCTCAATAGAAATCGATGTGAACAAATCCTATATAAACTATGTGCTAAATAGATCTTAAATATTTTTGTAGAGTAAAAAATATTTAATAATACATTCTAACTTTTTTTTTTTGATGAAGTGTTGGATTGTTATATTTTGTTATAATATTGTATTGCTGAAAATCAGGGCGCGTGGCAGCCGCAAAAAACGGAGACGAGAGCTTGCGCCTGACGGGCCTCCCGGCCTCAAAAGTTGGCGCCAATGGGGAGGAATTAAAGGAAGAGGACAAGCGTAGGTGCTTCCGCAATTCTCGACAAGGTCATGGGCGTTTTATCCAACTGCCACGAGATTAATCGCTATTAAAGCAGTCCGCCCACACAATCCCATCCCCACTCACAATTTTCTCCATTACCTGCTTTTTTTCTTTTTCTTGGTAAAGTTCTCCATTCCCTGCTTCACTTGAGCTGGTTGCCATGGCTCTGAGAGCGCTGCTTTTCACTGTGGTTCTACTTTGCATCCTTACTGAGGTATTCCTCTTTTCATTTCTACAAGCAAGAGTTAGCTTTACTTTATTTTATTCCTTATGTCCCTAAAATGCATGGCAGGCTCCTTTTGATAGGGCAGTGGTGGAGGCTGATCCGGTAAATACTTCTCAGAGTTAGTATGGGATTGCGCCATTCTTTTTGACCCATTCATTCTTTTGCTCATCTTTCCCGGTGGTGTCTTTTAACGTTACAGATGATCCCGAGAGGTGGGAACGGGAAGGCAGTTCCTGTCCAAGGTGGGTATCTTTCTTCTTTTTCTCCATTTTAATCTCAAATATATCTAATCTGGATGCTGGGCTCGGTCGCTTCGCTCGTTTGGTATTTTATATGCGCATAAACTCATATATGAACCGATAGTTCCAAGAACGTGAGCCCCAGTGGACCAATATTTATTTAAACAAGTACCGGCACTCCAAGTGCCGGGACTCGTTCTAGCTTAGGACCCTTTGCTCATCGCGCTGATCTATAGAATAAAATTTATATTGGAACTTGCATGTAAAACAATGCAGCCACCACGCACAAAGTCGCAAAACTAATTTAAGCTTAGTTCTGGCAAGCTTGCCGGGACTAGCTCAGACTTAACGTTTGGATTATCACAAATAATCCCCTAGTCATTGTTGATATTGAATACTATCGTTTTTAAACTTTTCTACTATATATATGATCAAAGTTTGGGGTGTGCAATATATACATGAGTTGTGATGTATGTTTTGATTTTTCAGTCTAGCTAGTTTATTATTCATATTAAATATATAAATGCACATCCAACTCTGAGATGTTCATTTCAAGATAACAATTTGAACTAAATAAATCATACCGACTTAAAATGAAAACGAACTTGGAGATAAATGATCACATCATGGGAAGCCTTATAAACTGCGCCACAGTGTTTGGGTAACTTGGACGAAAAATCACTCCAAAAAGTCCCTCGGCTGTCTTGCAACATGCACTATGATATGGCACTCTTCAAGATGCCAATTCAAGGGGAGCAATGATCAATAGTACATCGCGCCAGCTGAGGGACTTTTTGAGTCATACTTTTGAGTTACTGAAGCATTTTTGTTACACCGTTCTTCTTGTTTAATTACGTCTCCAGCTTGTTTTTTTTTTTTAATACATACATACATACATACATATATATATATATATATACTTTTAGGGGTAAAGACGTCTCCAAAGTTATATATTGCTGGCCCTTTCTATATGATTTAGGAGTAATACAATTACGTCTTCAGTGTATTCTCAATTTTTTTGAAAAAAATCCAGTGGAGGATGCGGTCGTAGTGTAGTATTGGATCCGCCATTGAATACGAACAGCTGTCACCCTCCCTCTCTTTCACCGGTGATAGGTCGGTGGAAGTACTCGATCGTCCTAGCGCTAAGGAAAGCTGTGATGGAAAGAGTCAAGGACCGTGAGTTGGTACCATGAGGTGCTCCATGGATAGGCTTGGAGTGACCGGCCGGATCGAATTCTACTACTGTTCAAGTCCGATTCAATTTTTTTGAATTTCAGATCTAACTTAAACCTAAAATTTTTTAAAAAAATTTGAGCCCGAGCTCAATCCAAACTTAGATCCGAGCCCAGCTTGAAGTCCAATTGAGTTGGCCCTCTCTTCTTGATGGAGAGAGGGATGGGACGACGGACGGAGCCATGAAGAGATTTCGAGGGAGCTGCAGGAGATGAGGCGGTGTGACGAGCCGTGGGAGTATCGGGGGAGCCACGGAAGGATGGGATGGTGCAACGGGCCGCAGGATGCTGGAGGAGCCACAGGAGAGCGCGGGGGTGCGACGGACCGTGGGGAAGTTGAGAAAGCCGTAGGGAGGCGGAGCGATGCAACGGGCCGTAGGGAGGCGGGGCGTGCCTTAGAAGCCGCAGGAGAAGTGGCTGCGAGAGGAGGCGACGGGCTGTGGAGTGCCGGGGAGCCGTAGGGAGCGGGAACATGGGAATCGGAGGAGGGGGGTTTTGCACTGGGGTGGGGGGGATTGGGTAGGGCCAAGAGGAAGAGAGGAGGGAGCGGTTCTGCGCCAGCCATCGAGAGAGGGGGATTCGCACTGGAGGGATGGTAAGAGCCGAGAGGAAGAGGAGGGGAGGGGTTCTGCGTCGACTATCAGGGAAGGGAGGTTTCAAATGCCGGAGGGGTGCAGGGTTGAGAGAAGAGGAGGGAGGGATTCTGCGTCGGCCATCAGGGGAGGGGGGTTCGCACAGAGGGGTGCGGTAGGGTCGAGAGGGAGGGGTTCTTTGGGGGAGGGGCGGGTAGGGGGTTTTGCGGGTTTTGCAGGAGAGGGCGCATGTGGGAGGATGTGAGGATTGGGTGAATGAATTTTAATTGGACTGTATGATGGTTTTAATCACCCGTCCAAACTAGGCTGATAGGATTGAGCTTGATTTTAAAAATATATTCTTTTTTGATATGAGTTCGACCTAAATAACTTGTGGATTGAGCCTGAGTTTGATCAAAATTAGCGTCCGATAACCTCGGGCTTCCGACCCAGCCTATCCGAGGAGCCTGAAAATTGGTTCGGCCGGTCTCACCGACAAAGTGTCGGATTTCGGGTACTGTAGCTAACTTATCCAGTGAAAGCAACATGCGCTTTTAATGGTAGGAGCCCTGCCGGTTTCCGAATTTTCTTTTTACTGTAGGCTAGCAACACTGCCGGTTGCAACACAGCGTTGCAAGAGGCATTAAATGGCCCTTGTAACAAAACAATGAAATGGCCTTGTGAATCGGGCCCAACTTTAGTGGTTCAATGCAGAATCCCGCGGCCCCATATACCAGACACTCCTCAGTCATCCCTGCTGTGCCAGTCCTTGGATTCCGCTATCATCATGGCTGTGGGCCCCATCTGCTTCCTAACAAGAAGCTTGGGTACAACTTGCTAAGTTCGAGGCTGGGTAAGTCTAAAGCCTTGGGAGTTCAGCTCGGTTTGGCTCGTTTTCACGTCTACCCTCGTTACATTGCATGCGGGACCTTTTGTCAGAAGTAAATGGGCCGGTTTCGGACAGGGCATGTCTAAAATTCTTGAATAGAAATGGCTTCAAATTCCAATCTAAAAAAAAAAAACTAGGCCGGGGGATGGACCCTTTGGCATCCCTTAACCTAGCAAAGAACAAATGGTTACCCAATGAAGCAATGTGGAGCATCGATCCATCACTGGAGGTTTAAATTTAGTTATGTTGTTCTTGAGTTGATTGGAATGGTGATGATTTCTTTGCTGTTTTCTGTGTGATCTGGGAGGCAGACTGCGCGGGGCTGTGTGGGGTGCGGTGCGGTCGGCACTCCCGGCCGAACGTGTGCCGAGGTGCGGGTGGCTGCAGGTGCAAGTGGTGGCACTTATGGCAACCGGGAGATGTGTGGGACTTGCTACACCAACATGACCACCCATAACAACAGAACCAAGTGCCCTTAAATCAGGACTGCTACTGCTCGTCTTCGTGCTCTCTTGATGATAGTGATGACGACGTGTGGATGTGGTGCCTCCTAGCTTGTTATATTTACGTGCTATATAATGTAATATGCTATCTGGTTACGTCTTGGAATTAATGGTACTTTGTTACTGAATGTAGTATATCGTGGTGGGTTTGGTTTCATCTTTTGTAGTGACACTAGAGAGGGCAACGAAGCTTTCTTTACTCTGTTAGTCTTCTATTATGCATTTCTTCCTTGAGTGATGATGCTCCTATGCTGAAGGATAAAACTGTAGATCTAGAAATTTCTGTAGTGTGTGATTTATACTGCTCCAATCAAAATATGAATGGCTTTCAACCGTGATAGACCATATATGATACATAAGACTATTTTGTCTGATAGCCGTCATTTTTTTTGGTAGCGATCATTGAGTGCTCCATAATATCCTCCGGTGCAAACCACCTACCATAGATGATCCATGCTCGACATCACGTCATGTCTTTCGGTGTTTGGATTTTGGACTAACGTCAGGACTTCCGTACATTTACACCACGAGATCGAGGTCAAGGTCTAAAGTCCAAACTCCAAACAGCGGTGGATTTTATTTATCCGTCTTCGCTGGACCTACCTCGGAATTCCAACACGGGATCAGGAAGCAAGGCTTATAGGCCCGACCATTCCCTGACCGGGTGTACGGTCCAACGCCAGGCCACTTGCGCCACCATGCATCAGCCTTCGCTAATCCTGCACCTTGGTGCGACCATAGATATAGCCTTCGCTAATCCTGCACCTTGGTGCGACCATAGATATAACGCTCCATCTAGCTTGTTTACTTTGATAGTTGGGCAAACATAGATTACTCTTTAATTTCCCTCTTCTCGCCGGTCACCGGGCGAGTTGTTAAGACCTATTAAGTAGATCTTGGCCATCATACATGATTGTAAAGAGCACCAGGTTCTATGTGGACTTCCAGTACATCTTATCTGTCAAGTCTACACCGATTCAAAACCAGCGAAAGGATGTAGGCTGTGTAGGCTATCAGGACAAGGCTAACGACTCTAGTTGCTAAAATTTACAGGATTACTGCTTAGGTGCCTAAAACTATCCTGAGACAAGTAGACTGGTCTTTTAGTTCAAAAGAGTGAAACATGGTTTAGGCTTACCAGGCTGGACCAGATCTTTAATGTCGGTTGTTGGTACTCGGGCATTGGTTTGGGTTCACAAATTAATATCCTGAATGGACCAGAAAGGACAAGCACAACAAGGTACAATGCTAGAAAATAAATTCCCAAAATGCATTTCCTAGACCAGCCACAAGTTCCAAAGGAGTTTAGTTCTCTGAAGTCTTCAGTAGCCCGGAGGGCTTTTAGTTTAAGCCTGGGCTCCTTTCCAGATCCGGCTTCGTAGCTTGGAGGCTCGTCGTAAGGGCTGCAGGCAATGGTTGGCCGGCCAGAAAGTTTTAAGGCCAGCTTCAGGAAAAATCCCGCATGATATCCCACTCAATCACCGCCGGGTCTCCATCTTGAGCTCAGTTGGAAGCATAATTTGAACTGGATTATAAAGTAATCAGAAGTCATAATTTAAAACTAGAAGACCAAGAACCACAATTTACTCTTCTTCAGACCTAACTGGATTACATCAATGAAATAAGCAACTCGCTCACCCACACACGAGCTAGAAATCTCTTTCACACGCTAGCTAGAAATGAAACATTACGTGCGGTGTCAAGGGAAGAAAATTTAGACCACCTAAAAATCTAAGGGCACTTGGTTTGGTTTCGATGGGTCTTCCAATCGGTATAGCACTTGCCGCACAATTCGGCGTGGCCATACGGCCCCGGGGGGACGCACTTGCAGACACTGCAGCACGTGATGCATGCTCGGTTGCACACGTTCGGCCGCGAGTGAAGCTTGCACCTTTCTTTGCACGCCCCACCACACTCTGCACCAAAACCATATCATGGTGAGAATAACCTCAAATCAACTCATCCCATCGAAACATCCAAATAACCCACAAATATGGACGAATTACCTTTGGTGTCCACGATCACACGAGGTGCCAGAGCTGGGGCAGGAGCTAGGTGAGCATAGCTGGCTGTTGCAACCTAAGTAAGAACAAACAATGTGTAACATTAAGCTCAACTTAGCTTTAAGAGACATGGCATCATTTTAAACATGAAAAACTATTACCTCCATCAAAGGTTCCTCAGCATTTGATGACACCTGCAACAACTCACAGCATTATTTGATCAAACAAAGGAGCTTAGTAAATTAAACATTAGTGGGCAAAGAGAGAAGGCAGATGTCTTACTCGAGTACTGATCAAGAGAAAACATGCTAATAGAAAGACTGGCACCTTAAGAGCCATGGTGGAGAAAAGTGAGTTGGAGAGGGGGAGCCGAACACTTGGTTTAGTAGTGGTGAGAGTTGTTGAGTACCCTGGCGTTTATATAGAGGGAGAGGAAGGAGAAGAGAAGAGAGGATCCCACAAGAGAGCTGAGACTGGTAAAGGCTAAGGCTGGCCAGGCGGCACATGGACATGTGACATGGGAAGCTGCGACCTATCCCACGGCCGTTTCCAATTGTTCCATGCCGGAGATTTTTACTATATAGTTACATATGATTAATTATATGATGGTTCGTCTTTGGACCGGGGTAGGTTGTAGTTGTTCTATTGTTTATGTAATAAACACACGATGCTTATCCTCCAACACTTCAACCAAAACGCAGATAGGGAACACATGCTTGAGAGGATGGTTTCTGGTGCTGAGCTGCATCCCACCGAGACTAGCTGGAGGCATGTGCATGTGCGAGTGAAATATTATATAAACTGACATCTTGTCAGATGAATGGGGTAAAAAAAACAGATGCTCCTTAGTAAAAGATCTCTCCAGACTTCATCAATGTTAATTCTCCGTGTCTGGATCGAACCATTAAAAACCCTCGTTGGAATGGCTGCTAAATTGGTTGTGGAAGGTTCTGGGCTCTCAAGCTTGGAAAGCCCTAACTTGATTTCGAAGTCTTTTGTGACAAAAAATGAACCCAATTGACTCAGACTCTCTCTCTCTCTCTCTCTCTCTCTCTCTCTCTCGTTAACTTTGACATCAGTTTTATTTTTCCCCTTTTTGGGTGGGAAGAGCACCAAGTTTGGTTCCATTCAACAGCCAGCAGCAGGTCAACCATATCAACGCATATGGTGCAACTCTACCCAGAGCCACATAAACCATGGCCCCAAGCTTGATGCTAGGTTTGTCACAATAGGCAGTACTACCTCTCATCCGGAGAAATTTTTTCAGCTGTACCCTTGTCCGCTGCTGCATCATAGGCCATGGGGTTCCGAGGGTGACTTCACCAACTTACAAACTGAGCCTTTTTTGTGGCCCCCATCTGCCCAAACCCCTTGTGCGATATGGAAGACCAAATGTGGTTTAGATGGAGAGGCCTCAGACGAAGCAATAATGACACCATATCCTACTATGATGGATTTACATCCGATACTGGTCTAAGCTTGAAAAATAGAACTAGGTTCGAGTTGGAATTGAGGCTGGAAAATGCTTCAGGGAGTCCGTTATCATACACACCCGAATCCATCCCCCATCCATGTGTAAGTAATGCAATAAATGGCAATACAAGAGACACTATTTAATCTAATCGAGCATTACCAACTCTATTAGCCAGCAGATGGGCAGCGCGTGCAACAGTCTATAAGGGCGTCCCGCGCCTGCTAGATGTGAGTAGAAATATAGAATCATTTTTGTTTCATGTTCATAGACAAGCAGGATGAACTAGTTCATATCTTTCAATACCCAATACAAGAAACAAGTTCACCAAGGCATTAGGGGTACACATACTAGCTGGATGTGAGTACAAATATAGAATCATTTTTGTTTCATGTTCATAGACAAGCAGGATGAACTTGTTCATATCTTTCAATATCTTCCAATACAGGAAGTTTAGCAAGGGTTTTATGTAGAACCAAAAAGAGCATTCAAAACATATCTTATAGATTCATATGTAGTTGGATCCAAATATCTAGAACTTAGCGTATAAGAAAATTGAGAATGAATTTTTCTTATTTCTGTATCGTTTGTGTTGGATTCATAAACAAACAGTCTACCTCTAAGTGGAACATTCGTATTTGCGATAGCATTAGTTTTGTGGTTCCCACCAAATAGGAACCGATAACCATGGTTTGTTTGTACAGACTGTATGCAACAAAACTCACATTAAGTTATTTTATGATAACTTTACATGGTCAATTTTCAGATCACAGGGCTATAGATCACCCTAAATAAGCATCTCAGATTCTACTGCTACAACCTATACAACGATGGTTTGCCCTCCCTCGGTTTTGATTCGAAACACGCGAGGGCTCTAGGTGCATTTTTCGCTTCGACCTGTGGGAAACAAGAGAATTGACGGTTAATACTTCTGAAACAACCACAATCACAACCTAGGAAGATTGATGAAATTAATTGAAAATCCCAGCTGTGAAAATAATATAAGAATCTGAAAAACAAGCTCATTAGCTAGCCTAGAGACAAACTGATCGCCCCTTCCATAATAGTATTCAGATATGGATTTTATAATAAAGTGTGAAATGAAATATATGTCTAATTGTTGGAATTCAAACATTCAAAGAAACATTTCAATTTTACACTTCACGGCTTCAGATGTACTCTAAGAAATTCAGGCAATGAATCTCCTAAAACTAATGGTTCTCCAGTCAGAATGAGTACTTAGATCATTCCATTTTTATTATCTCTCCACTAAAAGAATGTGACCTTTCCTAAACAATCAGGCAAATAAACAAATTTTGCTATTTGGTTGTTTGCCTAATTTTGCTATGCGTTCTCCAACTTAATTTTAGAATAACCAAATGTTGCTTCTATTTAACAAAATCAGAAATTCAAACTGTACATTTAACAAGAATTGGGAAAATGAAACGCATCAGATCCATTGAATGTGATCTAAGCCATTGAATGTATACATACATGTATACATATGTGCGTGTATGTATGTATATATGTATCTGAGCCATTGAATATGATCTACTATCTCTAAGTTGCTTATGCACCAAACATTGTGTGACTTGAAGACTTCCTAGCCATACAACAAGTAATAAAAAGATTATATTATTTCTTGTTATTTAAACTATTAAAATTTTTGACCATTTGATGCATACTTCAATTTATATAATTATTGATGTGCAAGTAGTTTAGAGATGGTAGATCCTTGGATCATTAATGTGTGAATCCCATCCTCCAATCAAGAACCAACAAATCTGAGTGGAGATCCACTATATATATAGTTTGACCATTTGATGCATAGGCTAAAGGTTCTAAATGATATGATTTTTAGCATGCAAGCAGTTTAAAAATAATAGATCACATCAAATGGCCCAACCCTCATTGTCCAATTCAAAACAAAAGGTGTAACTTGAACCTGACCCTATATATAGATACATTATGTATGTATGTATGTATGTATGTGTGTGTGTATTATGTCCGTACGTACTATGTTGTATCTTAGAAACAACTGCAGCATCACAAAGGAGAGATCCCAAGCTTCAACAAGAAAAAGAAGTTGCTTTACCAACCAATCTGTGGAACATATATATGCTATTAAGGGTACCTCTTTTCTTAAGCTTATTACGGAAGCTCCTTTTCCTGCTAAATGCTTTCTCCTGAAGTAAGAGAAAAATTAGTCAAACATGCCAAGATGCATAACAAACTCGAAAAGTAAAGATGAATAATCATTTGAGTCAACATGTAGTTTAATATTTTTCATGAAAATTATTTCTGTAAGAATCAGAACAAGAACTTCTTGGTAATTAAGACATGACTTTTGCCATGATGAAATGAAATTTGAGTCCAAACTTACCACAGGCTCACCCATCCTCTCTGCCCGTCTCACAGCAGATACAAGATCTTGATTTGATGCGGTAAACAAGCTTGTAACAATTCCAGACTGACCAGCTCTGGCCGTGCGACCAACCCTATGCAAAAAATCGACAGCGGAGGTTGCAAACTCCGCCTTCAATATCAAGAGAAGGAAAAGGAAAAACAAAAAGTTAGCACTTTGGATTATAGGGGCCAAGGGAATTTTTTTGCTAAATATGGTTTTATAGAAGATAATATCTGAGTCACATGTCTTAAGGCACAATGACAGACAATACAAGGCCAAAATCAAACGGTCAGAAATCTCTGCTCGATATGGCATCAGAGTCCAGAAATAAACACCCTCTTTTATTACATGCATATTAAGTACACATGGAGGACACTTTTTTCTTCACAGTTATCCCCAGCCTACTCATCCTCCTACTCCTAACACCCTTCACAAGGACTCACAAATTAAAAAAATCTTTTCAATCTTAATGATAAGGATGCCCCATCAATTTCCCAATAACCCAACCTTTATCTTTAAGCATCACGGTCAATGATACCAAAAATTTACCTGTGTCCCAAGCTAGGTTAAACTTGCACAAATACACTGGAGCTGACCATGGACCAAGTATGTGATCTTGATAAAATTGTACTGGGTTCGGTAGTTGGCCTTTTTTCAACCGACCAAACCTTGCCCTAGTCCACTTGGGTTTCAACTTCTTGGCCCAGGGTTGACATCATGCACCTAATATATGAGTCCAAGACTGGTTTTTCTCATGTTTAATATTTAGCCAATTAAATAGAGAGAAGAGAAAGGAATGATATTGTATTTCTTATTATCAACTTCATGAATACAGCTCTATAGATACACAAAAGTAGAAAGGCTACTATGATAGCTTTATAATTGTATCCAAAAAAAAAAAAAAAAAGCTATACAATTATTTCTAATAATCACAATCAAATAAATAAGGTAAGTTTGACCCTGGAATCTCTACAGTGATACAACTAAAATAGCTATGATCAAAGTTGTTAAAGACATGCCTGAGATGCAAGAGGCTCGAGGCGAGGGTCCCCACGACTCTTACTCCCTTAGGCGAGGTGAGGTGGCTGAGGTGCCGCCTAGACGCTTGAGGCGCGTGCTTGAACCTAATCTCCAAAGGCACACTTTAACTGCTTAGTCTCAGGAGGGAAACAAAAGGGCGATAGAGACGTTTTGAGAAGTCAGACAGATACAAAGAAGAAAAAAAAGTGAGACGATGGAAAAAAGGGCAGTCATGGTCGCCGATCAAAGACCTACAGCCATCAGAGCACCACCACAACCACCAAAGAAAAGAGCCTACTTGTCGATTGACGCAACCGAGGACCCATGGTCATTGATCGAAGATCCACAGTTATCGAAGCATTGCCTCAACCGCCAGAGAAGAGAACCCACTCGTCGATTGATGCAACCGAGGACCTATGGTCGCTGATCGAAGACCCACAACCGCCAACCGACGACCCCACCCGTTGGAGCCCCCACCAAATTGTATGGCTCCACTTTGTTTCTTTGTTTTCTTTCTCTTCTTTCCTCTTCTCACCATTCCTTTTTTTTTTGGGCAACGTTCTTTATTGCTCATCATTCCCCCTTTTTTTTGTGACATTCCTTTTTTTTTTAATCATCTACAATAATTTTTTTGGGCTTTTTTTTCGGTTTTGTAACACAGCAACTTTTTTTTTGGGTTACATTCTCGCTTTTTTTGGGCTTTTTTTTGGGTCACATAACCAATCCATGGTGTATGTAATAGATCTTTTTTTTTTAGGGGGGCGGGGGGACTGATTTCGTTATCATTGTTTGGCACCTATTTAAGGAGGTTAAAATGGACTCCGAAAGTCATGGGTCATCTAAAAAAGATTCAGCATGAAAGTATGCACATTTGGGTGATCCAAACAAAAATATATTATTTAAAATTTTTGTGGAAAAATGACTAAAGGAGGGATTTGTCGGGCCAAATAGCATATAGTTGGAGGATTTTGAAATGCCAGAGGTTGCCAAAAATATCCATCACATATTCGTGAAGAGATTAAAGATTATATGTTAAGAAAAGCGAAGAAAAAAAATAAGATAATTTGTTGCCTGATTTTAAGCATATGGAAGACTATGGTATTGATGAAGAAGATGAAATTTAGATGGTTGGTCCTCATAGTAAAAGAAGTGTTGGTACAAGCGGAAGTTCTATGGCTAGTAGCAAGGCATCTAGCTCAAAGAAACCAAAAGAGAAGGGTCCCACAGATTTGTATTTTACTCTTGATGCAGAAATAGTTATTCATAGTAGAAAAGAAAGCAAAGAGAAGCAAACTACTATTATTGAAGTTTGCAAAAAAGAATTAAGAGACAAGACTTGTAGAGAGTTGGCTAGGTGGATGTATGATGCTAGCATTCCATTTAATGCCATGAATTATCCATGCTTTGTTGTTGTAATTAAAGCAATTGGACAATTTGGTTCTGGCATGAAACCTCCAAGTTATCATGAGGATAGGGTCCCTTTGTTAAGAAAAGAAGTTGAGTATAATAGAGATTTGATGAAGGGCCACCAAAAAAAGTGGAAAAGGTATGGATGCTCGATTATGTTAGACGGTTGGAAGGATGAGATTGCAAAGAAGCACATAATCATCTTTTTAGTAAACTCTCCTAAAGAATCGGTATTCATCAAATCTGTTGATGCTTCCCATATTGTGAAGAGTGAAAATCTCTTATTCAAATTGCTTGATGATATAGTGGAGCAAATCAGAGAAGCAAATGTCATTCAAGTGGTGATCGACAATGCATCTAATTATGTAGCTGTAGGTAGAATTTAATTTGAATAAACTTTTCCATCTTTAAGTTTTAAAAAATTATTTAGTACAATTGTAATTTAATATTCAAATTTTTAAATTTTGAACAGGAAGATTGTTGGAGGCAAAGAGACCAAATTTATATTGGTCATCATGTGCTGCCCATTGTATTGACATGATGTTGGAGGATATTGCTAAAATTCTAGCAATTAAAAAAAAATTAAAGAGGATAATTTTTTTGAATGGGTACATCTATAGCAAAACGAGCATTATGAACTTGACGAGGAGTTTCATAGAGCAAAGAGAGCTGCTTAGGCTAGCTAAAACTAGATTGCAACTGCCTTCATTACTCTTCAATCAATATATAATTAGAAGAACAACTTAAGGAAGATGTTCAATTTTAAGAGTGGAACTCCAAACCTTGGGCAAAAGAGTCAGTTGCCAAGAGAGCAGTCAGTATTATTTTGATGCCTACATTTTGAACTAACATTGTTTATATCCTTAAGTTGTCGGGCCCTTATATTTGTGTCCTTCGATTGGTGGATGGGGAGAAGAAACCTTCTATGGGATATATCTACGAGACTGGATGGGGCAAAAGAAACTATTATCAAGTCATTTAATGGTAGAGAAGAGATGTACAAGGAGGTCTTTAAAATTATTGATGCTCAGTGGGAATGTCAACTATATCGTCCTTTACACGCAGCTGTCCATTATTTAAATTCTAAGTTTTTTTATGAAAACTCCAATATTGAGCAAGATGAAGAGGTGATGGATGGCCTATACAAGTGTGTACAAAGGCTAGTTTCAAGTGTTGAAGCGCAAGATAAGATTACAAATGAGTTGAACAAGTATAGAAATACTCAAGGCCTTTTTGGAATATCCATGGCTGTTAGGCAAATGAAGACAAAATCATCGGATAAATAAATTAATTTATTTTGCTTTATCGATTTAGTTGTACATTTGTTTATGTTTATAATCTAAAAGCACTTTGGCACTTGTTTAATCAACAGCTGAGTGGTGGGTTGCATATGAATCTTCAACTCCAAACTTGCAAAAGTTTGCAATGAGAGTTCTTAGTCTCACTTGTAGTGCTAGCGGTTATAAAAAAAATTGAAGTATATTTTCACATGTAAGTACTTAGTAACTATTATTATTATGTATGATAGCTTTAAGACGTTCTAGATTGGATGTAGTCATATTATCAAATAATTTTATTTATTATTTTATATTTTTATTCTTGTAGCTTCATGGCAAAAAGAGAAATAGGCTTGCTCAACAATGCTTGAATGATTTGGTATTTATGAAATACAACAGAGCTTTGAAGCTGATATAATAGGCGTGATACCATTGTCCCTATTTCTTTGAAGGGCATTGATGATACTTATGCATGGTTGGTGGGAAAAATGGATGGGGATTCTAATGATGATGTTAAGTTGGTATATGATGATAATGATTTGACTTGAGATAATGTTGGTAGGGCTACTGGAGTTGATGAGCCTACCTATCACATAAGAATTAGTGTGAATGCTTCTTCATCAAGAGGGGGGGCTTTACTCTCAAAGCCTAGAGCATCAAGATCAAAACTTGCAGATGAAGAGTTAGAGAACTCAGAAGAAGAGCAAGACATTGAAGATCACAAGTCTGATGAAGAAGAAGATGATGATTTTATTATTGATGATGATGAGGACCACTAGGAGTTATTGCGACATTAGTTAGAACTTTTAACTAGGATTTTAAACTACTTAGTTATATACTTGTGTTTGTGTGATTTTTATTTTGTTGTTGTGCGCTTATTGTGAACAATATTTTGCTTGAATGTTCGTATCTACGTATTTTGTGTTGAAACTTTAATGAGTTTGCATTTTAATATTAATGATATTTTGATTGTAGTTTAAAAATATATAATTTTACATATTATGCATATATTTTTTTTATTTTTAATAAATGTGCGCCTCGCCTTGCTCAGGCGCGCGCTTGCGCCTTGCGCCTAGACTTTTGGCACCTTTTTGCACCTCGATGTGCCTTGCGCCTTTAATAACTTTGGCTATGATATTTTACGACCATAATAGACATGATATTTTGATCTTCACAACTCAAGATAATATTTTAACACTCTCCCTAAAGTTGGAGCATATATATCAAACTTTCCTAGCTTGGTACATAAAGAAGAAAAATGAGTAAGCCTAAGAGCCTTGGTTAGAATATCAGCCAACTGATCCTCTAACATTGTGTGGGGAGTAACAATCTTTCCTAATATAACAGCATTCCAAACGAAGTGACAGTCGACCTCAATATGCTTAGTCCGTTCATGAAAGATAGGATTGTTTGCAATATATATAGCAGTCTGATAATGCATCACCATAGGCTCAAAACAAGATACACTAAGTTCTCCTAACAAAGAATTGACCAACATCATCTCATAAGCTGTGTGAGCCATCGCTCTATACTCAGCCTCAGCACTTGAATGGGCCACCATCATTTATTTTTTACTTTTTCATGTGACAAAATTTCCTCCAACAAAGATGCAAAAACCTGATATAGATCTCCTGTCACTCACCGAGCCAGCATAGTTAGCATCAGAATAGGCTTCAATTTGTAAATATCTATTTCTTTATACAAAAGGCCTTTCCCTAAGACTCTCTTAATGTAATGCAAGATTTTTAACATAATATCCCAGTGACATACCTTAGACTTCTTCATATACCGACTAACTACCCCTACTGGGAAGGAAATGTCAGGTCTTATGACTATCAAATAGATAAGCTTCCCCACTAGTCTACGGTATCAAGTGACATCTTCAAAATCATCTCCAAAATTTTTAATCTTTGATGGTAATTGAGAATCAATAGAAGTAGAACTTGGTGTACAACTAAGCCCGTCTCCATCAATAAATCAGTGGCATATTTTCTTTGAGAAAGAAACACTCCTTGCGACCCATATGCCACTTCAATTCCTAAGAAATACCGAAGTTGGCTAAAATTTTTGGTAATAAAATGATTCTCTAAGTGTTCTTTGACCCGAACAACCTCATCATAATCACTACCTATCGGAAGAATATCATCCACATACACAGCAAGAACAACCAATCCCAAGGACATTTGCTTCACAAAAATTGAGTGATTAGACTTGCTGCAATGAAGTCCAATTTTGCCAACTACCTGACAATTTGTCAAACCAGGCCCTTGGACTCTGCTTGAGGCCATAGATAGCTTTATTTAGCTTGTAAACTTTCTCCTCTTGAGCAATATAACCTGAAGGTAGCTCCATATATATAACCTCAAACAAATCTCCATATAAAAATGCATTACTTACATCCATCTGATGTAGTTTTCAGCCCTGATTAATTGCAATGGAGAAGAAAATTAGGACTGAGTTGAGACATGCAACTGGAGAAAAAGTCTCAAAATAATCAACACCATAGATTTAGATGTATCATTTGGCGACAAGACGAGCCTTAAAATGCTCCATAATGCCATCACGTTGGTATTTGACTATAAAAATCCATCGACATGCAATAGGATGAACACCGGATGGTGATTATACCAACTCCCAAGTGCAACGACTGACTAGAGCATCCATCTCTTCATCCATGGCCTATCTCCATCTAGGATTCGACTAAGCCTCCTGGTAGATCCTGAGAATAGATATGGAAGATAGAGATCTAACAAAAGATTGAAAAGAAGGTAGAAGATAAACAAAAATCATGGAGGTAGATATTGGATGGAAATTATAAGATTGTTTATCTTTTCATAATGCAATGGACAAATCTGAATCTGGAAAATGGTCGGTAGAAATCTCAGACAGAGATGACATAGTCAGTGGTAGTAAAGATGAACTCTTTTCCTATGATGATTGTAAACCTGTAAAGGTGAAGTAGAAGTACTAGAAAGTGGACTCATGAGAGTATTAGGAGAACATGTAATAGGTGGTAGAGGAATATCAGTCGACTCGAAAGAGATGGAAAAGGATGGAGTGGTCTCGAAGAATGAGATATTAGTAGAGACAAAGTGTCATCTAGAAAGAGGATTTTTAACATCAATATTCTTTCTGAGTATGAGAATATACCAAAAAGATACAACGAATAGATCAAAAAGACAACTTATCTCTGCCAGATCCAAAGAGATGAACAAAACACAGACATCCAAACACTCGTGGGGTGAGTGGGAAGAGATCCACAAAGGGATAGAGAATGAAAAATGAAGATTTTCCATCCAATATACTTAATGAAGCCCTATGTATAAGATAACATGCTGTAAGAACAGCATCAGCCCCATAAGATTTAGGTACCTACATGTGAAACATAAGAGTTCGCGCCACATCTAAAACATATCTATGTTTTCTTTCAGCTACTCCATTCTATTGAGAGATGTAAAGACATGAGGTCTCATATATTATACCATGAAAAGCACAAAAATTGAAAAAACTGGACTGCATATATTCAAAGGCATTATCAGTGCAAAGAACTTTAATAGATGTAAAAAACTAAGCTTTTATTTCATGATAAAAATTTTAAAATATAGAAAAAACTTCAAACTGACACTTGAGGAGATACAACTAAGTCCAAAGTTTTTGGTATCGGTACCGATGGCCGTGCCAATCGCCGGCCAGTACGGCACTGTATCGGTACCAAATTGTACCAACACACGATACGGTAGGTAAGCCGGTTTGACTGGCATGCCAATTTTTTTTTATTTTTTATTTTTTTAGGAAGAAGTATTCAATGATTTTTTTTGAGAAAAGAATATTTAAATTATTATTTAGTGATATTAATTAATATTTATATTATTCGAAAATAATGTTAATCGCATGTGATATGAATTTAAGTGGGACATAATGTTATTTATAGATCAGATATCACTTGATCCTAAAATGCTTAAATCAATTAAAAAATCTAAAAATATTAAATAAGTACCAATCATTAGAATCTGATCGACCGTCAATGTCCATACATAGCATGATCATTTATATATTCAGGAGGAACATCAGTTCAGCTCTCTAAGGATCAATAAGACAGGAGTGCTGGATCATAACTCACCCTCGAAGTGTCACTGAGCTTCCGATTCTGAGCGGTATCCTCAAACTGATAGCATGATTGTGAAGAGATCCATCCAAATATATCAGTAGCAAAATCCAATCTATAAAATATTCCAAACTGTATAGGATAGTAGCTACTAGAAGATGTCTCCGATGCACCATATCCATATCCATATCCGTAAGAATCATAGGATGGTTGTGGCTGCAGATAGGAGAATCCAAAATACGAAGATAAATCTGATACATCTATAGATCTACTCTATATGCGAGGTCATCTACAGCTGCATCATGTCCTAAATGACCTCGCGGAGCTCATTGTCTGTATAAAATTGTATCATCGCAAGCTCTACCAGCACGTGCACCGTGGTCCCTATCCTATATGGCACGTGTAAATTGAAACTCATCAGTGAATCGAAGATCACCAACTGGCTACATCTCTTGTTCCCCGATCATCAGATCCATGACCAGCTGAAGTACTACTACTGCTCCATCTAGTATCTAAATCTGAGTGAACCAAATGCTGGGGCTCTATTGGGGCCGCACTTGCCTTTTCTTTTGTTCATGTCTCGCTTTGGCTGCCTAGGCTGCAAGGATAGATGCTTTGGCATATCGACTAAAAGTCTAAGTGGAATGTTGTTGCTTGCCCACTGAGAGGCATCCACCCCAGCCTCGCTAGCAACAAAGCTGATTGGTCGTGGAGGCAATCCTGGTTCATCAAGCTCTGGATCATGCTGCTAACTAATAATCCATCCGATCAATGGATCTTATTTTCATCTTCAGCAACAAAATCAATACAAATCGGATTCGAGTACTTCAGCTGAACTTCCTCCTGAATGAATTTGAGCCTCAACCTCAAACTGTAGTACATATATACAAGATCATTGAGGCATTTCTGTTTTAGACGGTTCCTCTACTTACTGTGGATAAGGGCAAAGGTCGATCAGTTGCGCTCACATCCACTCGATAAAACCGTCTGAAAGAGGATCTTGATGGCAAGATCCCTCAGACGTTGTGCAGATCTACCAAAATGCACCCACCATTCAGCTGCAAAATAATTGAAAATTAACAAAATCAAAAATAAAATTGAATATAGAAACAAACTTATTGATATACATCTGGATTCATCTTTGATGTACTTTTAACCGCTATATTACTTCCAAATGATTCTATGTCCTCCCTAAATATTTTCATTTATAAAAAAATCATTTGTTATAATGTCTTACTTATCGAAAATATTGCTAAATTAATAAAATCACTGAACTTAACTTACTTGTTCAAGACACATAGCTGCGATGTCTGCATTGGGCTCCATCTTATCTATGATATTTCGTAGGACGGACAAAAACTCTTCATCCATACCAATCCCAGGCATGGAATACTGAAACCTCGATTCAGATAGTAAGCTACACATAGATTGTCATAATTGATTAAGTTTATTTATATAAATTTTCAAAAAAATTGTTAATTTGCTATTTACCTACTAAGTGCAACATCCTACCCATCTGATAATCCCATCGATGGTTGATGATCCCAATGTACTCATATGCATATTTTGGATCTGTCATCTTGATTTGTTCATTTGCCCTTTCCATCATATGATATAGGAAGCCCATCTGAGGATATCGCTCACCATCCACCACCCAAAGCACTTCATATAGAGGCTTGATAGCCGCTACTATCCTCTCAACCTACTGCTAGAATGACTGTCTCATCATTAGGCTTTCCACAGTGCTCCCCTCAGTGCTTGCCCTAACATATCTACTCTCCTATCATTCACTACTGACAAACATCTAATGCAGCTGTACTTTCTTATCAATTGGGCTACCTAACGCAATATAATTGATAGCAAACCATGTGATACCTGATCTCAATATATTGCCTCCAACATACTGCCGCATCAATGATAGGACCCATGTATGGTTATAAAAGAATCTGGTGATGCTCTATGCTGACTCTACTATTTTCTACACCCTATGAATCTTTCCAATATCCATCAACATCAAATCAATACAATATGCAACACACGGAATTCAGAAAATATGTGATCGCTACTCCATCAACAACTCCTGTAGCCTTTATTATGGTTCATTATCTATGACAACTTACACGACATTCCGCTCTCCTACTTGATCAATCACCTCCTCCATCAATTTAAGGATGTAGCTCACATCGTGCACCTCAGCTGAAGCATCAATAGACTTGTGGAAAAATATTCTTCTATCACAATATGTCAAAAAGTTGATGATACTTTGTCAAGTAGGACCAGTTCAATCATCATACATTACAGTCAATCCATACATAAGCCACTTACTCTGAAATGATGCAATCCATTTCTCTAAATCCTCTTTATGCTGTCAAGAAGCTCACCATAGATATCTTTTGGCCCTAGAGGATCAACATCTGGACTGGCGGCCTGTATAGATGAAATGACAGAGCGATAATATGGATTGTCTGCAGCATTCACTAAGATATGACTGAAGTAAAAACAAGATCCAATAACTCGCTACATATCCCTCTTCTTATCTTTCTTCAATATAGTGTCAATCCTTTGTTGCTTGGAATCTCTACTCGAAAAAATGTGCATCCAAATCATGAATAGTGGCTCTTATTGAAGTCTTCCTAAAAAACTTTTTACTACCAAATGCTCCCAATATAGATGCAAAACGGATGATGCCTTTACTAGCGGGCTCTCTAACTGAGGATGTCCTCTTAAACTGGCTCAGACTTTGCTGCAGTAGTCCCTGAGCCTAATCCACCCTCATAAACTAACGATCCAAATGAAGCTCTATGCCTGGCCAACTTCTCTAGCTGTCATTGATCATCCAAACTTATCCAAATGACAGCATCGATCTGTGCCTGCTCATCATCTGGAACAGATCCTTCTTCTGACTTCCTAGAGTGATAAGAAGATCGCTCTGCTGCTTGACGATCCATCTTTTTATCTTTTTTCTCAAATTTCTTTCCTTCATTAATTTAAAATCAGCGAAGTGCTTTTTCATCAACTAACGGACCTCCTGTGCACACTTACGGCACATAGCTACATCCAAATAGATGCCAGCCAAATACTGCTTCAACCGTGTAATCCCTTCAACTTTAAATTTTATGTTACATCATTTACATCTCCGGTTTGAGAGCATCTCTCCATGCTCCTAACCAATCACACTCCAGACCTTTTTTTCGCAATGAATCCATTCCTAAAAATTGATAAGCACATTATTTTAATAATTACGTAAAAATGATAGATTTCATTTACCAATTTTTTTATATTTTTTAAATTATTAATTATTTTTTATTTTTTAAAAAAATTATATTAAAAAATAAAAAATTAAAAAAAAAATTGATCTTACATCCATGTAGAATCCTACCATTGATGCTACATATAAATTTTCTAGTCCATGAACATGCATAAAATGCTATTTTTTTCTGAATTTAGACTTAAAATTCTATGCATAAGATGTGTCAAAACATTGATAAATCGATACCAAATTTTTGTCCAAAGTAGCTTATAAATCCCTTATTAATAATCTAATTTTATAATTTTTTTAAAATTTATTTTTTAAATAATTTTTTATTTTAAATTTTTTTTTAATTTTAAAAATTATATATATAACGAAAATTAATAATTTTAGTGTCATTGTGTAGATCATCCACAGATCTACAACATATATTAAAATGATAGAATAAAACAAAATTTGGACATAGCTTTTTCTTGTTTTTCATTTTTCATGAATTTTAAAAAAAAAAAAGAGGGGAAGAGAAGAAAGAGAGCTAGGATGGAAAACTTACCTCTAATCCACCTTGTTCCTTCGTTTTCTTATCGTTCTTGAAGTGGAAGAGCGATAGATTCATGAAGAGTAACAAGAAATACACAAAGAAAGCCGAAAGGCTTCCTCTGCCTCTCCCTTATAAAAAATACCAAACCAGGCGGTTCGGCTCTGCCTCTCCCTTATAAAAAACATCGAACCGAGTGGTTCGGTCCGAAACATGGCTGAACTGACCGGTTCAAGCCACATATCGCCTGATTCAGGTCCGCATCGGGCAATTTTCTTTTTTTGTTCTAGGTTCCGAAATCCATGGATGAACCGGGCCAGTTGGGTACTGGTTTGGCTTGAAATGCCTCAAATCGGACAGTTCAGGTCAGTTTCGAAAATGCTAACCAAATCATCCTAATGTGGTCATCGATAAAAATAACATAATATCTAAAATCTAATCGAGTCAGGATAGGACTCGAATCCCAAATATCTGAATGAATTAACATAAAGAGAGAAGAACAACACTTACTAATAAAAAAAGCAAAGAGCATTCTATGATGCTTTCCTAACTGACAAGCTTCACATTCAAGATTATCCGAAGGCCTAGGGAGAAGACCAAGATTCTTCAGAACTTCTATGGATGGATGACCAAGACGACAGTGCCAGTGATAAGGTGAAATGGAAGATGACAACATCGCATGAGCAGGAGATAAAGTACTAGCAAGGAAGTAAACTCCATCTACTTTAACACCACCACCAATTGTCTTCTTTGTGCTGAGATCCTAAAAGAGATAGTGAGAAGGATAAAACGTAACTGAGCAATTTAAGGATTTAACAAGACATCCAATAGATAACAAATTCAAATGACATTTAGAAGCATATAGGATATTTATAAGAATGAGTAGAGAAAATCCTCACGGTACCACGTCCAAGAATAGGAACTGGAGTGCTATTCGCAATAGTGATGGATAACACATGAGACAATAAAGTGTATGTAGAAAAAAGACCTTTGTTACCTATGATATGAAAAGAAGCACCTGAATCTAATAACTAGGACATACCAGGAGTGATTGCAGTAACCATCCCAAGAGTAGAAGACACAACTAGAGGAGCTGAAGATATGGAGGCACTGGTAGACTGGTGAAATCGCTCGTAGTCAGCCCGTGAAATCAGAACTGAGTTATCAGTGGCAGGAGAGGCACCAATGTCAGATAGAGCTATAGAGGATGTAGCATTAGTAAGAAAAGAGGCAAAAGGCTTCCCAAATTTCTGCCAACAATACTCAGCAGGATGATTTAAGCATCCGCAATGTGGACGTGGTGAGAAAGAATTACGTCCACATCCATGATCTCCACAATTCCCTCAGCCGCTACGAGTACCAATAGCAAGAGCAGTGTTCTCCATAGATGGAGAAGTTGTGGACTGCAACTCAGTAATATGTAGAACTCGACTCATAGTGTTGCTCAACGTGAGAATGCAATCATCAGCTATGAGCTGAGCTCGAACATGACAAAAAGAGGGATTAATCCTAGAAAGGAACTTCGCTATGTAGAATTTCTCACGCTGCTGTTAAAGAACAAAAACATCAACAGTGAGAGGATGATACTGGGCAAGTTCAGTCCTCTTTTTCAGAAGAATGCTGTAGTACTCTTGGATTGAAAGATCCCCTTGCTACAAAGAAAAAATGTCAGAGTAGAGAGAGTAAATCCTTGAGACATTCTTCTCTAGAAAGTATGTTATCCTTAAGAAATCCCACATCTCTTTCATGGTGGACAGAAACTTTCACGGTGGATAGAAACATCACAATATTAGCAATATGAGGCTCAAGACTGTTCAACATCCAAATGAGAACATAATCAGCCTCTTATCATTTGCAGAATTCTACTAAATCTGCACTATCAATAGGTTCTTTGTCAAAATGATGGATCTTCCCATGGGATCCCACCATGTAGCAGAATGTCTGAGACTAGAGAAGGTAATTGGCACCATTAAATTTTACATTGATACCAAGAGGGGTGGCTCTCAAGTCATTCAAGGAAGATGCCATAGAAAAAATCTAGAACAAGAGAGAAGGACAGTAGTGACAGCAGTAGGAGGGAACAATGATGGTGGCAGCAAGGAGATGGCAAGATGGAAGGCAATGGAGGAGGCGACCTTAATTAGAAATAGGGTTAGGCTCTGATACCCAAGTTGAATAGAGAGAAGAAAAGGAATGATATTGTATTTCTCATTATCAACTTCATGAATACAGCTCTATAAATACATAAAAATAGAAAGGCTACCATGGTAGCTTTACAATTGTATCCAAACAAATGTGGTAGCTATCCAATTGTGGCTAATAATCACAATCCAATAAATAAGGTAAGTTTAACCCTGGAATCCCTATAGTGATGCGACCAAAATAGCTATGATATTTTATAACCATAATAGGCATCATATTCTGATCTTGACAACTCAAGATAATATTCTAACATTAGCCAATCAGGCCAATGCAACCCATTGAAAGCCTTAGCAATCAATAATTTCAACAACAATAGTTCAGCCAGGTTTGAGAGTGATTAAGATTTTTGAGAGTTTTAACCCTCTCCCATTTGGGTTAGTGGGGTAGTTTCATCCCACAATATTGAGTTGTTCAATAACTCAGGGCAAGTGTATATCAGATCATTATCTTCTGAAACATGTGCAACTAATAATGTTCTTATGAAGCTTAAGAGGATACCTAAATTTCTACTTCATAAAAGATACCTATCTAAAGTTACCTACTGATAAAGCATGATGGACTGAATGAAACCATTAAACAGTCTGTAGCCAATGAATTATAGCATGATCAATGAGTTTTGACCCATCCATAAAGATGTCTTTTACCTGAATTACATGTGAAACATTGGGTATGTCAAGACCACGAGCAGCAGCATCTGTGCAGACAAGTAACCCACCATTTTCCCGAAAAAGATTCAAGTTTTTTGTTCTTTCCTCTAGTGAACTTTCACTATGGTACAATATGCATTCAATACCAACTCTTTGCAATATTTTAGCAACTGATTCAGCAGAATCAACTGTATTTGTAAACACCATCGTTCGACTTGTACCAGCATCGGAATGTTGGCGTTTAATGTCATAACTACATTTCACAGCATCTAGAAGAGCATCTACCTGTGTATCAGCTGCAACTTCTATCCATCTCTGCTCCAATCTGAGAAAGATGTACACAATATAGCATCAAGAACACAACAGAAGTTCAAGCATCATAAATAATGCAATGCCATATCAAGTAAATCATCAGAAATCATTGAGGACTAACCAGAAAAGAGAATCCGCCAGTGGAGTAAATTAGATCAAATGCATTAGAAGAATAAATAATGAGACAATGTTTTATGATTAAAAGAAAAATCAATAAGCTGTATGCACTCCTTATTAAGTGGCAGCTTTCAAGTTTTCAGTTAAATCATTTCTCCTACATTGCTATGCGTCAGCACACATGTTGCTCTTCATCCATCATGATTTATGTCCATGAATCACCATGTTCATCTTTTGTTTCCCTTTTGCAACTTAAATATGATGATAATGCTTCTTTTTCCTCTCTTTTTTTTTTCTTTTAAAGAATAAAATAGGCACATGCCATTGCCAAAAAAACAAAATGAATGTCAAAAGCATAGTTCCTGATGGATATTACCATACATAATATTTACTAAAATGTAGAGAACTATGCTTGTATGGTCCTAACATTATTATCTGAACATTTGTAAACACATAGATAACCTGACACGTAATAAGAAAAATGTACTTGGATATATGAGACCACATCAAATGCAAATAAAGCAGTTCTTAATGGAAAACATAGAGATTATCGCTGAAATATATACGAGGACCAACTACTTTGTATTGTTTTTAATCAAAGATTTCTTCCAGAAGAAATGATGCCATCACATTGATTTTTCAAGGTTTTTTTAGCTTTTTCCTACACAGCCAGAAGAAACTTGCTTAGAAACTGGAACAGCATGCTTCTGCAGGAGATAAAAGTACGGCAAGAAATAAGATGCATACCTAGGATTATGACGATGAAGATAATTGCCACTGACCCAAGTCGCATCGGGAAACATTCGCTTAAGCACCCCACCAGCGGTTTTCTTGCCACTTCCAGGAAGGGTAGCAGCAACAAAAATATACTGCTTACTGCGTCTATAAACTTTTCTAACCCTCCTCCAGTCCCTTACGCTGCTAGTCTCATGTCTGGCGTCCTCAGTTTTAAAAAATTCAAGGTCACTACCAACATCAGCTTCTTCCTCAAGATCACTGGCAAGATGCTGAACCTTCTCATCTTCATAACTCAATTCCAAATGAGATTCTTTAGTCAAATCCACTGAATCATCTTTTGAGGAATCTTCCATCTCAGACAATTGCTTTTCCCCAAAACGTAACATATGTATCAGACGAATAATTTGGTTTTGGAAACTCCCACAGAGAAGCATATCTGCTTCATCAAAGACCTGTTTTGAAAATCAAAAAGTAGTGTTTAACCCCGAAGAATTGAAATATGTAACTCTAGAGAATAAGAAGAGTGGAGCAGAAAAGTTAGTAGGATATATTATAATTTTATTTAACCATATATCACATGGAAAGAATAAAAAAAATCTAGTATTGAAATTATAGCATATTCCCAGCAAGAGAAATATACCAAAGAAAGACATCACTTCCATTCTTATCAGTTTATATGCTTTGAGAGGGAAAATTACCACAAATTTTGCATCCTGTAAGAACTTAGCACGGCGCTTTTTTTCTGGGTCAAATTCAAAGAGGTAATTAAGAAGGGCAGCTGGAGTGGAGACAAGCATATCAGGCTGAGCAACCGGCCATCCCTGCCAACAATGATTCAGAATTAAGAGAACTAGAATAATATAGAGAACAACAACAATGCCAATGAAAAACAAATAATAACAAAAATTCAAATCTTTGCCATTATAATGGGATCAAATATGGAGTGCAACTGTAAGTTGTTAAGGCTCCAAAGCAGCATTAAGGAGGTTTTTCAACCATCAAGCTGACACCAACCCTCTCAAAGTTTCTAGTCAAGGCAACTTTAGGCAAGAAAGCATTGTATCCCCTTTTTATATTTGAAGAAAAGCATTTTCCCATAGAACCTAGAAAAACAGCTAGCAGGTCTCTAGGCCTACCCTGTAAGTTATGCAATTTAAGCTCATGCCGGAGCAACCCTCTGGAAAGAGATTCATGGTACTTAATTTGCTAGTTCATGTTCACCGTATATGATCAATAATCAGAATCAAATCATACTTTGTTATGGACTATATATTGATCAAAACATTAATAGAATGAAAGAACAATGTTTACCCTTCGTCCACAGACAGCAGCAACTCGCAGAAGTGGTTCGCCTGAATCATTGAGCAGAGAGTTGGCCATGTGAATCACTTGCTCACAAAGCATCACATTAGGGCAAAGAACCAGAACCATTTTTCGTGCTTCAGGAATTTTATTAGACCCACTAGCTTCTTTACAAGGAGAAGTGGAACATAACTTGTCAATCAATGGAACCAGATAGCCATGTGTTTTGCCACTGCCTGTTTCTCCGGCAATAATCACATCATTTCCTGTAAGAATATGCGGTACACAAGCAGCCTGCAATACAAACATATGCTCTTTAATATACATACTCAGTCCTTGATTAAGTACAGCTAATAAAATGGATAGCAGTAGAACATGATGGTTATGATGCAATTCAGAGCAGTCTGTAATACTTGGCTACAGAATCACCACTGAACTGAGACACTTTCAAGAGATGAGACCACACAGAACAATGTTCAAAAAATACCACTCATATATCTAAATAAATAATAGAAACTTTGTGCTATCATAAGAAAGGGGGAAAAAGAAGAAGAAGAAGAAGAAGAAGAAGAAAGAAAGAAAACCCTTGAACATTTTTGTCTCTTTGAATGCATCAGTTTCTTGACATGCGAAAAAGCAACTATTAATATTCAAGGCCTGTAACATTCTACTTCTCCATGTGAATTCCAGGGTTCTAAAATCTAAACCAAACGTGGAAGTTCATGTCTTTACTAAGCTAGTAAACATTTGGCAATAATAACTGAGGAGAGGTATACGACTTTCAGAAAGTGGTCTATATACTTAAATTGAGTGGTGTAGAATGACTATGCTGTTTGTCTGGCATTGAAATTGCACATTCATGGGATAGCACCCCTATTATGAAAACTGCAGAATAACCCAGAAAACTCAATTAAAAGTTGGACACAAAGCAAGGTGAACTCTAAGCTATCCAAAGATACATTAGACACAAGTTTGCCACCTGACAGCATTTGCAGTTAGATATGCATAACTCCTGTTCCCCACATCTGAAACTTCTATGCCATTATTAAAGTCCAGCAGCCATGCTACAAGACAAGGTTTTCTGTAAAATGCAATAGGACACCATGTTGTCTAGAGTCATATTGATGCAAGGTGAGACAATTCTCTGCTTGCTCATCAACCTAAGGATATTGTGCATCTAGGAGGAAGGGCACAAAAGGGTGGCTGCTTGGGAAAGAAAGAGCCAATTTATAGTTGCCTGTTCCATCATGGAGGCTAATTCTAGAGATGTGGCTCTCACTACATGCAAGCAAAAATGGTTGCACACTTTACTTTAGGAATATTCATAGTTTCCTGCCAATACAGAACTAATTCTGCTACTTTTCTGACAACTAAGCAGCAAGGGATGTTTTGTTGGCAATTTCATGTTTTCCAATTAAGCTAAACACATTGAGGTTGATCTTCATTATTTATCGGAAAAGTTGTCAACAATGAGATCCATGATATCTGTTCAGTTTCTTTCACAACTGGTAGTTATGCCAATAAAGCAATTCATGGAAATTGAGTAAAACTAATTTTTGTTTCAGTAAGCACAGACGACATCTTGAGATTCTTGATTGAAAGGCTAAGACTTTAGGAATAACTTTGAGTGTCTATACTTACATGGAGTGATTAAGTAAACATCTAATGAAAACTAAATAGGAAGTTGAGCTCATGAAATGTATCAAATTGAGCATGTATCCAATAGGCCATTTACTAGGTATAGTGGTTTATAACTTTTCCATCTTATTAAGTGGTCAAACACTTGACCTATTGATCAGCTAATATAGGGTGGTCCTGCTTTCTCCTCATCATACTCCTACTTTCCTCCTCCCATTCTATATTGATATCATGGTACAAAGCAAACCCTCTGAGCTAAGAAGCTATTAGAAGGACAATGAGTCAATTAGTATAGGCATGAATATTGCAGAAAATGTTCCATTTTTATGGTAAAGTTAGTTTATCTTCATCATCATATTCATGTCGACATGGAGGATGGCAATCTTAATTCCACAAATGTACACTGTTTGTATTTGTCCATTTATCTGCCACCTAGTACAAGCAACTCATGCCCCTTGCACATCAATGATGATGCTGTCGATATTTCCACCAGTGCAACGTCGGTAATAGTTAATGACCCTTTAAAAAATTTAATTTGTGATGAAAGTCCTCAACGAGATGGTTACCATATTGTCAATACACCTTTCATGTAGTCTTGAGTGATGTCATTCATGAACCAAGGTGCCGGTCAGCACATAGATACGCAAAATACATTCCATACCGTCATGCCCGGTAGGTTGCCAGCACATGACACTCCCCCTGTACCGTCTATGTGCCAGTGCTTCATATGCTGCCGTGCCAGGGCCAAGCCACAACAGCAGGAGCGTCGGTCCGGTTAGACCATCTCATGGCGACTGTTTCAGGAAACGAGCTCTAGACTTGGGCACTGAGCACTTAACCAGACCAAAGGGTCTAAATTTGGGGTTCCAAACTGGGTTAGACTTCCCAAGGATAACCATCAAAGCTCAAAAAGAAATCAATCTTCTCTAGTTGGCGTTCCGTAGAACAGTTGAAAGGCAAATCCACGCTATAAACGGAAGCAAAACAGGCAAGACAAGAAGGTAAACGCACCTGAACAAGGGAGGGCTTGTGAAGGGAGGCATTGGAAAGAGCTCGACAAAGGCGGTCAGAAATCCCCAGGGACTCCCAGGAGACCCCCTCCTCCGCGAAGAAGTAGCTGCCGTTCTTCTCCACGCCTTCTTCCACGGTCTCCACGGCCGTGCCAAACGCCCTAGCCCTCACCCTCGCGCGGAGTCCCGAGAAAGGCTTCGGCACGGAGCCATAGTGGAGCGCGCCGCTCCGTGGGGAAAACAAGCGTTTTGGGAGAAGAAAAAGGTTGAGTTCCGAGAAAGAGGAAGGGACACAGAGTTTGGCGCGGAGGTGGTGGAGGAGAGGAGCGTGGCAGAGCGAGTGCATCATTTTGCTTCTCATACAACAGCGGCGCTCGTGGTGTATAGCGGATGGGATTTCGGCCGTGGAGAGGGGGATTTTGGGCGTCTATCGGCGCCCGCGCTGGTTATTCCATTCTTGAGCTCCCGAGTCCTGATGAACGGGTGAGGGCAATTTTATCAAATTAATATCTCTTTTAAAATAATTTATAAAAATAATATTTTTTTCAAAATATTTATCAAAATATTATCCAATCTAACACCATCTTTTCAAAAAAAAAAATTATTATATTGACTCAACCAAAACATATACTATCCAAAATGAGTAATTTACCATCTAGATAATTTTTTATCACAAGACGTGTCTATAAATCACCATATGATTTGACGACTCTATAAGTCATTGAAAGAACGACTTTGATACCTACCTAGCATACCAACAATGTCATAATATTATTAGTATAAGTTTTACTCCATTCTAACAAAAATAATAGAACTACTTAAAGAAAAATGATTAATTATAAACTTATTTTTTTATGGGCACTTGAGATACAAATTCAAGCTTCTTCAATCATATTTATAGTTAATAGTATAGGATATCTTAGAAATAATGGACAATCTTAGTGTTCAACCATATAACCTGTTTTAAGATTGATAATAATTTTTTTTTTGTAACCAACAAAAATTATAGCATATGCATTCAACTTGAAAAAATTGTAATATTAATTTTCAATTAATATTTTTATAATATTTAATTATTACAAAGTTTGTTAGCAAAAAAAAATATAACAAATATAACTATCGAGATGTGTATATGCTAAGGTACTCAGTCCTCCTCCGCGTCCGTCTCTCATAGATGCGTGTCACCTTTGGCTGGCGGTATGATGGCTCGGATATGGTATCGATCGGTGGAGAGGAAGGTGCTATCATGCTCGATCTGTTAGCATATGTCTGACGTCTATCTCGAAAAAACCTCAGTCTATCCCTGCCTCTAGCCCTCCCATGCGCATGATCGACGTGCTGCTCATCGCGTCGGTGCGACGTGTCTCCCGGCTTACTGATCCTCTGTGGTATAGATGCATCATCTATGGAGAGGTCGAAGTCCGAGAAAATAGGATATGAGGTGTGCTGGGCATCTAATGATGTACTCGGATCATCCATCGATGGCATAGTATGAAGTCGTCTATCCTCAAAGATGATTCTCATGGTATCGAGGATGCCGTCCATGACATCGACAAGTGCTCGTTCCTTGCATCCAACGATGACCGAATGGAAGCTACTCCATGCCCAGTAGTATAGGGACGTGATCTGCTCAAACTATCAGTATCAAAGAGATAACATGTGTTACTCAATAAGGACAAATAATAACAACATAAGAAAATGAGATAAAAAGTAAAATGTGCTTACTACAACGTCCATCATGCTGCTCGATGGACGAAACCTCATCTTAGGCTGATCTCTCATCAATGGTGAAATGAATCATCTAGTGATGCTCCTATACCACTATAGATATGGATTATGATAATCTATAGTGGGAAGCATAGATGGACCATCAACAATCAAATCCTCCCATCGCTCTCATGCATCAATATGCTCTCGATGCCGTCGAACCTAAGCATGGCGATGCCGCTCTCGTCGATCTACACTGTGAAGGCTCTCCCGAGTGTTGCACGGTGGGGGGATGCCCTGATGCATACCGAACTGTCGCATCACGCACTCCAGATAGTAGATCTCTACAATATTGAAGCAAATGAGAGATGTGCGTGTCTTCCATACATGCTAATCCGATTGACATACCTCAGGCAATATGGCCAATATCTCTAGTGTGTAAGGGATTCACACCATCTAATCATCGCACTGCTGGTTAAGCTGATCCTTATAGTATATGATTGTGTGCGGCACTAGAGACCATGCACCAATCAATCGAGTCCTCCACATGTCCAAAATAAAGTCAATATATTAATTTATGAAAGTATTCAGTCATTTATCATAAAAAATCAGTGCTATTGGTTATATACCTACATCCAAGTGGATTAGTCGGATCATGTCGTATCTCGCCAAATGGGCCCTCAATATCACCATCATCCTCACCTAATGGACCATGGCCTACTGCGATTCCCAATCCTCCAAGTCTGGCATGTATTGCATGTGGTCGATTAACTGGTGAAGCATTGTAAGATTCATGCTCCACATGCTCCACGGTAGTTGACACATGAGTAAGACTGGATCCCATCCCTGACTGTGCAAGTAGAGCAGATACAATCTGAGACACATTCACATGCTGTTCACCGCCAACCAAAATTTCTGTCATTGTCGGCTCAATGTAAATCTCAACCACTCGAAAAAACCCCCGTGAAGGGATGTCCAAAACATAGTCCATGTTCTAATTATCTTCAATAGGTACATCCATATACTGTAGAGTATTACTAATCGATAGTCTACATACTAGAGAAACTCCATGATAATTGGGGTTCCATTCGGTGACAGCATAGGAGACTCGCACAAGTTCTTGATATGTTGCATTATGGTCTATCATGATCATCTGGATCCTTCCACCATCATAACATGCACTATTAGCATTACAACTAATTCTTCTATCCCAATGGAAGATAACAGCGACATAATTTAGATTCATTTTGTTGGAATTTTTTGTGAAAAGTAACTGCATGAACATATGAACATATGTTTACTAGAAGAAAGTACTTAATATTTAACATGACTTACGTGATAAATGTATCCTATCAAAAACTAATAGGTAAAGTTAGGTCCTATCCCATTTAGGAATTACATTAATTTAATGAGTAATCATAGTAATCAAACGATACGCAAAGGGATCGAAAGAAATTTTGGCATAATTTTTGCTTAATTCTTCCCACACGACTGAAGATGTGTGAGGAGAACTAAAAAAAAGTACTATCCAAAGTTTCTTTCGAACCCTCTGCATATCATTTGATTACTATAATTATTTATAGAATTAATTATAATTTTTAAACTATTCAAATTGGATAATTAATTAACCAATGTATATAATTTTTTCATCCATACAAAAATATATAAATGTATGGATGTAGTAGAATATATATATTAATCAAAAGATGGGTCTCTAGTTCTATGCATTGCAAAACTTTTAAAAATAAGTAGCCTAATTTAAACAATAATTGCCACCTAATTAAGTAATTTAAAAACAAGTAGTCTAATTTAAATAATAATTTTAAGTAGGCTAATTGCCACCTAGATAAATAATATATATTGCATTTCATATTTAAATATTATATAAAAATAAAAAATAAAAATATAAAATATAAAATAATCAAAGAGGAGGAATTATATACTAGTCAATATAAGGACCGAGGGGGTGGGATAGCATGCTGAAAACTATTGAGAGGAGGGAGGGACATCGGGACGGTCGAGAGGAGGAGAGAGGAGGGAGTGGGGAGGGGTGTTAGGGACCACTGAGAGAAGGAGGTAGGGGCGGCGGTATGCCGAGGAGGAGGAGGGAGGGGGGTTCTTGCACTGGGATAGTGCACGGGGAGGGGCGGAGAGAGGTCGGGGGATGCGCTGGGAGGGGCGGCAGTGTGCAAGGAGGGACGGCAGGGTGGACTGGAAGGGAGACGGAGGGGGGTTCTCGAGCAGGAACTCGAGAGGGAGGATGTGGGGGGTTTGAGGGGAAGGGAGGTGGGCCAACAACAAGAGGGAGGCGGCATCACGTGCTGGACCAAGAGGGAGAGGGAGGGGAAGGTGTGGTCTTGCACCGGGAGGGAAATGGTGGGGTCTTGCATGGGGAGATGCACCAAAGAGGAAGGAGAGTAGGGTTGAAATTGGATCGGATATGGATCGAATACCAGCATATCCATATCCATATTTATTTTATCTGACAAATATAGATATGGATACGGATATTATTCAGATGTAAAAATTTATATCCATATTTATTTTAAACGGATACGGATATAATTCGGATCCTAAAAGTATGAATATAATTATGGATATAATTTAGATAATTAAGTTTTATGACTATAGAATCAAAGATATTACTAAATAAATGATAAATCAAGTTAATCATATATTTATATGATTGTATATTTTTAAAAAAAAATTAATAAGTACTATATAAAATCATATAGAATTACATATAGATTCGGATATTCGGATATGGATCGGATAGTTGTCTATATATTCATTTTTTTTTATGGATACAGATATGGATATGGATATTAGTTAGATCCTCAAATTTCTATCCATATCCAGATTAATTCGAATACGAAAATAGATCGAATGTATAATATCCATACCACTTTCATTCCTAAAGGAAAGAGAGGGTGCCATGCGCCAGAGAGGAGGGGTAGGTGGTGTCACGTGTCGGAGAGGAAGGGGGAGGAAGACCTAAGCGCTGGAGAAGAAGAGAGAGGGAGACTTAAGCACCGGAGAGGGAGGGGGAGCATGGAAGGGGTTTTTTTTATTGAGTGGGGCCCAACTAAGTCGCTTTTTGATAGAGTGACTCATAAAGATGCCCTAGCAAAGGGCAATTTACTTGGATACTGTTGCTCAGCGAAGATGGTAGTGAGTCAGCAAAATGAAGTTGCCCCTTGAAAGAACGACTTTCTCTTAGCAGCACCATTGTAAATTCCTTTAAACGAACATTATTTTGATAATTAGTTTTTAAATAAGCACTATTTTGGTAAAATTGCACCATATGAGCGTAGTTCAGCAATTTTATCAAAATAATATTTAATTTAAAAATAATTATTAAAATAATATTTTTTAAAATTATTTATAAAAATATTATATTTTATTTTTTTTGAAAGAATGACTTTATTTGCTAACTCAGCAGCCCACCATTGGTGATGTGGTAATATGCAATAGTAAGTCATCCTTTGAAAGAGCGACTTTTTAATAAGATCTGTCCTAGTAGGATGGCTCTATAAGTCGCTCTTTCATAGAGTGACTTAACATGGGACTTAGCAAAAAAAAAATTCTAAACCCCTCTCTTCCTAGTCTCCCATTTCTTCTGAACCCTCTAAGTCCCTGCTGCCCTTCCCCACGCAACCCCCAAACCTCCCTCTCGATTCTCGGCATGAGATCCCCCTCCCCCTCCCTCTCCCTCTCGATCCGATGCAAGACCCCCCTCCCTTTCCCTTTTAGTCCCCAATGTGAGACCCCCCTTCCCCTCCCTCTCCCTTTTAGTCCATGGTGCGTCTCCCTCCTGTTGTTGACCATCGTCCTTCCCCACGCACCCCTGCAATCTCCCTCTCAAGTCCCCGGCACGAGAACCCCCCTCCCTTTCTCTCAATCTGCAGCACCCCTTCTCCTCCTGTTGGCCCGCCCCTCCCTCCCTACGCATCCCTGAACCACCCCCTCCCCGTTGCACCCTCGAACCCCCCTCCTCCTCGGCATACCACCATCCCTCCCTCCTCCTCTCGATGGTCCTTGGCATTCCTCCCCCGCTCCCTCCTCCTCTTGATGTTCCCAGCACCCCTCCCTCCTCCACTTGACCTGCTCGCCAAACCTCCATCTCTCCCACCATCCCTCCTCCTCCCCAACGTACCACGCCCCTCCCTCCTCCCCTCAGTGGTTCCTAGCACCCCTCTCCCTCCTCCCTCCCTCCTCTCGATAGTCCTCGGTGCCCTTCCTTCCTCTCGACGGTCCCCAACACGCAGCCCCACCCCCGATCGTCATATTGACTGTTATATGATTTTCTCATCATCTTTTATTTTTTTATTTTTTATTTTTTATTTTTTTATATTATTATTTAAATATGGAATGCAGTATACATTACTTAGCTAAGGTGGATGTCTAAGTGGCAATTAGGCAACTTAAAATTTTAAGTATTACTAAGATGTTTGATGCATATATTCAATCATTTATTTTTAAAAATTTTGTATTGCATAAAATCATAGACCCATCTTTTAATTAATGTACATATTCTACCGTATTTATATATTTATATATTTTTATATGGATGGAAGAATTATATACATTGGTTAATTGATTATTCAGTTTGGATAGTTTAAAAATTATAATTAATTTTATAAATAATATAGTAATCAAACGATATGTAGAAGATTTGAAAAAAAATTGGACAATATTTTTTTTAGTTCTCCTCACACATCTTTAGCCATATGAGGAGAACTAAGAAAAATGATGCCAAAAATTTTTTCAGCCCATATTACGTATCATTTGATTACTGTGATTACCTATAGAATTAATGTAATTCATGAATGGGATAGAACCTAACTTTGTCTATTAGTTTTTGATAAGATGCATTTATCATGTAAGTCATATTAAATGTTAAGTACTTTCTCCTAGTAAACATATGTTCATATGTTCATTCAGCTACATCTCATAGAAATTTTTAATAAAATGGATCCAAGTCATGTCATTGTTATCTTCCATTAGGATGGAAGGATCAGTCATGATACTATTTTATATTCTATTTTTCATATTCAGTCTCTTATTTTTAAATATTTTGCATTACGTGAAATCATAGACATGTCTTTTGATTAATGTACATATTCTATCATATTCGTACATTTATATATTTTTAGATGGATAGAAGAATTATATATATTGATCAATTGATTATCTAATTTAAATAATTTAAAAATTATTATTGGGGATAAATTTTGCTCCTACCGAAGTTCAGTTCGGTGCTCAGCTTAACGCAACTGGTAGCCACGGAAGAGCTTCAGCGGTCGGATCTTAGCCGAATTCTCTCCAAGCTTCCCCTTCGATCGGACTTTTCCAACGGCCGGACCTTAGCCAAACTCCTTCAATCGATCGAGCTCCTTCAGACTCCCAATGGTCAGACCTTAGCCAAACTTCTTCAACCGACCGAGCTCCTTCGGACTCCCAACGCTCGAGCTCCTTCGGACTTTCAGCGGCCGGACTTTAGTCGAACTCCTTCAATTGATCGAGCTCCTTCGAACTCCCAATGATCGGGCTTTAGCTAAACTCCTTCAACCGACCAAGCTCCTTCTGATTTCCAATGGTCGGGCCTTAGCAGTCGAACTCCTCAGCGGTTATCCCTCGATCGAACTCCTTGGCGACTGTCCCTCAGTCAAACTTCTCAGCAGCCGCACGCCTTCCGAACTCCTCAGCAGCCACACACCTTTCGAACTTCTTCAGCTATTGTTCCTCGCGGGTGGCCCTCTCCACCCATATTCCTTTTGGGAGCCCAGACTCCTCCGAAATGGGGATACGTCAAAGCTCTTCAATCCTTCATTCGGCTCCGAACAGCTCAATATCAAGACAGCCGTAGCCATCACCATCAGTCCGCTACAGACAATAGCGATCCACTGCCAGGCGACGATGGCTGTCACCATCAATTTATTGCAGACGGCGCTACAGATAGCACCTTTTCCCTAGGACTAACTTCACTGAACCTCGAGCGGCCCGCCATCACGTGGCTACGGCTGTCACCATCAAGCTCCGCCTATAAAAAGGATCCTCCAAATGCGCTAACTCGGATCTCTAACCTCTAAGCTTCAAGCTCTAAGCTCTCCTCTTCTTCTCTAAGCTCTGTGGAACTCATTTTCGAGCACTCTATTCCTGTTGGCCAGAGCTGACTTGATCATCGGAGGATCCTGCCGGAGCCACCCCCCCACCGACTCCAGACGGAACTTTATTTTGCAGATCCCTAACGGCGACCTCATCCACCTCCGCTCCAGCTGATTTCAACGATGATCAGATTCTGCATCAACAGATTGATGCTAGAAGGAGGGCGGTGAACCTCCGAGGTTCGCTTATTCTCAAAGGAGTGCTCGACGATGATTTCTCTCTTTCCTCTCTGAAGATCTCTCTTCTTCCTCTCTAAAGTTCTTTTTCAAAGAGAAAATGCCTCCCAAGAGAGCTTCGACTCAACGATCGGCGACCTCTATGCCAGGTCCATCTACTCCCATTTCAGCCTTCGATGGAGACTTTGCCAGCAAATCTGCCATAAGGACGAGGAACTGGCCTTAAGGAAGAGCATTTGGGCATACCAATCGCTCTTAGAAAGAAGAAACGGAGAGCAGAAGTTCTTCCGCAGAAGATTTTATAAGAGGACAGAATGAAGTTTGGCATGAGCGAGGCCGTCGAACTCCCCCTCGAGCTCGCCATCAGGGAAGCCCCGACAAAGGATAATGAAGTCTTTCCGATGAAAGCTTCACAGAAGGGTGGAGTGAAGTTCGACGCAAGCAAGGCCGAACTCCTCCTCGAGTATGTTATCAAGGAAACCTCCTACAAAGATCGCTCACGACCTCCTCAGTGCAAATAAGGCCCAAACTTCTTGAGCTCACCACCAAGAAAGCCTCAACAGAAGGGCACGAAGAAGTCCTCCTTCCGAAAGGTTCTGCGACTACGTCCCCCTTAATGCTCCTCTAACTTAAATTCTCACCGAAGTTGAGAATCGACTGTCAAGATCAGAAGGATTATGGTCTTCCCCAAACAAGCACAATCGAAGCAAGTACTACCTCTACCATCGTGACCACAGCTACGACACCGAGAAATGCGTTCAGCTCCGAGACGAAATTGAGGAGCTCATCAGAAAGAGGCAGCTGGGTAAATTCCCTCGATGCCAGCCTGAAGCAGGAGAAGATCGGCCAAGGATGCTGGCATAGCCAGAAATGGCGAGGAGATCGACTGTCTCACGGCATCATCAACATTACCCCGGGAAGGAGCTTGGTGCATCGGCGATTCGTCGTCTCCCAGCGACAAATCTAAGAAAAACTTGCTCTAATTTGAGAAGGCCAGCACGAGATAGAGGAGGTCGTCCGGCCCAAGCCTTGCCACCCAAGGAAACCCAGAGGAACAACGCCCCCATGATCCTGAAACGGGGATGTGCTGCCCATAATTTTCCCTCGATAAAATTCTTTCCCTCCAATAATATTATTTCTGGGTGCGAAAACTATGTGATAATAGGGAAGAAGCAGTCAATAGTCATCGTGTTAGGAACAGGAGGAAAATCTCGTCCTAACACGAATAGGTCAAAGACCATCAACCTCGGTCAGAGATAAGATCTCTCTCGAGCGACCGAGTCAACCTCGGTCAGAAATAAGATCTCTTCCGAGCGATCGCTGACAATCTCGACTAGAGATAAGATCTCTTTCAAGTGATCGAGTCAACCTCGGCCAGAGATAAGATCTCTCTCAAACAACCGATGACAACCTCGGCTAGAGATAAGATCTCTTCCGAGCAATCGTGACAATCTCAGCTAGAGATAAGATCTCTCTCGAGCGACCATGACAACCTCAGCTAGAGATAAGATCTATTCTGAGCGACCGAGTCAACCTCGGCCAGAGATAAGATCTCTTCCGAGTGACCGCTGACAATCTCGATCAGAGATAAGATCTCTCCCGAGCGACCGTGACAACCTCAACCAGAGATAAGATCTCTTCCGAGCGACTGCTGACAACCTCGACTAGAGATGAGATCTCTTTCGAGCGACTGAGCCAACATCGGCCAGAGATAAGATCTCTCGTGAGCTTCGAAGATCCTCATCCGCTGCCCGTTAGAAATAGAAGGAGAACCTCATCCTAACACGAGCAAAGTCGAAGGCCCCATTCACAAAAGACGAGATGGGGGGAGAGGTCCTGACAATGGCCCTTATGTGCCCCCACAGTCCGTTAGGAATAGGAGGAGAACCTCATCCTAACGCGAATAAAGTCAAAGGCCTCGTTCACCTTAGATGAGATGGGGGGAGAGGCCCTGACAATGGCTTTTATATGCCCCCACAGTCTGTTAGGAATAGGAGAGAGAACCTCATTATAATGCGAGCGAAGTCGAAGGCCTCATTCACCTTAGACGAGATGAAGGAAGAGGCACGGACGACGGTCCGTATGTGCCCCCATAGCCCGTTAGGAATAGGAGGAGGAACCTCGTCCTAACGTGAGCAAAGTCGAAGTCCTCGTTCACCTTAGATGAGATGGAGGAGAGGAGGATAGACGATGGTCTGCATGTGCCCCAATAGCCTGCCTAGGAATAGGAGAAGGAACCTCGTCCTAACGCAAGCAAAGTCGAAGGCCTCGTTCATCTTAGATGAGATGGAGGGAGACGGATGACGGTTCGAATGTGCCCCCACAGTCCGTTAGAAATAGGAGGAGAACCTCATTCCTAATGCGAGCAAAGTCGAAGGCCTCGTTCACCCTAGATGAGATGGGAGGAGAGGTACGGACGACGGCCCGAAGGTGCCCCCACAGTCCCATTAGGAGTAGAAGGAGAACCTCATCCTAATGTGAGCAAAGTCCAAGTCTGAGCTTCAAAGTCTACAGGAGATAGAATCTCCATCAACCTCAGCCCGAGCGATCGAGACAACCTCGATCGTAGGAGATAAGATCTCCCCCGAGGGTCTGCGGCAACCTCGACCAGAGCGCCCGAGACAATCTCGATCAGAGATAAGATCTCTCCTGAGTGCCCGAGCCAACCTCAGCCAGAGATAAGATTGGAGACAACCTCGATCAGAGATGAGATCTCTTCCGAGCGACCGCATTGACCCCAACTGCAGATCAAATCTCCCCCCGAGCTTCGATCTGAACTGACATGGAGCCTAGAAGAGAACTTCGACAGTCGCATGTTCTACACTTTCGTCCTTCGAGTTTCGAACTCGAAAGTGGGGAAACTATTGTTAGAGATATACTCCGCTCCTGTCGAAGTCTAGTTTGGTGCTCAGCTTAACGCAACTGATAGCCATAAAAGAGCTTCAACGGTCGGGTCTTAGCCAAATTCTCTCCAAGCTTCCCCTTCGGTTGGACTTTCCCAACGGTCGAGCCTTAGTCAAACTCCTTCAACTGACCGAGCTCCTTCGGACTCCCAACGGTCGAACCTTAACCAAACTCCTTCAACCGATCGAGCTCCTTCGGACTTCCAACGCCCGAGCTCCTTCGGACTCCCAGCGCCCGAGCTCCTTCGGACTCCCAACGGTCGGGTTTTAACCAAACTTCTTCAACCGACCAAGCTCCTTTGGACTTCCAGTGGTCGGACTTTAGTCGAACTCCTTCAATTGATCGAGCTCCTTCGGACTCCCAATGGTCGGACCTTAGCGACCGAACTTCTCAACGGTCGTCCCCCAGTCGAACTCCTCGATGGCTATCCCTCGATCGAACTCCTCAACAGTCGCATGCCTTTTGAACTCCTCAGCAATCGCACGCCTTTCGAACTCCTTCAGCTATTATTCCTCGTGGGTGGCCCTCTCCAGTCATATTCCTTTCGGGAGCTCGGACTCCTCCGAAATGGGGACATGTCAAAGCTCTTCAACCCTTCATTCGGCTTTGAGCAACTCAGTATCAAGATAGTCGCAGCCATCACCATCAGTCCGCTACAAACGACAGTGACCCACTGTCAGGCGACGATGGCTGTCACCATCAATCTGTTGCAGGCGGTGCTATAGACAGCGCCTTCCTCCTAAGACTGACTTCGCCGAACCTCGAGCGACCCACCACCACGCGGCTATGGCTATCACCATCAAGCTCCGCCTATAAAAAGGATCCTCCAGATGCACTAACTCGGATCTCTAACCTTTAAGCTTCAAGCTTTAAGCTCTCCTCTTCTTCTCTAAGCTCTGTAGAACTCATTCTCGAGCACTCCATTTCTGTTGGCTAGAGCTGACTTGATCGTCGGAGGGTCCTGCCGGAGCCACCCCCCATCGACTTCGGATGGAACTTTGTTTTGCAGATCCTCGATGGCGACCTCATCCACCTCAGCTCCAGCTGATTTCGATGATGATCAAATTCTGCGTCAATAATTATAATTAATTCTATGAATAGTTACAGTAATCAAACGATACATAAAAGATTCAAAAAAAAAATTGGACAGTATTTTTCTTTAATTCTCCTCATACATCTTCAACCGTGTGGGAAGAACTAAAAAAAAATGCGGCCATTTTTTTTTTTTGATCTTTATTGCATATCATTTAATTACTGTGATTACCTATAAAATTAATGCAATTTCTAAATAGGATAGGACCTAATTTTACCTATTAGTTTTTTTATAAGATATATTTATAATGTAAGTCATGTTAAATGTTAAGTACTTTCTTCTAGTAAACATATGTTCATATAGTTACTTCTCATAAAAATTTTCAACAAAATGAATCCAAGTCGTGTCATTATTATCTTCTATTGAGATGGAAGAATCAATCATGATGCTAACGGTGCATGTTATATATGATGGTGGAAGGATCCGAATGACTATAGTGGATTGTAACATAACATATCAAGAATTTGTACGAGTCTGTTATGCTATCACCAGATGGAATCTCAATCACTATAGAGTTTCTCTAGTATATAGATTTTTTATTAATGATGCTCTACAGTATTTGGATGTACCTATTGAAGATGATCAGAATATGGACACCATCTTGGACATCTCATCATAAGGATTTTTTTTGAGTGATTAAGATTTTTATTGAGCTAGCAGTAGTGAGAGTTTTGGATGGTGGTGAATAGTATGTGAGTGTGTCTCAGGCTGTATCTACCCCACTTGTGCAGTCAAGCATAGAGAGATCTTCACCTGATGCAGCTCTAATGGTCGATAAACCTAGGTATGAGTATCGAGACACCCTTGTATGTATAGTTGGTGGACCAGTAGCATTGATAATTGATAATTCTTAGTTAATGATAGGGGTAGAGTCTGCATATCAATATCCATATAACACTGCATTTGATGATATGGGGGTTGGTCATAGTTATGTGTCAACTACCATGGAGCATGTAGAGTGCGAATCTTATAATCCTACACTAGTTAATCAACCACATGTAACACATGACGGACTTAGAGGATTGGAAACCGCAATGGCTGATTTTATAACTTTATTTGAAAATAAAGCCGTAGTTAGTTATGATCCTAATTCTATGAATGATGAAGTTGAAGATGATAATGTAGAATCTGATGGCAGTGATAGTGGAAAGTCTAGTGCGGAAGAGAATATCCCACAACATAAGGCACCTCTTATTCCCGAATTCATACTAGTTGATGCATCTAATGATGATGAGGCCCTGTTGGAAAATATGTTCCAAAATCAATTATCAGCATGTTGACGGTTGTGCTACATTATATTTATAATTAATTTATTAATAAATAAAATATATTTTTGATATTTTTTATTTCAAAGTATTCATTTTCTAATGAACTTCATTATTGTAATGAAGTCCTTAGGACTATTTAGCTTCGATAAAGAAAAAAATTTATCGATTAGTCCTTAAATCTGTTCACAACCAAATGATAGGTTGTTAATTAGGATGACAGCATCAATTAAGCACAGATTGCTGTATGCCATATAGATTAGTTATCCTCTTAATCAAGAAATACGGAGATACTGGTATGGTATATAGATAAGATGTATGGGTATATCGTCATTGAACGTGACCAACTTTAGAGTATTCTACTATCGAGAATGTCTCTAATTGGATATAGGTATAAGTATCCCTTAGACCTAAGATTGCCTTAGTGACTTACAAGCAACTTACTGTGCTTTGATATTGAACTAACTAAATTTTTAATTTAGTAACGGAAGGTTTCTGGGCACAGTCAAGTACTTGCAAAGTCAAAGTATGATCAAGATGGAATTGATCACTCCAAGAGTTGGAGAAGAATGTATCATTGTATTTCAATATAGCAAAATCTTGGTCAGGATAATCCATCAAATAGATTTGATATTTTGAAATATAATGTGGATAACCTGATCAGAGTTAATAGTTGAATTCTGAGGTATCCTACGAGCATTTTGATCAAAAAGATGAATTATATGAAAACTATATCCGCATGAATTCTAAGAATGTTGTTCTACACATTCGATCTATCTGACAGTCGGATACCATTACTAGATGATTATTTTGATTGGTATAAAAATTTATTTTTATGCTACTGACTTAGGTTTGGATCTATGAGGTCACACACATTAGAGATCACAATCTGATCGGATGGTTGATCAATAATTAAAAATTATTCTAGGATTAAACGATCAATATGGTTGATGTTTAACCTAGTACAAGGATTGCAGGAGGATCGATTAATAATTTGATTGCTAATTAGCTTAATTTGATTAAGTTAAAGAACTGAGATTAAATTTAATTAAATATAATTTAATTAGATATAGTTTGAATTTGATTGGATCAAATCCAATTAGTTTATTTGATAAGCCAAGTGCAATAAAGAACTAGCTAGTCCTAGTTCCACTAGGATTTGGATCAACCCAATTTCTAATTTGATTAAAAAATTAGTTTAAATTTAAATATAATTTAATCTAATTTAATTAAGTTTTTAATTATTTTAGGATCTAATCTAATTAGATTGATTTACTTTTGATTTAATATGATTTAAGAAATCATATTAGATTAAGTCAAAATAAGAATCCTAGTATGACTAGGATTCCATTCCTTGCGCTATTTAATATCTCACGCCCACCCCACACCCCCACACCTATTTTTTAGGATTTTTTCATGGAATCCCTTCTTTTTCTGATGTTCACATGTCCCCTCTCTCTCCTTCTCCTACTTGTTTGGAATAAGTTATGGACCCGATCAAAATAGATGGCAAGTTGTTATGTAATTGGACTTTATATGATAGAATCCTAACCAACTTATATTCCTTCCTTTGTGTTGCCCCCTACCTGATTTTCTCTCTAATTTCCATGATAAAAAAGAGAGCATTTGTGTGCATATTTTAGGTGGTCCACGGTATGGGATGAGGAGGGGGCGTCCAAGTGTTGGGCACCCCAATAACTTACTATATATCGTCCTGCCTTGTTTAGACCTAGATAAGGCTCTTCCATATCTATTTATTTAAGATGAATTTTGACCTAAAATTTTCATGAAAAATAGACCTTTGAGAGTGGTTTTGGGTGTGTGAAAATCAGAGGAAAAGGGTTCTTGGGTGTTGGATTTCCATGGACACCAAAGTAGGTATCTAGGTGAGAGCAAAGAGAAGAAGAAGAGGGTCTTTTTCTAGGATTGCTATTTTCACCTCTTTCCTTCCTCTTTCTTTGAGTCTTCTAAAAGTGTCTCACATCTAAAACCTCTTCTCCTCTTTCTTCTCTTTAGAAGAGTCCAAATCTAGAAGAAGGCATCTGATCGACCATCAAAGAAGGATCAGCACAATACTAGCATACTGTGCTGATTTTCTACATCAAGACTTTTGATCGTGATTGTGAACTCGTGTGAATGACTCTTAGAGGCCGGATGCATGTACGGCTTGCAACTTCATCCTCAAGCTCAGATCAGCAAGTTAGAATGTCTAACTTGTACAGGTAATATATTTGATCTATTATTTTCATACCTGCATTAGGTGTAGTGTATATACATAATAATGTGATCAATATGTTTTAGTTTTTTCTTTAGATTTTAATTTTTGATTTAATAACATGCCATGATCATAAAATAAATCTTAGATCTAGGATATTTTTTTGATATTTAAAATTAATTTTGATTAATTTTTATCTTTCGCTGTCTGATCTTAAAAAAATTTAAGATCTAGTCCTGAAATCCTAGATCTGATTCCAACAGCCGCATCCTATGGAGCATTGCCAAAACATCCATTATTTGATGGAAATGAAGAGTTAAAAAGAAAATGATATTCAGGTTAAAGGAGAAAGTCCAACATGTCGTAAAATAATATACTATTTGCACCCACCATCCTTTTAAAATCATCAAGTTGGATAAAATTAAATAGAGCATCATCTATAAATAGTCAGAGAGTTACAGCTGGCATCTTCGGGCATATTATCAGATCAGGACATAGTGCTAGAAGATTATGGTATATAAAGAGCCACACATATGCTTGAATGTAGATGTGATACGAGATCATCCACGGCTTGATGCATGCATGATTGCCAATATTCTCAAAAGACTAATAAGGATAGAGACATCTATATCCATATCAGCTTGTCAGGCTTATGTACGTGATACATGGTAATGCATGGCATCTTATAGAAAGGCATGGATAGCTAAACAACTTATTATCTTTTAAGCTATTTGGAGATTGGTTCTAATCTGACAATATATTAGGTCCTTGGCTAGCTGCAGTTTATCGTGCCAATGAGAGGATTGTAGTAGATTTTTGTAAATTTTCTTCAACAGAGCCAAATATCAAGGTGTTCCACTAAGTTTTTTGGGCATTCAGGCCATACATTCAAGGCTTCCAATTCTGCCACCCACTGATTAGTATTGAAGGGCTAATATATTAAATTTATAAAATAATATATTTTATAGTAGATATGATATGGCTGGTTTAGATTTTGATGTGCACTCGGGGTCGGTGGATCCTACTGTACTGTATCTTCAGATCCGATACCGGAGTGATTGTATATATTCTGGAAAGGATATAGGGGCCCTATATTATAGGCACAAAGGATCTACAACGATGCACACCTAGGACCCATATGAGAGGATCATGCAGTATCTTCATATGTTAGATTTTTATGAAGTATATAAAGTATGCAACATACAGCTTGACTGGGCCCTCATCATAGCCATGATAGAGCGATGGCATCAAGAGACTCACACTTATCATCTATGCATTGGAGAGGCAATGATTACATTACAAGATGTTACCGTTCTTCTTAGATTATGAGTGCATGGGTCTGCCATCACCGATACTATACAAATCATCTAGTTAGATCTCTGTGAGAAGTTGTTTGGGATCACACCATCAGAGATGATGTTGTCTGGGTCTTTCTAAGATTTCACTGGCTTCATGATACTTTCCACCACTTACTAGGTAATGCAGATTATGCGCAGGCATGGTCGAACGTTCATTCTATGTCTTATCGGTGGACATCTATTCATCGATAAGTCTGGATCCCACGTATAATTATTGTACTTACTACTGTTACGTGATCTTCATATATATGGGTAGTTGAGTTGGGGCAGTGCTACTTTAGCATTCCTGTATTGCGAGTTCTGCAGAGCCATTGGATCAGATGCATGCGAGATAGCTGGGTCATTAGCATTACTGCAACTTTGGGTATGAGAGCATTTATATGTTGGATGACCAGATAGAGTGAAGGTAGTAGCTCACCAGCCGGCGCCAGGAGATGATGTGGTAGGATATGGCCCAATGGATGATGCTAATATTGAGGGCCCTTTTGGTGGAATACAACATAAGCAGGCTGATCTATTGGAATGCAAGTATATAACCAGTAGCACTAATTTATTATGATAAATGATTTTTGATTTTAACATATAACATATTGACTTTGTTTTGGATAGATGGAGGATTCAACTGATTGGTGCTAGCAATCCAGTGCTGCACACTATTATATATTATAAGGATTAGCTTGACCAGCAGTACAATGATCAAATGGTGTGGGAGCCTTACACACCAGAGATATTGGATGTATTGTACAAGATATGCCGATCGGATCAGCATATATGGAAGACATGCACACTGCTCATTTGCTTCGATATCATCGAGATATATTATTCAGAGCTTATGATACGATAGTTTGGCATGCATCAGAGTATCCTCTCACCATGCGATACTCGATATGGCCTCCACACTTTGGATCGATGAGGGCGGCATCGGCATGATTAGACTCGAGAGCACCAGGAGTATATCGATGCATGGGAGCGGCAGGAAGATTTGATTATGGCTAGTCCAACTATGCTCCCCACGATAGATTATTATGATCTATATTTAGGGTGGTATAGGAGCATTATTAGATGATTCATCTCACCTTTGATGACTAAATGATCCGAGATGAGGTTTTATCTATCGGGTAGCGTGATGGATATTATGGTAAGTATATTTTATTTTATCTTATTTATTATATTATTTTTATTATATTTATAAATAATATATATTTTTCTTTGATTTTGATAGTTTCAGAGAATCACATCGGATAGATGACTTTACACTGCACCATCAATGAATGATCCGAATACCTCATTATATGCCCAGTACACCTCATTTCTTGCCTTCTTAGACTTCGACCTCTCCGTAGATGAGCCTGAAGATACATCATACTGACCCGATGAGCAACATGTCGATCATACATATGGAAGGACAGAGGTAGAGATAGACTAAGAGTTTTTAGAGCCAGACATCAGACACATGTTGATAGGCCAAGCACGATTGCATTTTCCTCCTCACTGGTCAATACCATGTTTGAGCCATCACACCATCGGTCAGAGATGACACGCGTCTACAAGAGACAGATGCGGAGGAGGCCTAAGTATCTTAGCATAAACAGCTCTCGATAGTTATATTGGTTGTTACTTTTTTTTACTAACAAACTTTGTAATAATCAAATATTATAAAAAACATTGATTTGAAATTAATGTTACAGAATTTTTTAATTTGAATGCACATGCTATAATTTTTGTTGATTGTACAAAAAAATCATTATCAATCTTGATACAAATTATATAATTAAAGTTTGGAATTGTCCATCATTATTTATTATACAATTTTTTAATTTTATATTAGTATTTGATATATCCATATTTGATATTATAAAAAAATTATATTCTCAAAATTAAAGTTTTATATTATATATTAATTTTATATTTTATGGTACTTTATTAATAATATTATGAAATTACAATTTTATAATTTTATATCTATTATAATAAGATAAATATTATTAAAATTTTATATTATATGTATTAATAGTAAAGTAATATACAATATAGACCATATACAGTGCACATCGATGGAGATGGTTGCCCTCCTAAGTTGAAAGCTTCATGCATCGCTCAGAAGTTTACCTTTAATAGTAAAAATAGATATATGTAATTACTAAATTTGATTTTAAGAAAATATATTTCATGAAAAATGAGAAGTTTTTTTTTTTTTCATGAAACTTATGTTCAGATACCATATACTACGTGTCATGCGGATAGAGCCTTCATGATATTATAAAATAAGGATTAATATCGTTAGGATGTTTGAGATATCGTATAGCACTCCATAATTTTCAAGGCTAAAAAGGCCAGCAGGTGTATGGCAACGGTTGCTTTTCCCAACCATAAACCTACTATGATCTAACCATCAACCAGTGTCCACTCAAAAAGCCACGGTCCAATTAGACAAAAGTAAAAAAAACTATTCATTGGCGACACAAAAAGCTACAATCCAATTTTAATTCTTCGCTTCTAATTTGTATCATCACCTCGAGAAGCCATGGCTTTCTTTAGTCCTTCTCCTCGATCAAAAAGGGCTCGACGGCTTTCCTTAATGGCTCGAAGGCATGGAGACTCCTCCATGGGACAAAGAAGAATAGTACCGATAATTGTTAACACTAGCAGTGATGAGAAAGAGGAAAAAAGAGGGGAGGATGACTGGCCCTCCTTCTCTTTGGCATGCAATTGGGTAGATTGCGTATTAAAGTCATCCTATGGTAGGGTGACTTATAGAGTCGTCTTATAATAGGGCGACTTATAGAATCGTGCTATAATAAGACAACTTAATAAATCGTCCTACCATAAGATGACTCTTTATTGCTGATTGCTCGTCCCACATGGCATGAAGGATGGTGAGTTAGCACATAAAGTCATCCTTTGAAAAGATAATTTTAATTTGAACAATATTTCTATAAATAATCTAGAATGGACAATATTTTGATAATTACTTTTAAATTAGATATTATTTTGATAAAAATGCCATGTAGTTTGTTTGAATTTTTCAGTCACAAGACTCCAGTACGGTTTTAATATCACATAATAAAAAAAGATAAAATTTTTATTTAATTTTATCAAAGAGAATTTTATTTTTTTCTTAATAAATATTTTTGGGTCCATACCTATTGCATCTACACGGAAGATGTTTATTATAAAATTGGACCTGCTGTCTGAAATATAAATAGAAATAATATTTCTGGATAAATATCTTTTCAGAACTTGCGAACGGATGACTAAAGATTCTTGCTTCAGTGTCTATAAAACTTTTTAAAATTATTTTAAACGGTAAATCTCAACCCATTGATTCGATTAGGGCAAAACAGTCAATAAGTTGCTCTAGCGGTTTAACCGGTGGCTTCCATGATTTTCCCTTCTCTGTGCTCTTCTACACTCAATCCGACTCCTGTACCTTTTTTACACCTTTTCCTCTCCGTTTCCAACACATTAATGACCGTCTCACCTTGGCGAGGATGATAAGAAACGTCATCTCACGGAAAATAGGAAGCTCTGGGGTCATGGAAGGGCATATATGAGTATGAATTATTTTTGCGCAGAACTCTATCTACGAATTTGATGCAGCCCAATCCCTCTTGTTTATAACATAATATTTCTCATTCAACTTCAATTGCCTCTCTATAGAGCCTAAAAATTCATCCTCCTATTATTTATTTGTTAGAATTGCACCCTTTTTTATTACTTCACGTGAATACCTACGACACTTTGAGAAAATTAAGGCAGCAGAAAACCACAAGAGAGCCCCTATTTTTCTCAAAACGGAAACTGCACTCCTCGCTGACTTAGCGATCTAACCAACCACAAATGCCTGCCTAACCTCCGCCTGCCCGAAATATCAATCCTGGTGTAGCTTGTCAAGCGTCCGTTTGTGCCCTTCCAAATTGCACCCCTTGTATCAACTGTTCTTCTTTGCGACTGATGTATAACCCCAAAGACCCACCCAACACCATCCTTAGCCATACTCTTTGTTGAAGTTGAACGAAGGCCAAAGAATTTATACTAAATCAGAAACCTCTGCAGAATTTTATAGGTTAATTCTCTTGCTGTTGTCCTTGAGACCAACTTGGAGTCAGTGACTCCTCCATAATAATACAACATCTTGTTCTACCACAATATATCCTCTGAAATTGGAACCTTCATGCATACAATAGGAAGGAGAAGAAGAAACAATTTTTGTTATTAAATAAAATAAAATCTTGGATTTCAATGCAAGTACAGACAAACCGGTACCATTTACCGGTTATCGGCAGTTTTAATTGGTGATGCTGAACAATTCAGCTCAACAAAATGTACATTTCTTAAACAAGGAGGAGCACCGAAGCATCATTTTTTTTTTTTTCACTCTAATTTTTGGAAATTACTTGTCATAATATGGAGCACATATCAACAATTGATGATTTCACTTTCTCAATAATGAGTTTTGGAAGGGAAAAATTGGCAATGGTTAATATTTATAGATTCTTATTCATCATGGGTCTCCTGTTAGCATCCCCCATTCCTTCCACCATATTTTGACGTACTCTTAAAATAGAAGATTATTAGATGCCTAGACAGGTGGTGGTCTATGAAATGGTATCAAGAAGATGATTGGTTGATTAAAATTTCTTTGGAAATTCCTATCCACCCTATATTTCATTATAAATTAAAAAACAGTTTTTTGGTTCACCGTCCACTTAAAGGAAAATAAATTTATTACCATAATCTAGAGTAATGTTTCTATCATAGTTGAGCATCCAACATCCTTTTGGATATTGGGAGTTCATTTTTACTCTCTTTTTTTTTTTTTTGGCATCATTTTTTCTACCATCTCCATTCATTGCAGATAGAATGACAGCTTGTCATGTGAAAATGCATGCAACGAACTTAAATAAATGATTATAATTCATGAATTTGGCTAAAATTCATTTTTACTGTTCATGAGATTTGATAAGCAGACAAATGATGTCTCTATCATGGTCGAGCATCCAACATCCCTTTGGATATCGGGAGTTCATTTTTACTCTTTTTTTTTTTGTTGAATACCATTTTTTCTACCATCTTCATTGCATATAGAATGGTAGCTTAAATAAATGATTACAATTCATGGACTTGGCTAAAGGTCATTTTTATTGTTCGTGAGACTTGATAAGTAGACAAGCTAGTTTTATAAGTTGCACCTCCTGTGGTTTTGTATTATATAGAATTTTATATGAAATAAATTATATCTGCTTTATAGAATGTGATTTAAGTAAATACATGAACGATTAATTACATATCTCAGATGCTTCATGAAGAAAAGATGCTCAAGACGTGTGATCGAGATCAATTAAAATGTCGAAGATCCCTCACTTGATAAATTTTGATATTTTATTTTTTCTAATTTCAAATTAATCAGAGATCACAAAGTAAATCTTAACCTGAGTTTAGTTAGAGTTATCACAGGCGCTTCTTCCCTTATCCCAACTATTTAGCTTGGACTGCAATCAACCCCCTAAGTCACCTTAGTAATTTATCAATCCCAATACTTAGTTCGAATTATATCGATAACAATATCCATTTATCCTATATTTGCTTGGAGTCATAAAAAGAAGGATGGATGATGTTGGAAGGATGAATGGTCTTTATTCATAATTTAATTTAAAAAGTTATAGGAAGAATAGATGAACAAGGAGTGATTGTCCATCCATTGTAGTTTATCAATTTGCATCCTTCCAAATTGGAAGAATGTAAGGATGGATGAATAGAGCATTAATGGATAGATTTTTATATCGATAAGATTACTCCTTATTAATTTTTTTGATAAAACTATAATATTTATTTACATTTTTATTTATATTATTTTTATATATATACTATTATTATTAATTATTATTAATTATTTATATATATATATCTATAAAATTATATATAGATAATTTTATTATTAATTATTTTAATTTTAGTACATAATTTTAAAAAATATATAATTAAATAATTAAAAAAATATTTTAAAAAATATTTTAAATTAACTATTTGTATAGTAATAATTAATTATTTAAATTATACTATAAATTAACTAGTTATTTATATTATTAATATATAATTAATCTATTAATAATTTAATTATAAAATTATAAATTAAATTAAATTAAATATTTATATAATTATAGATTATAATGATTATAAATTTATATATTATTTATTTTTTAATATAAATAAATATTATAAATCATTAATAATAATATTTTTTTAAAAAAATAATTTAATAAAAATATTATATAAATATCATTCATTCATCTAAATATATAAAAGAATTGATGAATATTTTACCCATTCTCTTCCTTATTCATTCTTTTTTTTCTATCTTTTTTTTTTCTTCAACCTTTTTTTCAAACCAAAGATAGAGTATCATAGATTGATATACCTTGAGTATTTTATTGGATGGTAGAACATCCCACCCAACTTAACTCGTCACAAAGGATCATGGGGGAAGGGAAAGGATATCCTTGAGTATTTCAATCCGGGAAGGCACCTTTCCGGATTGAAATCGACGCCGAACAACTGTCCTGCCGCGTCAGACGGGAAAAGGGGACCCGCCTTTCATCATATGTAACGGTCCATAGGGGCATTCTCGGGCCTTCGGATGTAAAAAATTTGAAAGGGCGAAACTACGAGAGCCAGTTTCTTTCTTTTTTTTTTCGCCTGCATTCGTTCTTTACGACGCTGCAGATCTCACACCACAGCGAGCGCCGACGAACCCTAACACGAAGAACAAGGAAGAACGCTGGGCGATTGCGATGCAAGACATCTTCGGATCCGTCCGCAGGTCTCTGGTCTTCCGACCAAACCCAAATGGCGACGAGGCCTCCAATGGTGGCGGTGGATTCGGTGGCATCGCGGAAAAGATCGGTTCTTGCCTCAGAAAATCGAGGGTTGGGCTGGGTTTAGGGATAGGGTTCCTCCCCAAGGCCCCATCCCAACCTCCGGGGTCTCCGATCGTCGCCGAGGACAGCGCCCCTCCCATCCAGTGGAGGAAGGGTGAACTCATTGGCTCTGGTGCCTTTGGCCAGGTGTACATGGGTATGAACCTCGATTCTGGGGAGCTACTCGCCGTGAAACAGGTCTTACTTTTGTTTTGAGTATGTTTTTCGTGGTCAAGGTTAAAGATTTGATCTTTCTTGTTTCTGGGTTGCTGACTGTGGACTGGTGTCTGGTTTGTAGGTTTTGATCGCAAAGAACAATGCTTCCAAGGACAAAGCTCAAGTTAGGTTTTTACCTTTGTCGGATGCTTTATTTTTATTTATTTATTTATTTTGTTGCACCACAACCTGTCCTTTTGTTTATAAAAGTGTTGGTTTGTACTTATTTTTGTAATGTTATCATTTAAATATATGGGCAGGCTCATATAAGGGAGCTCGAGGAAGAAGTCAAGCTTTTAAAGAAGCTCTCTCACCCCAATATTGTTGTAAGTGAAGTATATATTGCCCTTTCTCATGGAGCGGTTGGTCTGTTCTCTTAGCTGATATCATCTAAATTCTTATTTGGGTTTTGAACAGAGATACTTGGGAACTGTTAGGGAGGAGGAGACCTTAAATATTCTCTTGGAATTTGTCCCAGGTGGATCAATTTCATCACTGCTTGTGAAATTCGGGTCCTTTCCGGAGGCTGTAAGTGACTCTGTTTTTTGTACCCACTTTAATTCCCACGTATGAAATGCTGATTTATATAGTAATTCCCTCTTTTAAACAGGTTATGAGAATGTATACAAAGCAGCTGTTGCAGGGCCTCGAGTATCTTCATCATAATGGAATCATACATAGGGACATAAAGGCAATACCTTTTTTCCACATAGTCTATTATGATTTGTTGTTCTGTTTATTTTCTCACTGAAACTAGAAAAATGTTTGAATTTTTTCTAATACAGGGTGCAAACATACTTGTGGATAACAAAGGTTGCATTAAGCTTGCTGATTTTGGGGCATCTAAGCAAGTCGCTAAGCTGGTAGGGAGGCAAAATAGTTATTATCTTTTTGCCAATTTTTATATTTTACCACACCATACTAACTTCTGAGGAGTTCTCTGTGATAGGACTAATGCACATGCCAATTTTTTAGATAGTAAGATTCAATCCTTCATGTGGCTTGAAGAGTATATAGAGTTTTGTAGTCTTGATCAATTTGTTTGCAACTGACTTATATAGTGCATGAATGGGGTTGTCATAATTTATGGTCCAGCATGTTTTAAGTTTGTTAGAATTGGTTAGTTGGAAGATTTAGACATGAGTTTATACCATTTTACTTGATGAATTCTAGGTGTCGTATCACATTTAGGTTGGGTTGTAATTTTTGGTCTAGACCTGACCATTTGAACTAATCGGAAATTATGCTAGATATCCTCGGTTGCAATTGTCCCAGTAGTATCCGGCCAAGTTTATGAAATGATTCCCATTAGTCCAGGATTAGTTCTTTTTTATCAACTCCAAATTGGATTGGGCTTTTGTTGGGTAAAACTTTCAGACAACTCAATTACAGACTTAGAATTATACATTGCAAAAACATGTGAAAGAAAAAGAGGGAGGAAGCACGCACCTTTTCCTTAGCTAGAATGTGCAAATTCTTTCTTTCTTTTACCTTTTCCCAACTGTGGGTGAACTTTATGACATAGCTGTTGGGGACCAGACATAAGTTACAAGTTAAAGTTATTTTTTTTTGTGGGATGAAATCAAGTAAGCAGTAATAATAAATAAGGTGCATGGCAGACCAATGCGTTACCCTGCTACATATTCACTCAATTCTAACAGAAAAGGCCAATCCTGTTGAACACACTTATTGTAATTCAGGAGTTTCACATGCTCTTTTAGAGGTGAAGTAGCCTCCTGGAAGTTGGCTGCTCTAATTCATATAGTCAAGTTTCTTTGGAATATGTAATTCGTTATGGATTTATACAGAAAATATAATAGTTCTAAATTTAATTTCAATGGATTTGCTTGTATTCTTAAATTTTGATGGTGGTTTATATGCTAAGGTCCTTTGCACATACTCTTGCCTCTCGATGATGCTATATGAAAATACACAATTTCTTTATCACCTGGGCTTTAGGATAATGACCACACTGGCCAGATGAGCCTCTCAGCTTCCGATAGAGATGGGCTTAATGGTCATCATGTGGTACAGAAGCACATTACATGTTAATTGATTCTGTTGTGAATCGGTGCCATCTTTTCCTGTCATTTGTTATTTATTTTCTAAGACATTTAAATTAAAGAACCTGTTTTACCTTTCAATTTTGTCCTTTTTTCTTTTCATGCCTTTTTTTTTTTGGTAGCATCTATAAGTATATGAGCCATTGAATTTGTCAGGCAACTATGACAGCTGCCAAGTCAATGAAAGGTACTGCATACTGGATGGCACCAGAAGTAATCGTTCAAAGTGGGCATAGCTTGTAAGCATATCCTTTCCATATTATAACCATTTGTGGACAGATTACTTTCTTTCTTTCTATATAATTATGCATTTTGAGCTAACTTATCATTTGCCTACCATTTATTTGTTATCTGAAGCATCTTGCTTTGGTTATATTTCCTTTTTTTTTTTTTTTTTTGAACTGTCTTTTCATGTTTCTGTAAAATAGTAAAAATCTGCATGGTAAAAGACATAACTGTGGGATTTCTATATTTCCATGTCATTCTACCATCCTTTTTTCCGATTCTTCCATTCCATAGTGGTTATACGATTTCTCCTTTATTGTCTTGTAAAGGTTTCTCTTTGATTACTATCTAATAATGAAAATGGATCCTATCTAGAACAACATGACAAGGAAGATCTTTATTCATCATAGATTATCCCTCGTTCAGTGCAAGAACAGTTGTTTGATGGTGATATTTTCTAATAATTCAAAAGCCATGGAAATAGTGCTGGCTAAGAGATATTGAACATTTCTCGTGCATTTAGACCATCCTAAAGTTTACTGGAGAAACTTTACATGTCTAGCACACGATTATACTTCCCCTTTACCAGTTTTATCATATTGAGAATTTCATAGCTTTTAGCAATGAGGTCCTACTCAACCCTTTTTTGGGGAATGCTAGTATTCTAATGTTTGTGCTATTCCAAAATGTCAGTTGGTAGTTGGGTTGGGGGGTGCGCAACCTACCCCTTTTCGTGCTATTGCTTTTCTCAGAGATCCATGATTTGTTATTGCACCAAGAGAAGAATGGTGCATTAATAAGGGATATGGAAACTGTCTCTTTTTCTCACATCATATTTTGGTGATGTCATGTTTCAATATGTAGGTCAAACGTTAAGGGTACTGATTTATACTGATAAAATATTATAGTTGACTTTTAGCTCAAGAATTCTTGATTGTTTTTCTCTTTCCATTACAGTCATTTCTTCTGATTTTTTGAGCTAGTGTTGTACTTTTGGACATGTTAAAAATTGCATTTTGCTATTGATATTTATAGCTTGCTTTGTTGAGTGAACAGTTTTGCTGATAACTTTCCTTCTTCTAATAACTTATTTTGTCACTGTCTTCTGTTAATGCTTCCAGCTCTGCTGACATTTGGAGTGTTGGTTGTACTGTTATTGAGATGGCCACTAGCAAGCCTCCTTGGAGCCAGCAATACCAAGAGGTTAATCTCTATCTCTCTCTGCTCTCTCTCCCCCCTGCTCCCCATTCTTTGTAGATTGGATCAGGTTTGCCATAAAATTTTAAATAACTATTGAGTTTCCTAACATTCAAATTTTGTTTAGGTTGCTGCTTTATTTCATGTTGGCACAACAAAGTCACACCCACCAATTCCAGAGCATCTTTCTTTAGAGGCCAAGGATTTTCTTCTAAAATGCCTACAAGAGTATGTACCATTGGTTCTTTTTTGTTTGGTTTGTTTATGCTAAACTATGACTATATGATGAAGATAGTTGATTTACACTTCAGTTTTCATAATCACTACCTTAAATATTCTAGTACTTGAAAATAACTATTCACAACTCTTATGAAATTGTGTTCGAATGTATATGTACTAATTTTTGTTATTGATATGTCTTGTTACTGGGAAAAATTATATCCAAAAGCTATTCTAATGTCTAATATCCTGATGGACATGCATCCAAGCCTAGTTGCTGCCATTAGAAATGTTTGGAGAATTTTTTTTCTATCTATTCTTGAGTGACCTATCTAATTGTTGCATTAATTTTCACCAAAAAGTTGGTTATAGTCAAAGCTATTCCCATCCAGCCCTTCACATAGATTCAAACCAGCCCTTATTCACAAAACCAATATCATAGAGACAATCTATTCTGAAAGTTTGAAGACTAATATATCAATATATATATGTGTGTGCGTGCGCACGCCTACATATGTATATATATTTTATACATATACATACATACATATATATATATATGTGTGTGTGTATGTATGTATGTATATTGTATACACATGCTTATAAATATGTGCATAATATGTGCATATGTAGATGAATGGGACTCCTTACAATCGGATATGGGACCGGATCTAGTTGATTCCCCAAGTATTGGATGGGCATGAATCTTAATGCTCTAACACCCTATCCTCTTGGGTGAACTCCTCTTTCTATCATTCCATTATTGTGAAAAAAGTCAAAAAAAAAAAAGGAAGACAAAATGTCAAATTGGAGAGAGGTGCGTGACTCTCTTCTTTCCATGCTACCTCTCCATGCCCTCTCTTCCTCTCCTTTCTTTGCAATCTCTCACTTTCTCCTCTCTTTTCTACCACTCTTCATCATTCTATCTCCTCCTTCTCAAAGATTTGCCTCTGCCCTCTTGAGATCTTTCGACTCCCCTTCTCCCCCATCTCACCCCCCCCCAAAAAAAAATCCTCTTTTTTGCCTCCCCTCTTCTAGAGAGAAGACAAGGCATTAATCTCTCCCTCCTTGCCTCTTCCTTTCCTTTCTTTTCTTCTCTTATATCTTTCTCTTTGAAATCTCTTCTTCTTTTTCTTGACCATATATCCAAGATCTTGAAGGAACTCTAAACTGGCATAGAAAAATTCTTTAAGAAGTTAAGGGGCATGGTCCCACCCACATCTCCGTCATCTCCTCATTCCTCCATTACGTCCAACATAAGGAGACAACTTAGCAAGGAATAAACTAAGGTAAATTGAACTAGTATTGGGACCCATACCGGTTAGCTACCGGTTCGGTACCGTATCGACACATGGTACATGCCGGGATTATTTATGTAATCTACTATACCCTATCAATTTTCTTGATCCCCATCAACATTAGATTAATACAATTTACAGCACATGAGATTCAAAATATATGCGGCCATTGCTCTATCAAGATCTTCCTAGCAATCCGATATTGTGGCCCATTATCCATGACTACTTGTGCGATGTTTTGCTCTCCTACCTAATCTATCATCTCTTCCAATCCGAGGTACATAGCATCATGTACTTAATCAGAAGATCAATTGACTTATGGAAGAAAAATCTTCATATCACAGTATAATAGAAAGTTGATGATGCCTCGCTTGCTAGAACCGGTCTAACCATCATACATCATTGTTGGTCCATAGATGGCTTACTTGCTATGGTAGGAGGTGGTTCATCTCTATAGCTCGTTTTTGTTGTCTTTGAGAGCTCATTATAAATATCCTTCGATCCTAGAGGATTCACATATGGACCAATAGCCTGTGTCGAAGAGATAGCAAATTGATAATATGTGTTGCTTGCTGCATCCGTTGGGATGTGATTGAAGTGGAACCAAGATACAATAACTCACCACATGTTCTTCTTATCCTTCACTAGCATAGTATCAATACTTTGCTGCTTCAAATCCCTATTGGGGAAGGCAAGTGGATCTAGACTATGGATGATGGTTCCTAGTAGAATCTCGTTGGAAGACTTTTACTTTCGACAGCCAAAGGCCTCTAGATAGATGCAATATGACCCCGCTTTTACTAACGGCCTCCCTATCCGAGGTCCTTCTGAACTTTGGAGCTGCATTACAAGTCTTAGAACTAGAGCCTAAGTCATACTGTGAGGATCCAAATTGAGCCTTATGCTTAGCCACCTCCTCTGGCTGCCACTATTCATCCAGGCTTGTCTGGGTGGCAGCCTAGATTTGCATCACCTCATTTTTGGAATAGAGACGGAGGTCTGCTCTGATTTGCTAGAGTGATTAGAAGAAGACTTTGCTGCTCGGTGATCCATTTCCATCCTTTTATGTGAAATCTTCTGCTTTACTATTTTGAAATTAGTGAAGTACTTTTTCATCGACTGTTGGATCTTTTGTGGATATTTTCGGTACATGGATATATTGGGATAACTACTAGCCAGGTGCTGCTTCAATTTGGTTACCCCTCTTCGCTTGAACTTTGTGCTGCATCAATTACACCTCCAATAATATTGATCTAAGAGCGTTTGCTCATCGTCCTCATTAATATTGTGCTCTAGGTCCTCCAATGGATCCATTCTTGCAAGTTTGTCAAGCACATGCCAATTTATTAATTATTCAAAAAATAATAAAATTTTATTTTGATAAAAAAATATTTTTAACTTCAAAAAACACTTCTGAATTTATCTATATATAGTAGTAATTTTTTATTTTTATATTAATTATATATTTTTAATAATTTTTAATTTAAAACTAGTTTTAAATATCAAAATTTAGAAAATTAATTTAAGCTCAGATCCTTGTAGCATCATATTATGGATGTTATATATATTTTTCTCAGCCCTTGGGCATGCATGGAAGGTCGCTTATTTTCGATGTTATTCAAGTTTTGGTCGAGGTAGCATGCATATTTCTAAACATGCTTCTAATTTTTTAGATATTTTTTGCTATTATTTTATTTTAATATCTAATCTAAAAATATATTTTCATTTAAAAACTATATTTTAAACAAAAAAATCAAGATTTTAGTGAGATTGTATAGATCATCCATATATTTACAACATATCATGAAATTATGCCAAAATAAAAATTTTTGGCATGACCTCCCCCTACGTTCCTTTTTTTTTTTTTGCCAATTTTTGATTAAAAAAAGAAGAAGAAATGATGAGGGGGAGAGCTACCTTACCTTGTTTTGGGTTGGATCTAGATTTCAATGGTCAAAAATTGCATTTTGTGAGGCCTTTTTTTTTTAATTTTATTTTTTTTAATGAGAAGAGGAGGCATGAGAAGGTCTAGGAGGACTTTTTATGCCTCCCTCAATTATTAGAAGGAAGGGGGGACAAAAGCAGCATGTATTGGTGCGAACCGGGCGATTTGCACTAATTCCACTCTGAACTGCTTGATTGGGAGTGGTTCGAGTCATTTTCCGAACTGAATCGGTAAACCATCTTGGTTCCACCTTAGTTCGGCTTAGTACGTCCCAAATGGGGTAATTAGGCTCGATACACTTAGAACTGGATGGTTTAGGGTAGTTCAGCACACCATGGAATAAATAATTAGAGTTGAAAAGTAAACAGTAACATTGACTTAGTCATGATTTAGATAAGTAGAAAAAGTAAGATCTTATTGTTAACTTCCTACTTTGCAAAATTTGAGTAAACACTTAGCATGTAGAGATAAAGATCTATACAGGCTAGAATGAACAGTAACCTTGAAATGGTAGACACCATATAGAGCAATAAGCATTAAAGTTGCATAAATAAGCAATAAAAGTCTAATGCACGCCTGCTTTGGAGTAAATAGCAATGAAGAAAGGTAAGAAGACAACTTAGTAAACTATAACATTGCCATAGTAAAGATTGTAGTCTAGTGGATAAGTAGAAAAAGCAAGATTTCATCTTTGACCTTTTGCTTTCCACATTTGAGTAAATACTTAACATGCAATGGTAAAGATCAACACATTTAGGATAACTAATAATCTTGAAATGATAAACACCAAGTCTATAACAATAAGCACCAAAATTGCATAAATAAGTATGACCATGAAAAATAAATTTTGGTTTGCAGGTCAAGTGGTTGGTCCAACTGGAAGCAATGGGAATGCACTTATCCTATGTTGGCTCTCTTTTATGTGAGATTAATATAATGAGGATCGCTTGGTCACTATGGAAGGCTAGTTAACTTTGTGTTCAAGCCAAGGATCTTATATACACAATGTGAGGATCCGTGCGAACGTGTATTTAGTCCTACATTGTTTATTCGCTAGGAAGACCTTGGATGCTCATACAAGGCCAAAAAGCCCAAATAATACCTTCTGGCTATCTTTTTGGATGAGATTCTGGGTTGTTACAAATGGTATCAGGGCGGACCCAGCCCATAACTTATGTGGACTAAGGGATACTACAATATGGGTTCATTGGTCTGACCATGGATTGATTATGGTGTTTATGAATGGATGCATAAATTTGACCTTTAGTCTGGTGACGACGCTAGGGCTTAAATAAGGGGAATATGCAAGGACCCGTGCAGGTAGGGTATTTAATCCCACATCGATTATTCATTGGAAAGATCTTGGGTGTACTTATGTAGGGTTAAGGAATCCAAATAATACCTTCTAACTAGCCTTTTTGGATGACGTGCTGGGTTGTTATACACAAGCTATCAGATCCTAGACATCTTTGGAAAAGAGCTCTAGGGAGGTGGCTTCTTGGCCTTTGCCATCGTGACCAAATAGTCGGTTGCCCTTTCGAGAGTGAGCTTTAAGAGAGAAAGAGACAAAAGAGCATAGAGAGAGTAGGAAGAGAATGGGAGAAAGAGTGGATAAGTTGGACATCTCTCTGAGAGAGAAGGGAGAGAACAAGAGGGTACTTTCAAGATGAGAGAGGAAGTGAGAAATTGAGAATAGTAGAAGAGAGGGAGAGGGACTAATAGAGAAAGAGCAGAGAAGGATGAGAATGAGGGAGATAGAGTAGAGAAGAGAGAGAGGGAGAGAGAACAAGGAAGGTAGTATATAGAGATGGAGATCATATACCTCTTTTTGATTTGATATTTTTCTCTTTCTCAATTCACAACAATGGAATGTGATGGAGAGGAAATGGGGGGTGTTAGAATGTTAAAATCCATGCCCATCCAATGGCTGGGAACCGACCGGATCTTTTCTCAAATCAGTCCATGAGTATCCAAGTTCACCTCTATATAGAGGTTAGAGACCACCAAAATATATGATATTTGGTTCCTAGGTATTTATTGGTATAGATGGTGCATCTTTGATTTAAATGCCCCCTTTTTAGTCCTGAACTCAAGAGTAGATGATGCTGTCTTCTTTTGAGAGGAGAATAGTCCATCCTTTCATATACGTAGCTGCTTTGGTCTCTCGTCTTTACCCTTCTTGTTGAGATTTCTCAGGTTTGTATATCATTTTCCATATCTCTTATTTTTCCTAGAGTCTCAAATTTACCATATCAGGTGTTAAGCACCATCCTCACTATGAAGTTGATTATAATGGAAACTATTCTGGATCAGCTTTGTACCCTTCAACCTAATATATATCCTGCACCTTCTAGACTCTGTTTAACATGTTCACCTGATAACTGCTGCTTTTTTTTTTTCTCTTTCTTCTTACATTTGTCATCAACAAAGTTCATGGGATGTTTATGAAACTACTATCTATGAAATTCAAAAGGGAAAATATTTCAATATGCTGCCTTTTGGAATTTATTTTATTATTCTCATGCTTTCTTTGAAGTCCTGAGGACCAGCATTGCGTTGTTTTCAGGGAACCAAACTTAAGGCCGAGCGCTTCTGACTTGCTTCTGGTAATACTGACTTTTGTTTCAAACTAATAGATCATGGAATAATATTTTATTCATATTCAATTCATCATCCTGACGACCTGATGTCACCAGCATGGAACAAAGGTTTGATTCATGTCATGCATTTATTCCTGGATATTTTCTGTGCAGCATCCCTTCGTTACAGGGGAATTTCAGGATCCACATCCATTATATTTTTCTTCAGCTAAAGTAAGCTTACTGAATAGAAGTTGGTTATGTTTCATCTTAAGTATTCCTCCCCTGATAATGGTCTCATGGCAGGAACCCTCCAAAACTGTGGTTACATCATCAAAAGTGCAGATGAATAACTTGTAATGCATGCATAATATTTTTGTTTTTCAAATTGCCTCTGTTGTGCATTGGTGACTTGAAAAAGCACTTCTGCGACATTCTTGATCTGACAACTTTGCGGTACTTGCAGGGGCTTGAACTATGTGAATTGTGTATGTGACAGTGACTCCACCATGAACCCCAACAAGGCCTCAACAGTAAGACCTATCTGGGATGCAATTACTGAGGATGACAAGTGTCGGTCTAATGGCACAGATAATTATCCAGTGGTTGGATCAGTAAGATTTCATTTCTTTACAAGTAACTTACACTGCCTTAAAAGAGGTTTCATTATTGTCTCATTCTAACCTGTATTATATGGAGTGCCATTATACTGCTCAATGAAGTTAAATAATGATTTCTTTGCTCTCGCGCATTGATTTCAGAGCTTCAATCCAATGTCTGAGCCCTTTGATGACTGGCCACGCAAGTTTGATATTAGTCCAGAACAAGTAACCATGAACTCAGAGGACATGGATGAATCACCTAATGGAGCTTCAGGTGATGGTCGGGAAGGTGAAAATGACTTCACATTCCCTTGTGAGCCAACATGTGAAGATGATGAAGTCACAGAGACAAAAATTAAAGCCTTCCTGGATGAGAAGGTATATTATTAACAGCTTTTTGCTTAAAAAATGGCTAATTATTTGATTTATCCATATAATGCACGAACAAGGACTAGCAAGCATTTTTATTATCAGTGCCTCATCATAGACTTGAAATAATGTGCTTGATTTTGCATGATTTGCAAATGATGTATATCAAACAACCACACATCTCAGGCCCTTGATCTGAAGAAGCTGCAGACCCCTTTATACGAATTCTACAACACCTTGAATGCTAAAAGTTCTCAAGGAGTTGGGAGTATGTGTATGGAGAACATCACAAACAATTCGAAATTGCCCTCCAAAAGCAAGTCATCAACCAACAAAGTGATAAGTGGATCATCTTCCTCATGTGTTGATACCATGAAGAACATTAGCCCTGGGAATTGCAGTAGGCGAGTCTCAAGCAGTGGTGTGGAGAAAAATCCAATTCTGAGAGAAATACCTTCTTCTCGGCCGAATGAGCTGGGAGATCTTCTTCAAGATGCTCAACAAGAACCGACAAGCCTAAGGTTTGCTAACAATGTTTATATTCTGATATGATTTTATAGGTACCTGCTACATTATATTGTTAACCTATTAGGAAGGAGAACTTATGGGAAAGAATTGATGTTTATGCTTGACACGCTCTTCATCGTTATGAATTATGGGATAAATTCTTTCACCTTTGTTTTTCCCCTAGCATGAGCATATCATTTTTCTTTCTTATCTGATCACAATAACATGTGTTTGGAGCAGTGCAAGCTTTTCTGAGAGACGGAGGAAGTGGAAGGAAGAGCTGGATCAGGAGCTTGAGAGGGAACGAGGTAATTTAAGCTTCACAAACCCATCTTACTATTTGCATCATGATCTTTTTTTTTTCTTTGTTTGAATCATCAATGACTCTGCTTGCAGAGATGATGCGCCAGGCTGGTCTTGTAGGGAAAATTTCTCCAAGGGGTACAGGCCTACATCAAAAGAGAGACCGCTTGCCACTTGCATCTCCAGCCAAATAACTATACATACTTAGCCTTTTTTTTTTTGGTTTTCTTACTGCATGCTCCCTCTGGTCATCGATCAACATAAACATATAGCAGCAAGTGCAGAAGGTCTCAATCTTTTGGGTGAATTAATATGATTTCTCATGCTGCAGTCATTGATCTCTTTCAAGTCAGTAGAGGATAGCAAGATAGGCAGGCTGCCAGCATTTTTTTGCCATTTTGAGTACGAGAAGTCCATCACGTTCGCCTGTCAATCCACAAATTTGAGGTGCAGTAAAAGGCATCTCTTGGTAAAAGTGGGTCATCGGTGTGATGCGAGTAAGGATGCTGGTGCTGTGCTCGTTTTGCAGAGAAATGGTCGATGCTATGCCAGTGGCATGTATCATGTTTGGCCGTACTAGCGCATTTGAGAAGCTTGACTGCTTTCCTTTTTCTAGAAAATGTAGGACATTTATAAAATATATATATATATCAGAAATCCATTACAAAAGAATATGGAAGCTTTGAAGCTAGGGCGAGCAAAAAATCGAAATCTAAAGAAATCCACCCAATTCGATCCAACATCAATTTTGATCGGTTGAAAAATTTGAATCGAATTACGATCCATAAAAAATTTGATTAATTATGATTAAATTCAATTTTTATAATTTTAATCCGTATGAAATCAAATTCAATCGATCGATATAATATTTTTAATATTTAAATATTTAGAAATTGAGAATTAGCAATTATGATATATTATGCATTGACTTATAAATATTATAAAATTATTATATCCTAATTTCTATATAAATTTAGTGGTGTATTGATTTGTAATGCTTAAAATTAATATTAAAGTAATATTGAAGTCCAAACCGACATAATCCGTTCAAACTCGAATTCGCTGCAAACCGTTAACTTCAGTTTCAAATAGTTTATATATGATAAACGGTCGGTGGTTGGTTGGATTTTTTTCAATCCGATTGGATTCGATCGGATCAAATTTTTTTCTCAATCCAACCCATGCCCTATTTGAAGCATTCAATAATTTTTAATAATAGAGCCCAATGAAATACTATTCATGGTTGGTGTGACTGACATCAGATCCTATTAGATTTCCTTAATAAGTGCCAAATATTTTACTGTGATCATATTGGGATGTTGATGGGTGCCATGGGGCCATACAATGAATTCCACTGACCCGCCAATTTTATCATCCAATGTCTAATATTGAAACCAGCATATTTGATTTATAGCCTCTATGTTGTGGTTGTTTCCTTTATAAGTTTTAAACGACACAGATTTATAAGAAACCTAAAATAAGTAGATTTATTAATGTGATTGTTTGGTCGTTTTCTATAAAACATGTTTTGCCAAAATTGAGGAAAGATAAAACCTGAAAAAAAAAAGAGTTTATGAAAATAAATATCCATCTTCTTTCATAAAATTGATTTTACAAAGAATCATGTTTTATAATTATCCATTTTAGAAAAATACACAGGCATCCAAACAGCTTTGTTCTGTACATGCAACATCAAGCTAAATCACTTGCATTGACTATAGGGAAAGCTAGGTGAGGTAAGGTGAAAGGTGGGACATGGTGCAAGCGGGATTGCAACAAGTTGATTCACAGGCTTAGCAATATCATTCCAAGTGGCATCTTCAGGTTCTAGCCTACTCTAAATCGAGGAACTACCATCATGTGGCTTAAGTACAGCTAAGGTGTAAACTATATTTATTTTTAGTTAGACCTCAATCTGAATTCATTTAAAATTTGATGTTACCTGTGTCCAAACCCGACCAGTGACCAGACCTAGGCAAATTTATCAAATTAATGCTTATTTAAAAAATAATTAGTAAAATAATATTAATTTAAAAATATTTATGAAAATGATGCTCAAATAAAATTGTCCTTTCAAAGGGTAATTTCATTTATTGAGTCACCACTCTCATCCACTGAGTCAGTAGGATTAAGTCATGAAAAGAATCGCTCTTTGATAGAGCGACTATATAAGTTGCCCTTCCATAGGGTGCCTCTGTGCGTCGTTCTATCAAAAAGCGATTTAAGTCGAGCCACAGTTTAAAAAAAAAATTCTGAGACCGTCCCCACTCCCCCTCTGTCCGGTGCTAGGTCTCCCTCTCCGATGCTCCCTCTCTGGCGCGTGGCACCCCCTCCCCCCTCCCTCTCCGACGGTTAGGTCTCCCTCCCCCTTCTTCTTTAGCGGTTAGGTCTCCCTCCCCCTTCCTATTCGGTGCGACACCACCTGCCCCTCCCTCTACGGCGCATGGCACCCCCCCTCCCTCTCCGATGCGTGACACCGTCGGCCCCCTCCCTCTCCGTGCGAGACCCCACCATTCCCCTCCCGACTTGAGAGCATCCGTTCTCCTTCCTCTCCCTACTTGAGAACCCCCCCCTCTCCCTTTCAGTCGGCCCTGCCACCCCTTCCTGCGCACCCCTTTCCCTTTCTGGCTACCCTGCTGCCCTCCCTATGTACCCCCGACCTCTCTCCGCCCCTCCTCATGTACGGTCCCAGCATGAGAACCTCCCTTCCACCGCCTTCCTCCTCTCGATGGTCCCTGGCACCTCCCACCTCCTCCCTCCTCTCGGCCATCTCAATGCCCCTCCCTCCTCTCAACAGTTTCTAGCACGTCGTCCCACCCTCTCGGTAGTTATATTGATTAGTATATGATTCCTTCTTTTTAATTATTTTATATTTTATTATTTTTTATTTTTAAAAGCTTTATATTGTATAGAATCGTAAATCCATCTTTTGATTAATATATATATTCTACCGTATCTGTATATTTATATATTTTTTATATGGATTGAAAGAATTATGTACATTAATCAATTGATTATTCAGTTTGGACAGTTTGGAAATTATAATTAATTCTATGGATAATTATAGTAATCAAACAATACATAGAGGGTTCGAAAAAAATTTTGGACAGCATTTTTCTTTAGTTCTCCTTACACATCTTCAGCCGTGTGGAGAGAACTAAGAAAAAATACTGTCAAAATTTTTTTCGACTCCTATTGTGTATCATTTGATTACTGTGATTACCTATAGAATTAATGCAATTCCTGAATGAGATAGGATCTAGCTTTACATATTAGTTTTGATATGATGCATTTATCACATAAGTCATATTAAATGTTAAATACTTTCTTCTAATAAACATATGTTCATATGTTCATGCAGTTACTTCTCATAAAAACTCCAACAAAATGAATCCAAATCGTATCGTTGTTATCTTTCATTAGAATGGAAGAATTAGTCATGACCCTAACGGTGCATGTTATGATGGTGGAAGGACTTAGATGTCCATAGTAGACTGTAATGCAATATATCAAGAACTTGTATGAGTCTGCTATGCTATCACCAAATGGAACCTCAATCACTATGGAGTTTCTCTAGTCTGTAGACTTTCGATTAGTAATACTCCACAGTATATGGATGTACATATTGAAAATGATCAAAACATGGACTATGGCTTGGACATCCCATCATAGGATTTTTTTCGTGTGGTTGAGATTTACATTGAGCCAATAGCGACAGAAATTTTGGGTGGCAGTGAACAGTATGTGAATGTGTCTCAAGCTGTATCTACCCCACTTGCACAGTCAGGGATGGGGTCCGATCCTACTCATGTGTCAGCACCGTAAAGCATGCATTTGGTGATATGAGGGTCGGTCCTAGTCATGTGTCAGCTATCATAGAGCATGTGGAGCATGAATCTTACAATGCTTCATCAGTTAATTGGCCACATATATTTGATGATATGGGGGCCGGTCCTAGTCATGTGTCGGCTACCATGAAGCATGTGGAGCATGAATCTTACAATGCTTCATTAGTTAATCGGCCACATGCAACACATGCCGGCCTTGGAGGATTGGAAACCACAATTGGCGATTTTGCCATTTTATTTGAAAATGAAGCCACTATTAATTATGATCCTAATCCTACGGATGATGAAGTTGGGGATGATGATGTAAAGTGTGATGGCAGTGATAGTGGAGAGTCTAGTGCAAAAGAGAATGTCCCACCACATGAGACACCCCTTATTCCTAAATTCGGGCTAGTTGATGCATTCGATGATGATGAGGTTGCATCCCATTTGTTCCCGATGAACCTGATGAACCTAAAAGTGGCAGTTAGGGGTGGGCTCATGCACATGTCGGAAGTGGCAATTATTACATTACCTGTGCTCCCATTTGTTCGCTGTTTGTGCTAGTGAAAATCTGGATTGAAAATAATTTATTGATAACTGTTATATTATTTTCTATTATGAACAGTCATATGCACATACTTTCTACCCTCCATAGAGTTCTCATTATTGGCCTGTATGGTCTGTACCTAGACTCATACTGAATCCATCCACAAGATGACTTGGCAAGAAGCGACCATAGTCGAGGAGGATCCGAAATGATATGGATGCAATGGAGGGGCAAAATATGGTTCGTTGTAGATTGTGCAAGCAGATAGGACATAATTGACGTAGATGCCCCCAACAGCGTTGATTTATCTTTTTTTTTATGTGACTTATAGACTTTCTTTATGTAAAGATTATGGTTTTTTTTTATTAATTTGGTTATGTAATCCTATCATGTAAACGTTTGAATATGTTAGTGAAATGAATTTGTTAGTTTTTTTCATGCCCTTCGAATTTTTTGATGATTAATAAATCTATTAAATTTATGGGATCGGTAGATACGGTATGGCTGATTATGATTTTGATGTGCATCTGGGACTAGTAGATCCTACGGTACTGTATCTTCAAACTCGACACAGAAGTGATTGTATATATTTTGGAGAGGACTTGGGGCCCCTATGTTGCAGGCACAAAGGTTCTATAGTGATGCGCACCTGATGAAAAAAAATTCTGATTTTTCGGATCAGGTTCGTTCAGATCTGATCAGATCAAGAGATATATTTCAAAATTTTTTTTCTTTGATCCATATCAGATTTATGATGTTTCAGATCTGATTATTATTATTTTAAAAATTAAAATAAAATTAAATAAATTAAATCAGATTTAATTTATCTTGAAGTAGATAATCCTATTATCTGTTGATGATCTTGTAAGCAGCAGAAGGTTCTAGATCAAGCCACGCAAGTGCCTGACCTCTACCGATATCCACTCGGGTTGAATTTGGAGATCCTCTTCTTCTCTATCATGTCTTCCAAAAATCAGATCTGGATCTGATCTGGAGGATCTTCAAAACTCTTTTCGAAGATCAGCAGTTCGTCCTTTGCAGCAGTGCAGCCTTCTAGCTTTTCAGTTCGCCTTTCTTTGATCTGGATCGCACCAACCAAGAATCCAAAACTCTTTTGGATGTGGAGAGGAGAGGGAGAAGGAGGGTTTGGCATGGAGGAAGGAGGGGAGAGGCAGCCTTGGGGCATGGGAAATTGTGATTCAATCAATCTTTGAGTTGGGCGCAGGGTCTTATTTATAGACTCTGTGATCCAACTCCTCTTCTTCCCAACCAATCACAACCCTTTGTGAAATCAGATCTAAATCTGATTGGTGGAATAGAGTCCCCTGGATTCCTTCCTTAGAGGATGCCTAAGACCAGTCAAAGTTGAATTCTTAGGAGAACTCTAATTGGAATCCAAAAAGGGAGATGGAGTCCTTGTCCAACAAGGACTCCTAGGCGCCTCCAACTTGGGCACATGCCAAGGGTGGCGTGCGCCCTCTCCTTGCCAGGTTCTGGCAGGGGGACAGGCCCCCACCAGCTCTCCAATAGGTGCATGACATGTGGTCAAAAGTCAAAGTGTCAATGGTCAATATTTGACCAGTCAAAGGTAGACTTTTGACCAAAGTCAAAGAACAAGAAATGGCAGGTGACCAAAAATGGCAGGTAATGTCTTACAAAATAAGACAACCTTTTTCTGACTTGGACAACCTCCAGTCAGACCATATGAAGGCCTCTGATTGAGCACAAACTTCCTTTGGCTCAGTCAGGACAACTTATTTATGATAGTAAAAGAAGAACGTTAGGTTCAATCGAGTGCTAGCACGATTTTCTTGAACCTAATTGAATCTCATTCAGATCAATTGAACTAGATCAGTTCAATTGATGATCACCAGATTCAAACCCTTGTTTGTGTGACCCAGTTAGGTTCAGTTCTGTATGGTAATGGGATATGTCATGATCTCTATCATCGACATCATCGAAACTCCTTTCGATGGATCAGAACTCTTCTGATTCGAACAGCTAGAATGATCGATCATCTAAATCATTCTAATTGCTCCCAAAATCCACCAGTGACACCTAGCAGTATATGGTGGCAACCCATCAGAGCTGAATGCGAACCTCTTGGTGCAGCTACCTGTGTGATTAAGTTCTTCTATCTTGAGCCCCGATCAGATTAGGGTTAAGGTGAACTCGTCAAACCCTAGTCTCTGTCATATGATGTAATCATTCGATTCAAGTCCAATGTGAAAATCTAAATAGAAACTCTTTCTATTATTTCACTCTGCCATGGCCATGGACTTTTGGACTTGATTCTCATGATCATCATAGGGCTGCTCCTCTACCATCGAGGTAGATAGATTCCATCTTGATGCTATCCAGTTTCCTACAATGAACATGCTATAGCCAACATACACCTCAGGATTTCCATATGGCTAGGAGATCGAGTAATGGTGTAGTCAAACTATAACACCCTCAAGGTGAACTACCGATGCACCTCAGGTCAAAGAACCAGACACACTACTGCAGCATCGAGTCAGTCATTGACGAGAAGGTAGACTTCCTAATGACTACTCGAGGTGGTCACGCTCAGTGCCCTCGTTCTCTAACGAGTACCTGTACTCTCGCTCTGGTGTCTCCACACCATAGACTCAAGACTCATCTACTAAAGAGAAGCGATTGTACACCAACCTTCCGGATCAATCACCATCCTCGTGATGATCCTATGGTCGGAAGCATTTTATGAGTTAATAATGATTATTCATGTCTTAAATTTTTAACTCTTGAAAATATGAATTATCATTACCATTAATTCAAAGGATGTATCACAGACACTAAATACATATATGTGATTGAAAATAATCCATTTTATTGATTATAGTCTGTTGGTGCAGAAATTGGTCATCGCCGAAGGTCGCTGGAGTCGAGGCCGCTGAGGTCGCCATCGGGGATCTGCAAAATAGAGTTCCGTTTGGAGCCGATGGGGGGTGGCTCCGGCAGGACTCTCCGACGCTCAAGTCAGCTCTGGCCAATAGGAATGGAGTGCTCGGAATGAGTTTCGGAGCTTGAAGAAGAAGAGGAGAGCTTAGAGATCAGAGAGATTAGCCTTAGCGTATCTGAAGGAGGGCCCCTTTTATAGCGGAACTTGATGGTGATGGCTGTTGTCGCATGCTGGTGGGCCGCTCGAGGTTCGGCGGAGTCAGTCTCTCGGGGAGGTGCTGTACGCGGTAGGGTTGGTGGTGACAGCTGCAGCCGCATGCTGGTGGGTCACTCGAGGTTCGACGGAGCCAGTCTCTCGGAGAGGTGCCGTACGCGATAGGGTTGGTGGTGACAGCTGCTGCCGCATGCTGGCGGGCCGCTCGAGGTTCGGCGGAGTCAGTCTCTTGGGTAGGTGCCGCATGGGGCTGGTTATGGAGAGAGTGGCATCGTCAGTAGTGACGACCATACCATCCAGTCTCATTATTCGTCCAGAGGGGTTCGAACTTGTAGGAGAGTTTGACCGAAGGGAAAGCTTAGGAGCAGCTCGATCGTAGCGGAGTTCGGGGGAGCTCGATCGGCTGAAGGGACGGTTTAGGGGAGTTCGATCGTAGAGAAGTTTGGAGGAGCTCAGCTGGCTGAAGGGACGGTTTGGGGAAGTTCGATCGTAGAGAAGTTTGGAGGAGCTCAGCTGGCTGAAGGGACGGCCGCTTGGGGAGTTCGGCCGAGAGACGACCACTGAGGAGTTCGGGGGCTAGGGGATTCCATTAAAGCCCAGCCGCTTGGAGTCCAAGGAGCTCGGCCGCTAGGTAGTTCGGTCGGCTGTAGGAGTTCGGCTAAGACCCATCCGTCGAAGCTCTTTCGCGGCTACAGGTTGCATTAGGTCGAGCATCGAGCTAGACCTTCGGCGGGAGCGGGATTTATCCCCAATACTAGCCCCCCCACTCCCGAATTCGAAAATCGAAGAAAGGGAGTGCAGGAAAGGCGACTGTCGAAGTCTTTCTTTGAGCTCTATGCTGGTCTAGGTCGAGCTCGGGGGGATCTCGCCTCCAGCTGAAGTTGATATCGAGGTTGAAGCTCGGGGAAGATTCCATCTCCAGCCGAGGTTGAGAGGGGCTTCGTCCGCTATGATCGAAGCTGGAGGTTGCGCTCCTCGGGGGCGACATTATCTCCTACAGCTGAGGTCGATGTGGATGCTTGGAAGAGATCTGATCTCAGGGTGAGACTATCTCCGATCTTATCTCTGACCGAGGTGGTAGTTGAAGCTCTCCAACCGAGGTTGACACGATCGCTTTCCTAGCCGAGGTTGTAGTTGAAGCTCTCCAGCCGAGGTTGACATGGTTGCTTTCTCTAGCTGAGGTCGAAGTGCGTGCTCGCTACGGCCGAGCTTCCCTCGGAGGAGATCTTATCTCCTGTAGCCGAGGTCGAACTACGCGCTCGGGGGAGATCTTATCTCCTACAGTCGAGCTTTCCTCGGGGGAGATCTTATCTCCTACAGTCGAGCCTTCCTCGAGGGAGATCTTATCTCCTACAACCGAGGTCGAAGTGCACGCTCGGAGGAGATCTTATCTCCTACAGCTGAGCTTTCCTCGGGGGAGATCTTATCTCCTGCAACCGAGGTTGAAGTGCGCGCTCGGGGGAGATCTTATCTCCTACAGCCGAGCCTTCCTCGGGGGAGATCTTATCTCCTACAGTCGAGGTCGAAGTGCGCGCTCGGGGGAGATCTTATCTCCTGTAGCCAAGATCGAAGTGCGCGCTTGGGGGAGATCTTATCTCCTGCGGCCAAGCTTTCCTCGGGGGAGATCTTATCTCCTGCAGCCGAGCCTTCCTCAGGGGAGATCTTATCTCCTGCAGCCGAGGTCGAAGTGTGCGCTTGGGGGAGATCTTATCTCCTGCAGCCGAGCTTTCCTCGGAGGAGATCTTATCTCCTACAGTCGAGGTCGAAGTGCGCGCTCGGGGGAGATCTTATCTCCTGTAGCCGAAGTCTTCCTCTGAGCTCTGTGCTGGTCTAGGTTGAAGCTTGGGGGGATCTTGCCTCCAACTGAAGTTGATATCGAGGTTGAAGCCTGGGGAAGATCCCATCTCCAACTGAGGTTGAGGAGGGCTTCGTCTGCTGCAATCGAAGTCGGAGGTTGCGCTCCTCGGGGGCGACATTATCTCCTACAGCTGAGGTCGATGTGGGCGCTTGGGAGAGATCTGATCTCAGGGCAAGGCTGTCTCCGATCTTATCTCTGGCCAAGGTGGTAGTTGAAGCTCTCCAGTCGAAGTTGATACAGTCACTTTCTCTAGCCGAGGTCGTAGTTGAAGCTCTTCAGTCGAGGTTGACACGGTTGCTTTCTCTAGCCGAGGTCGAAGTGTGCGCTCTTTACAGTCGAGCTTCCCTCGGGGGAGATCTTATCTCCTACAGCCGAGGTCGAACTGCACGCTCGGAGGAGATCTTATCTCCTGCAGCCGAGCTTTCCTCGGGGAAGATCTTATCTCCTGCAGTCGAGCCTTCCTCGGGGAAGATCTTATCTCCTACAGCCAAGGTCAAAGTGCGCGCTCGGGAGAGATCTTATCTCCCGCAGCCGAGCTTTCCTCGGGGGAGATCTTATCTACTACAGTCGAGCCTTCCTCGGAGGAGATCTTATCTCCTACAGCCGAGGTCGAAGTGCGCGCTCGGGGAGATCTTATCTCCTACAGCCGAGCCTTCCTCGGGGGAGATCTTATCTCCTGCAGTCGAGCTTTCCTCGGAGGAGATCTTATCTCCTGCAGCCGAGGTCGAAGTGCACGCTCGGGGGAGATCTTATCTCCTGCAGCCGAGCTTTCCTCGGGGAGATCTTATCTCCTACAGTCGAGCCTTCCTCGGGGGAGATCTTATCTCCTACAGCTGAGGTCGAAGTGCGTGCTCGGGGGAGATCTTATCTCCTACAGCCGAGCTTTCCTCGGGGGAGATCGTATCTCCTGCAGCCGAGGTTGAAGTGTGCGCTCGGGGGAGATCTTATCTCCTACAGCCGAGCTTTCCTCGGGGGAGATCTTTATCTCCTGCAGTTGAGCTTTTCTTGGGGGAGATCTTATCTCCTGCAGCCGAGGTCGAAGTGCGCGCTCGGGGGAGATCTTATCTCTTGCAGTCAAGCTTTCCTCGGGGGAGATGTTTATCTCCTACAGTCGAGCCTCCTTGGGGGAGATCTTATCTCCTGCAGCCGAGGTCGAAGTGCGCGCTCGGGAGAGATCTTATCTCCTGCAGCCGAAGTCGAAGTGCGCGTTCGGGGGAGATCTTATCTCCTACAGCCGAGCCTTCCTCGGGGGAGATCTTATCTCTTGCAGCTGAGGTCGAAGTGCGCGCTCGGAGGAGATCTTATCTCTTGCAGTCGAGGTTGAAGTGCGCGCTCGGAAGAGATCTTATCTTCTGCAGTCGAGATCGAAGTGCGCGCTCGGGGAGAATCTTATCTCCTACAGCCGAGCTTTCCTCAGGGGAGATCTTATCTCCTGCAGCCAAGGTCGAAGTGCACGCTCGGGGGTGATCTTATCTCCTGCAGTCGAGCTTTCCTCGGGGGAGATGTTATCTCCTGCAGCCGAGCCTTCCTCGGAAAAGATCTTATCTCCTGCAGTCGAGGTCGAAGTGCATGCTCGGGGGAGATCTTATCTCCTGCAGCCGAGCCTTCCTCGGGGGAGATCTTATCTCCTGCAGTTGAGGTCGAAGTGCACGCTCGAGGGAGATCTTATCTCCTACAGCCGAGCCTTCCTCAGAGGAGATCTTATCTCCTGTAGTTGAGGTTGAAGTGCGCGCTCGGAGGAGATCTTATCTCCTACAAGCCGAGGTCGAAGTGCGCGCTCGGGAGAGATCTTATCTCCTGCAGCTGAGCTTTCCTCGGGGAGATCTTATCTCCTGTAGTCGAGCCTTCCTCGGGGGAGATCTTATCTCCTACAGTTGAGGTCAAAGTGTGCGCTCGGGAGAGATCTTATCTCCTACAGTCGAGCTTTTCTTAAGGAGATCTTATCTCCTGCAATCGAGGTCGAAGTGCATGCTCGGGGGAGATCTTATCTCCTGCAGTCGTGTTTTCCTCAGGGGAGATCTTATCTCCTGCAGCCGAGCCTTCCTCGATGGAGACTGTATCTCCTGCAGCCGAGGTCGAAGTGCGCGCTCGAAGGAGATCTTATCTCCTACCGCCGAGCTTTCCTCGGGGGAGATCTTATCTCCTATAGCCGAGCTTCTAAGGCTTCTGACCTGCCCCCGTTAGCATGAGGTCCCCCACCAGTTCCCAATACGGCAACTATTTGACTGCTCCATCCCCTGTTACCACAGTTTCTGCGTCAGGGAATAACATTATTGGAAGGGAAGAATTTTACTGAAGGAAAGTTACGGGCAGCACATCCCCGTTTGAGGGGTCGTCGGGGCATTGTTCCTCGGAGCTCCCTCGGGCAGTAAGTTCCATCCAGACGACCTCCTCTATCCCATATTGGCCTTCTTGATTTGGAGCAAGCTCTTGGCTTTGTCGCTGGGAGCCGACGAACCGTCGATGTACCAAGCTCCTCTCTGGGGTAACGTTGATGACGCTGTGAGACGGTCGACCCTAGAGTTTCTGGTTACGGCAGCGCCCTTAGCCGACTTTCTCCAATTGCTCCTTTTTGATGAGCTCCTCAATTTTGTCTCGCAGTCGGATGCATTTCTCAACATCATGGCCGTGGTCGCGATGGTAGATGCAGTACGACCATGCTTGTTTAGGGGAGACCGTAAACCTTCTGGTCTTGGTAGTTAGCTCTTAACTTCGCTGAGAATTCGAGTTAGAAGAGTGGGGCATAGTTGCGGAACCTTTCGGGAGGGCTTCTTCGCTCCCTTTTGTCGGGGCCTCCTTGGTTGCGAGCTCAAGGAGTTCAGAGTTGTAAAACCTGCAGAAGAACTTTATGCCCAGTTGTCGGAGCTTCCTTGGAGTCATACTCGAGAAGGAGTCCTCGCTTGCCCTAGGGCGATTGTGAGCTCGGCCGAACTTCGTCTCACCTTGTGTGAGATCTTTGTAGGGGGCTTCCTTAGTGACATAATCGGGCTGGAGTTCCACCTCACTTACGCCGAACTTCATTCTGATGATGAGGTTTGTGGGGAGATTTCGACCTTGCGTGCGCCGAACTTCATTCCGCCTTCCCGCGAAAGCCTCTGTGGGAGGACTAATGCCCCTTCCTCGATGACGAGCTTCGAGGTGAAGTTCGGCCTCACTTGCGCCGAACTTCATTCCATTTTCTCGTGAGATCCTCCATAGGAGAACTTCCTCTGCTGCTTTTGTCTGGACTTTCTTGATGACAAGCTCGAGGGGGAGCTCAGCTTTGCTTGCCCGAACTTCACTCCACCTTCTGTGAATTTTTTGTAGGTGGTTTCCTTGGTGTCATACTCGAGCATGAGTTTGGCCTCACTTGCGCCGAACTTTGTTCCACTTTCCCATGAAAGCTTCCGTGGGAGGACTTCATACTCCTTTGTCGGGGCTTTTTCGATGACGGGCTCGAGGGAGAGTATGGCCTTGCTTGCGCGGAGAGGTCATGAGCGCGGTCGAACTTCATTCCGTCTTCTTCTGAAACCTGGGGGAGAACTTCCTTGATGACAAGTTCGAGGGAGAGTTCGACCTCGGTCGAACTTCATTTCACCCTCTTGTGAAACCTTCTGGGGGAAAACTTCCTCGATGACGAGTTCGAGGAAGAGCTCGGCGTCGCTTGCCCGAGCTTCATTCCACCTCCTGTGACTTCTTCGTAGGTGGTTCCCTTGGTGTCATACCCGAGCGAAAGTTTGGCCTCACTTGCGCCGAACTTCATTCCGATGATGAGATTTTAGGAAAAGTTCGGCCTTGCTGCCGCCGAACTTCATTCCACTTTTTCGCTCATGGCAAACTCCATTCCGCTTTCTCGTGGAACCTTCCTCGCACCGAACTTCATTCCGCTTCTGCGGAAGAACTTCTGCTCTCCGTTTCTCTCCTAGCCCAAATGCTCTTTCTTAAGGTCGGTTCCTCATATTTTTCTGGCAAAGTCTCCGTCGAAGGTTGTCGCATGGCTTATATCACCTCGACGGGGCCACGAACCCATCCGGTAGGTTGAACTGCTCTACATCTGCGGTGGCTTCGGATGGAGCCTGGACTACCGGGGCTGCAACGGGAGCAGACGTACCTGGCGTGCAGGACGTCGATCGTCGAGTTGAAGCTCTCCTCTGGACATTTTCTCTTCGAAAGAGAAAAGGAAGATCTCCAGAGAGGGAAGAGAAGAGTCGTTGAGTACTTCTTTAAGAATAAGGGAACCTCGGAGGTTCGGACCCTCCTTCTAGCGTCAATCTATTAGTGCAGAAACTGATCGTCGTCGGAGGTTGCTGGAGTCGAGGCCGCTGAGGTCGCCATCAGAGACCTGCAAAATAGAGTCCCATTCGAAGTCGGTGGGGGATGGCTCCGGTAGGACCCTCCGACACTCAAGTCAGCTCTGACCAACAGGAATGGAGTGCTCGGAATGAGTTCCGAAGCTTGAAAAAGAAGAGGAGAGCTTAGAGATCAGAGAGATTAGCCTTAGCGTATCTGGAGGAGGGTCCCTTTTATAGCGGAGCTTGATGGTGATGGCTACTGCCGCGTGCTGACGGGCTACTCGAGGTTCGGCGGAGTCAGTCTCTCGGAGAGGTGCCATACACGGCAGGATTGGTGATGGCAGCTGCAGCCGCATGCTGGCGGATCACTCGAGGTTCGGCAGAGCCAGTCTCTCGGAAAGGTGCCGTACGCGGCAGGGTTGGTAGTGACAGCTACTGCTGCATGCTGACGGACCGCTCGAGGTTCGACGGAGTCAGTCTCTTGGATAGGTGCCGCATGGGGCTGATTACGGAGAGAGTGGCATCGTCAGGCGACCATACCATCCAGTCTCGTTGTTCGTCCAGAGGAGTTCGAACTTGTAGGAGAGTTCGACCGAAGGAAAAGCTTGGGAGCAGCTCGACCGTAGCGGAGTTTGGAGGAGCTCGATCGACTGAAGGGACAGCTCGGGGGAGTTCGACTGTAGAGAAGTTCGGAGGAGCTCGACCGGCTGAAGGGATGGCCGCTTGGGGAGTTCGACCGAGAGACGACCGCTGAGGAGTTCGGGGGCTAGGGGATTCCGTTAAAGCCTGGCCGTTTGGAGTCCAAGAAGCTCGGCCGCTAGGCAGTTCGGTCGGTTGTAGGAGTTCGGCTAAGACCCATCCGTCGAAGCTCTTCCGCGGCTACAGGTTGCATTAGGTCGAGCATCGAGCTAGACTTCGGTGGGAGTGGAATTTATCCCCAACATAGTCAAAATTATAATTTTGTCCCTAGAAGTGTATTACAAGTGTCAGCCAATTCTGACTTCTAGGGCACATATATCTAACACCTGGCGGCCACATGATCGGATCATAGCATATCTTCGTGTCGCCGATTTTTATGGAGTTTATAAAGTTTGTGACATATAGCTAGATTGGGCCCTCATTACAACCATGGTAGAGCGATGGCGTCAGGAGACTCATACTTTCCACCTTTGCATGGGGGAGGCGACGATCACGTTGTAGGACTGTGCCATTCTCCTTGGATTATGGGTGTATGGGCCTACCATCAGCGGTACTACATAGATCATTTGGTCGGATCTCTGCGAGGAGTTATTTGGGATCAGACCATCAAAGGCGATGTTGTCGGGGTCTTTATTGAGATTTCACTGGCTTCACGATACATTCCACCACCTACTGGATGATGCAGATGATGAGACCATACAGAGACATGCTCGAGCATTTATTCTATGTCTTATCGGTGGTCATCTATTCACCGATAAGTCTGGTTCCCACATGCAGTTATTATACCTATCTTTACTACGTGATCTCCATGCATGTGGACAATTGAGTTGGGGTAGCACTACTTTGGCCTTCTTGTATCACGAGCTCTGTAGGGCCATCAGATCGAATGCGCGTGAGATAGCTAGACCGTTGGTATTATTGTAGCTTTGGATATGGGAGCATTTACACGTTGGATGGCCAGATAGAGTACTCCCTAGGGTAGGAGCCTACTAGCTAGTGTTGGGAGATGATGCAGTAGGCCATGGTCAATTAGGTGAGGACGATGCTGATATTGAGGGTTCATTTGGTGGGATACAGCATGACCCAACTGATCCACTTGGATGTAGGTATATAATCAATAACATTGATTTTTTATGATAAATGACTAAATGCTTTCATAGATTAATATATTGACTTTAGTTTGGATAGGTGGAGGACTTGATTGACTGGTGCATGGTCTCCGATGCTGCATAGTCATATATTATAGGGATCAGCTTGACCAGCAGCACGATGATCAGATGGTGTGGGTCTCTTACACATCGGAGATACTGGCCATATTGCTTGAGATATGTCGATCATATCAGCATGTATGGAGGACACGCGCACCTCTCATTTGCTTCGACATCGTAGAGATCTATTATCCAGAGCGCGTAATGCGATAGTTTGACATGCATCGGGGCATCCCCCCACCGTGCAACACTTGGGAGAGCCTCTACAGTATAGATCGATGAGGGCAGCATTGTCATGATTGGATTCGACAGCATCGGGAGCATATTGATGCATGAGAGCAACGGGAGGATTTGATTGTCGATGGTCCACCAATGCTCTCCACTATAGATTATCATGATCTATATCTACAGTGGTATAGGAGCATCACTAGACGATTCATTTCGTCATTGATGAGGGATCAGCTCGAGATGAGGTTTTATCCATCGGGCAGCGTGATGGATGTTGTGGTAAGCACATTTTATTTTTTATCTCATTTTGTTATGTTATTATTGTTTATCCTTCTTGAGTAACACGTTTTCTCTTTGATACTGACAGTTTGAGCGGATCACGTCACTATACTATCGAGCATGGAGTCACTTCCATTCGGTCATCGTTGGATGCAAGGATCGAGTACTTGTCGATGTCATGGACGGCCTCCTCGACACCATGAGAGTCATCTCCGAGAATAGATGACTTCATACTGTGCCATCGATGGATGATCCGAGTACATCATCAGATGCCCAACATACCTCATATCCTGACTTCTCGGACTTCGACCTCTCCATAGATGATGCATCTATATCACAGAGGATCAGTGAGCTGGGAGATACGGCATACCGACTTGATGAGCAGCACGTCAATCATGTGCATGGAAGGGCTAGAGGTAGGGGTAGACTGAGGGCTTCCCGAGACAGACGTCAGGCACATGCTGACAGACCGAGCACGATAGCACCTCCCTTTCCACCGATCGATACTGTACCTGAAGTATCACACCGCCAGCCAGAGGTGATACGCGTCTATGAGAGACGGACACGGAGGAAGCCTGAGTACCTTAGCATATACACCTCTTGATAGTTATATTAGTTGTACTTTTTTTTTGGCTAACAAACTTTGTAATAATCAAATATTATAAAAATATTAATTTAAAATTAATGTTATAAATTTTTTCAAGTTGAATGCATATGCTACAATTTTTGTTGGTTGCAAAACAAAATCATTATCAATCTTGATACAGGTTATATTTCTAAGATATTCTATACTGTTAACTATAAATATGATCGAAGAAGCTTGAATTTATATTTCAAAAAAATATTCATAAAAAAATAAATTTATAATCAATCATTTTCTTTTTAAATAGTTCTATTGTTTTAGTTAGAATCCTAACATAGCAGGTGTCAAAGAATGTGTCGGAAATAATTGAGTTAAGAAATATACAGATATATGGAGTAGTAATGACAATGAATGTTATGGCGTTAGTGGAGTGTATCAAAGTAACTTTTTTAAAGGATGATTTATAAAATCACTCTTTAGAAGGACGACTTAATGGGATGACTTATAGATATGTCTTATGATAGAGCGACTGTATAGGTGGCGCACAAACAACCTTGGATAGTAGGTATTTTGGCTGAGTCAGTACAGTAAGTCACTCTTTGGAAGAACGATTTTATGTTCGATAGTACTCCCATAAATATTTTGAAAAGAGCATTATTTTTATAAATTATTTTAAAATAAGCATTAACTTGATAAATTTATCCAGACTTAACAACCTAAGATAGGTGTCTGTCACAAGTATCATTTTTTTTTTAAAAATTCTTGTAACACAAGAAAGAAAAATAACATAAAGATTACATGAATAAAATTTTTAAAAATTAAAAGTTCCAATTTGGTCCACGAATGTATCTATTATAATTTGATAAATTCAGAGAATTTCAGAAAGAGAGAGCGGGATCTTCTCTACTCTTTTTTTTATTTATTTATTTTTTCACTCATGTCCATTTGCGCATGCATTTTGCTCGTGCATTTACGATCGCAGGACCGTCCGTGCGATGCACGCGCCATGGGTCTTGCAGTTGCTAATTAAATGGTTCACGCCTTTTGCCACCTCTCCCGTGAAGCGGCACATCGTGGTCCGGAGCTGCGCCAATGGCCGGTCCTCTCTCCAAGTCCTCCCTCTTCTCGATCTTGCGCTCCCACTCCCAGGTCTATTCTCTCATCACGATCTCTCTCTATCTCCCCACTCCCCCCCCCCCCCCCCAAAAAAAAAAAAAAAAAAAAAAAAACCAAGTCTCTCTGATCTCCGATCCGTCTTTTGCCACAGAAGGCGGAGCCAGCTCTCCATCTCCCCCGCCGCGGATACCACGTCGAGCTCGGAGCTCGCGAGAAGGCGGTGAGCCTTCTTCCCCTTCTTATCTTCTAATTTCTATCTTTCATCAGCAAAATTTGCGGGTCAGGGTGAGATTTGAAGATCACCATGATCGCTTTCTTGTGGCTGATGATTGGCGATCAACGATTACTTTGGGATGAGTGGAAGGAAGATCGGAATGATGCTTTTATGGGTTTATTCTTGGTGTGTGCTAACAATCATTCGATCGTTATAAGTTTTGATATTTGATCAGCTTATGGTGACAGTCCATTAAATGCTCTGTTCACTTCACTATGATCATGCGATCATAATAATATTCTTGTGCTTGCTTCGCTCATCTTATAACTCTGATGGTGTAATAAATGATACGGCAGCTCCTGGAAGAAGATCCTGCGCTTAAGAAGTTCAAATCGTACAAGAATACTGTGAAGCGGGTGTCGAAGATTGGGGACGCCCTTTCTGTGCTTGCTGTTGCTGGTATGATTTATTAGCAAACATGATTGGTTTTATGGTTATTCTTTGACTTAATTGCAATTCTTGTTGTGAAATACAGTATTGTCATCCAAGAAGCATGGGATCTTTATGCTAACAGAAACTTGTTTTGTTGCGTCATGTGTTTTGTTCAGAGATTTTATAGGATCGTGGAATAAAAATGCATCTAGTAGTTTGTTCGCAGAGATACTTTGTTGTTCACATATGACCATGGAATGAGTTTTATTTGTTTATCTTCTTTTCTTTCCGTGCATGCAAGCACATTTATGTACATGTACTTTTTAGAGTAGCGTGTGTGAACTGTGAAGAATAATTTCTTTTCAACTCATGCAAACTAGGTGAAATGCACCCATTGATGCGAAATCTGGTTGCCGTCGGAGAAGTGCTGGAGTTGGAGAAGACGAGGCTGCCATCGGTGACCTGCAAAATAAGTCTCATCCAGAGCCCAGGATGGCGGCTCCGGCAAGATCCTCCGACGATCAAGTTAGCTTTTTTGGCCAACAGAAATGGAGTGCTCAGTCAAGAAAGTTGCAGAGTTTTTGGGAGAAAGAAGAGAGCCTAGAGAAAATATATCTGAAGGATCTCTTTTATAGACGAAGCCTGTAACAAACTGATAGTGACAGCCGTAACTGTTGGATAGTGGACCGCTCGGGACCACGTGGAGTTTGTTACGGAAGATAGTGTTTGTTGTCGTGAGATGTCGTCCGTTTGAGATTTGATGGTAAAAGTTTTGAGGAATAGACGTCGGTTGGTGATGACTTTTGAGCTGTATCAATTCTAGAAGAGTTCAGACTCCTCTAAGGTAGTCCGAATGTGGGTCGATTCATACCGTGCACGAGATCGGACTCATACGGAGACCTTCCTGGATGACTGCGGGGAGTTCGATCGCTAGAGGAATCCAAAAGGAGGAGTCCGGAAGGAGTTCGGCCGCTAGAGGGAGTTCGAAAGGAGTTCGACTGCTAGAGGAGTCTGCAAGCAGTTCGACCGCTGGAGGAAGAATTTTCGATCGAAGCTCTTCCGTGATTAATAGTTATGTTAGGCTAAGCATCAGACTGGACTTCAGTGGGAGCGGAATTTATCCCCAACAATAGTCTTCCTACTTTCGAGTTCGAAATTTGAAGGAAGAGAGGAAAAAAGGCGACGGTCGAAGTCTGGTGTCGGGTTTCCACGCTTATCAGGATGAGATGTTTTGATATTTACCGTGCTGGCATCGAAATTTTCTAAGTTTGAAATGAGTCCGAAAAGATGGCGCTTCATCTCTCATCGAAACTTTGCCACAGGCATGGTGCTATAAAGACTCCGCCCATCGCCGCTTTTCTATCATGATGAGTGGGACACGCGGTACACGCAGATCGATCGAAGTCGATCCGTAATCATAACTGCTTCGGATTGTCTCTGGCTATTTAAGACCTATTGTTCGGAAGTCATCCCTGCTCGAGTCTTCTTCTTCCTTCGGCCCTTGTTCACCTTCTTCCCGTGGGTCTTATTCTTCTCTCGCCTTTCTGAGCTCCGGACATTCTTTCAATTAATCCTCATCGTGTCTATTATCCTTTCATCCTCTTCGGACAGTTTAGATCAGTTTTCCAACCCTTCTCTTAGGTTATTCGTGCTTATCATTTCTGGCTCATTGTCTTTCTAATTTTTTGATCTTTTTGGAGGGTTTTCTTGGGGTTCATCTTGATCCGAATGTCTTCCGAAATCTTCCATTCCATCGGTTTGTGGGGCTCGTCCTGACCAATCTTCTTTGATTTTGCACCCCTGGTCGAGGTAGAACCTAGGAACATGTCTTGCTCGTTTTTCGCTCCAAACACCATTCCATCCATCCTTACCCCGGACGATCTTTTTCTGATCCGAATCTAATATGGAATCCCTCCAGAATATGACCTCGAACTTTCTAGCTTCGACAACCGGGTCAGCTCTCCTTCGGTCGATCGATTTTGTCTATACTTGAAAGCTTTGTGCGTCGGACTTAGATTCCTGCTACCCCCATTCGTAGTCATCCTCTTCCGATTTAAAATATCTCCTTTGCATCTGTCGTACCGAACTCCTTTCGGTTTGTCATAGGTTTTTTCTCCCTCTATCGATTGATCGAAGTTCAGCCGATCATTTCGCTTTTTAGAAATTTCTATACCTTTAAGCGCCATTTTTCCGCGAAGGATTGGTGATACTTTTTCCTTAGGTCGGTAAGAAGGGGTTATTGAAAGGTGCTCCTTTTGTTCACAATTGGAAGAAAAAGTACTTTTTTGTACATTGCCCGACCTTGCCATTAGGTCTTCCTTTATGGGGTTACATTAGACAGTCAATTCGCCGAGCTCCTAGTTTAGACGGAGCTGACCTTGATTCCTCCGATAAACTCAAGATGTATGGAGCTCCTCCTCTTCCCGATCTTCTAAAGGAACAGATCTTATTCAACCTGGGTCTGAGTCCCCACGATCCTACTGGTACATCTTTTGATTTTCGAGTCCATATGGTTTCACGCACGTGTATTGCTACTGACTACTTCTCTTTTCCTACAATAGAAATGGATGCACAAGCTGCCAAGATGCTCACCAAAGGGCTCTTCACTAGGAAGAGGAAGGGGAAGGCGCAAGAAGATGGCTCAAAAGGGCGAAGGTCGGTGTTTCCAGCTCCGGAGTCCCCGCCCCCACTGCTGCTGCGTCTGAGGTCATCGTCGGTGCCGAGATTCCCCCAGCTGTCGAGGTTGACACCGCTAGCGCGGGCCCGACGCCTTCCATGCCCTCAGGTCCCTCCAGCGGGGATCGGGTTTCGGAGCTTCCTGTCAGGAAAGGGATAGGCGAGGGAAGGAAAAAGAAAGCTGTTGCAAAGACGTCCTGCAAGGCTCGCATAGGCGGGTCGGACGGCAACGACAATGAATGAGGGGAGGACCCCTTCGACAATCCGAAGATTATTCCGGAGCTTGCCAACAGGTTTGCCATGCTCGAGGTGGTGGACCAGATGGCCGACCTGGATCCGTGGCAGCTCATCTGGAGTTCTCTCGGAACTATCCTTAAGGTAATTGCTCCGTTGCTCGACTTTTTTTTTTTCTCTTTTTTTTTTTAACATCGGTCGTTTGTTGCAGTCGGATCACCAGATGCTCGCTCACATCAAGAGGGCGCGTCGTCAGGAGGCGGAGGCCCAGAAGGCCCAGGAGGACCTTCGAGTCGAGGTCTGTCGTCTTCAAGAGAGGGTCGACGAGGTCGAGCATCTTGTCGAGGAAAAGGCGGCGGACATTGGAAGTCTTCAGGATGCGCTCCGTGAGGAGTTTGCCTCGGCTGGACTGAAGGTCGTACTGGCCCTGGAGGAGAGGAGGAAGCCGAAAATAGGATCATCGAACTGGAGACCCAAATGGTGAAGTCGATCTCGGAGGCAATGACCCGGGCCGTGGCAGAGTTCAAGACCTCTCTCGAGATAAGGAACCTGAATGTCGAGTTTGATCAGAAAGCATTTATCAAGGATTTCGAGCTCTGCGAAGGCAGGATAGCCTGAAGGTTCCCCGAGCTCGATCTTGACTTTCTAGAGGAGGAAGACGATGTGGAGGCGGGACTGTCCACTACTGTGGTCGACCTTTCCTTTGACGAGCTCGCTCCTGGCCCGTCTGAACCACCGTAGAGGCGCCCAAGTCAGTTCGGGAACCTGAGGCGGCTGAGAGCGATCAGGCTCCACCCTCTGAGGTTGAGATCCTCGAGTAGTTGTACCTCTTTTTTTTGTCTTGTACTCAAAAGTTTTGATTAAATGAAGAAATTTTTTTTCATACCCTTGAGCGCTTTTCGTATCTCGAATGCAGTCTCCCACCATCGCTGATCCACTGTCTCAGGGGTTTCGATAAAGCCCTTGATAAAAAATTTGGGGAAGGAAATTCATCTTTTGAGGAAGAAGTTGAAGAAGACGGAGGACGATCTTCGAGCCTCACGAAAGAATGCTTCTGAGGCGACCAAAGAGGTCACTTGCCTCCAAGGCTTGCATATAAAGGAAGCGGTGAGCTTCAGTATCCGAAAGGGCAGCTTTGAGAAGGTCGCCAAACTCAAAAGAAATGCCAGTGATAAGTCCTAGGCATTGACAGTGAAGATCAGCTCTCTCGAAGTTGACCTGAAGGATGCAGGGAAAAAGATTCGTTTTCTAGAAGGGAGCTCGCTGTGGGCTACCGACAAGGCCCGAAACGATTTAGATTGGTCAATAAAGTTTTTCCAGCTTCAAAAGCAGCTGCAAGATACTGAGGATTGGCATAATAACTTCCGAGTGACCTGGGCGGAGATGATGTCCAGGCTTAAAGGCGAGCTCAAGGTTGCCAGAGATGAGGCAGCTCATCTTCGGAAGCAACTGCACAATAATCGGGAAGCCAGTGCGAGTGGTTAGTCGGAGGAGATGGCCTCCTTGAAGAGGACCGTTGGCGAGCTTTTAGAGGCGATTGGGGCGGAGCAGGCCGAGGTTCAACAGCTGAAGCTTCAGCTCGCTTGTGAACATTGGGCTGTCGAGGATGCGGAGGCTGAGTCCGAAGTTTTAAGGAGACAACAGCGAGAGCTCGAGGGCAAATTTCAGCTCGCCAACAGAATGTATGTAGATGGTCTCTTCCAAAAGAAGGAACTTGAGGAGGAGATCCTTAGGCTAAAGCAGGCCTTGGTGATGGCTGGAGCTGGCAGTCCGAAGTTCGAAGAATCCAGTTCGCCTTAAAGCTTCGGCCTCTTCTCCCTATTTTTTCTTTCTTTCAGTGTAATCGGCCTTGTCGGTCTATGCTTTATTTGTAATGAACTCGTTTTTGTAATGGAATAATACATTTTTCGCTATTTTCATTTCATGTGAACCTGAGGCGGCCTATTTGCGGCCTTATCTTCTTTATCTCATTTTTTTTTGTTTTGAAATGCTCGTTGCGGATGTCGAGCTTGTTGTGGACGTCGAACTAGGACCTCTTGCAAATCAGGATAAGGTTCTTTCGCATTTGATGTAGTCAGATCGTCGTGGGAAAACATGTGTAAGGATTCTCCATTAAGCTTTTTTCTTCTCCACGTCTTCGGTCTACGAGGTTCTGGCTTTTGCTCATGTTAGGACGAGGTTTTCCTTCTGTTCTTAACATGGCTTACAGGGGTGCATTAGGATCGTCGATAGGATCTCTCCCTCCATCCTATCTTATGTCGACGAGGTCGTCGATTTTGCTTACGTTAGGACGAGATTCTCCTTTTATTCCTAACGTGGCTCGTGGGGGTGCATTTTGGGCCGTTGGTAGGGCCTCCCTCCCCATCCCGTCTAAAATGAACGAGGCCTTCGACTTTGCTCATGTTAGGACGAGATTCTCCTCCTGTTCCTAACGGACTGTAGGATTACATTAGGGCCATTGTCTGGGCCTCTCCCCTCATCTCGTCTAAAATGAATACGAGGCCTTCGACTTTGCTCATGTTAGGATGAGGTTCTCCTCCTGTTCCTAACGGGCTGTAGGGACACGTTAGGACTGTTGTCAGGGCTTCTTCCCTCATCTCGTCTAAAATGAATGAGGTCTTTGACTTTGCTCACGTTAGGACGAGGTTCTCCTCCTATTCCTAACGGATTGTAGGGGCACATTAGGGCTGTTGTCAGGGCCTCTCTCCTCATCTCATCTAAATATGAACGAGGCCTTCGACTTTGCTCATGTTAGGATGAGGTTCTCCTTCTATTCCTAATGGACTGTAGGGGCATATTAGGATCGTTGTCAGGGCCTCTCCCCTCATCTTGTCTAAAATGAACGAGGCCTTCGACTTTGCTCACGTTAGGATGAGATTCTCCTCATATTCCTAATGAGCTGTATTTATCGTGAGATCAAACTCGAAGCGTAGTCCCCCCTTTATCACCGATATACTACAAAGATTAGGATGTTGAAGTAGGAGGATTTCATTATAATCAAATCATTGATAATACATTCGCAGATTTTTCGAATTCCATGATCGAGGCAAGCACCCCCCGAGTTCCTTCAAGTAGTACGTTCCGGGTCGAACGACCTCCGTGACCTCGTAGGGTCCTTCCCAATTTAGAGCAAGCTTCCCCTGGCTCTGAGGCTGAGAGATGGCAGCTCGTCGAAGCACTAAGTCCCCCACTTTGAACATTTTATCTCTGACTTTGGAGTTATAGTATTGGGCCACCCTTCGCCTGTAAGCTGTCATCCGAACTTGGGCTTCCTCTCTTTTTTCTTCTAATAGGTCGAGGTTGGCTCTGAGGTCCTGCGGGTTATGCTGTTCGTTGAAGGCAACTACCCACGTTGATGGAAGTTTAAGTTCGATCGGGATGACTCTCTATTCCAAAAGCTAAGGCGAACGGTGTTTTTCCAGTCAGCAGTCTTTGGGTAGTGTGGTATGCCCACAGAACATGATAGAATTCGTCCGTCCAGATCCCTCTTGCTCTATCGAGTCTTGTTTTGATGCCTTGCAATAGGGTCCGGTTGGTCACTTCAGCTTTTCCATTTGCCCGTGGGTGAGCTACCGACGTGAAGCGATGGGAGATGTTTAGATCTTCACAGAACTTAGCAAACCTCGTTCCAGCGAACTGTCGTCCGTTATCTGTTATGAGAGTTTGGGATAGACCAAACCGGCAGACGATTGATTTTCAGACGAAGTTCCGTAGCTTGGCCTCAGTAATTTTTGCTAGTGGTTCGGCTTCGATCCATTTGGTGAAGTAGTCGATCGTAATCAGAAGGAACTTTTATTATTCGGACGTCATTGGGAAAGGACTAAGTATATCCATTCCCCACTGCGCAAATGGCCAAGGTGCGTTTAGTGGAGTAAGCTCGGAGGCTGGCTGTCTTTGTATATTTATATTTCTTTAACAGCAGTCATATTTCTTGAGATACTCCACAGAATTACGGTACAAGGTCGGCTAATAGTAGCCTTGCCGAAATAGTCTCTATGATAGGGATCTGGCTCCTACATGACTTCCACAAATTTTCTCGTGCATATCCCATAGTGCGAAGTTGGCCTCTGAAGGTCGGAGACATCTCAACAGCTGTAGCGAATACGACCTTTTATACAAATTGCCATCGTACAAAACGCACCGGGAGGCTTGATTCTTAAGTTTTCGAGCTTCTTTTGGATCATGAGGAAGAACTTCCTCTTTGAGGTAGGCAACTAACGGGTCAATCCAACTTGGCTCGAGCTCCGTCTGCATAACAAGCTGTGCTTCCTCTGAGCTTGGGCATTTTAGAGTTTCAAAATATACTTCTTTGGATAGTTCGGCTGGGGCTAAAGTGGCCAATTTAGAGAAGAAATTGACTCTTATATTTTCTGCCCTCAGAATCTGTTGAATGCCAAAATTGTCGAAGGCCGGAGTCAAATCCTTTACCCTTTTAAGGTATTTCATCATACTTTCCTCCCGTGCTTCATAGTTGCCACTGACTTGGCCGACCACTAATTGGGAATTACTGTAGACTTGAAGTTGATCTACTTTTAACTCTATTGCTATTTTTAATCCGATAATCAGTGCTTCATATTCGGCTCCATTATTAGTTGCAGGGAATTCAAAGCGTAGCGCATATTCGGCGACGACTCTTTCGGGGTTGACTAAGACCAATCCCGCGTCTGCTCCAGCGGAGTTGGACGAACCATCCACGTACAGGGCCCAAAAACCTTTGGGAAGGTCGGCACTCTCTTCGGAGAGGTTCGGTTGCCACCACGGGATGTTGGTCTCATCTTGTTCAAGCTCGGCTTCATCTGGAATGGTATATTCTGCTACAAAATCTGCCAATATCCGAGCTTTGATCGATGGTCGGGGTCGATAATTAATATCAAACTCCATGAGTTCGATTGTCCATTTCGCGATTTTTTTGGAAGCATCCATTCGATGAAGGACTGCTTTTATTGGTTGATCCGTAAGGACCGTTATGGTGTCCCTGAAAGTAAGATCGGAGTCTCCTGGCAGGGATTAGGAGAGTCAATTTTTCTAACTTAGAGTACCTGGTCTCTGCATCCCTCAGGACCCGACTTACATAGTAGACTGGTCGCTGCATCTTCGTTTCCTCCTTGACTAGGACTGCTGCTAAGGCCGCCGGAGAGACTGCTAGGTACAAGAATAATTCTTCTTCAGGTTCAGGCTTAGCTAGCAGTGGAGGTGAGTCGAGGTAATTTTTGAGCTCCTCAAATGCCCGTTGGCACTCCATCGTTCAGTGGAAGTTATTTGGTTGCTTGAGAACTTGGAAGAAGGGCATGTATCGCTCGGCCGATCTTGAGATGAAGCGATTTAGGGATGCCACTTTTCCAATCAGGCGCTGAACTTCTTTGATCGTTTTTGGAGCAGTCATCTCCTGAATAGCTCGGATTTTTTCTAGATTTGCTTCGATCCCGCGCCTCGACACCATAAACCCCAAAAACTTTTTCGAGGTCACACCAAAGGCGCACTTGGTCGGGTTCAGCTTCATTTTGTACTTTTTGAGCGCACTGAAGGTCTCTTTAAGATCGGCGATGTGGTTTATTGAAGTTTGGCTTTTGACGAGCATGTCATCTACATATACCTCCATGTTGTGGCTGATCTATTCCTTGAAGATCTTGTTGATCAGGCGTTGGTACGTTGCCCCTGCCTTCTTGAGTCCAAAAGGCATAATCCTGTAACAGTAAAGACCACGGTCAGTAACTAAAGCAGTTTTCTCCTCGTCCTCCGACGCCGTCCATATTTGGTTATAGTTGGAAGAGACATCCATGAAGGTGAGGAGCTCGTGGCCTGAGGTTGCGTCTACTAGTTGATCAATCCTGGGTAGAGGGTAGTTTTCTTTTGGACAGACTTTATTCAGCTTTTTGAAGTCTATACATATTCTCCACTTGTCGTTGGCCTTCTTGACCAGGACCACATTAGAGATCCAAGTCGGATAGCTGATTTCTCGAATAAATCCGGTGTTGAGAAGCTTGTCGACTTCTGCTATTGCCTTCTGTCTTTCTGGTGCGTGGCTCCGAACTCTTTCACTGGTCGATGCTTAGGATTAACGGCCAGCCGATGTTCCATAACCTCGGTGTCAATCTCAGGCATATCCATCGGAATTCAGGCGAAGACGTCGGCATTCTTCCGTAAAAAGGTGATGAGCTGCTCCCGAACTTCATCCTCCAGATTGAAGTCAATCTGCACCGTATGCTCCGTGTTTCCGTCATTTAGGAGGACGGTCACAAGATCTTCTATGGGCTCGTCCCATTCTTTGGTAAGGTCATCACGGACATCAAGCCCATCAACTGGGTAGGGGTCGAGCCGAGTGCCAATTGTAAGGCAATGGAGTAGCAGTGCTGGGCTAATGCTTGATCGCCTCTGATTTCACCTATTTTGTTGCTTGTTGGAAATTTTATTTTTAAGTAATAGATTGACACTACGGCATGTAGTGCATTTAGACCAGGTTGGTCGAGGATTGCATTGTAAGCGGAGGAGGCTTTTACCACCAAAAAGTCGACCCACACCGTGGCCTGCTTTGGATACTGTCCTGCAGTCACGACTAGAGTTATCATTCCCTCCATCGGCACAGCGTTGCCAGTGAAGCCGACCAATGGGGAGCTCATGGGTCCCAGACGATTATTGGATATGAATATTTTAAAGAAAGCATCATAGTAAAGAACGTCAGCGGAACTTTCATTATCTACCAAAACGCGGCGTACATCATAATCAGCAACGTTCAAAGAAATTACAACCGCATCGTTGTGCGGGAACCAGACTCTTTGAGCATCCTTGTCGGTGAAAGCGATGGGCTCTTCAGTTCTTCGCCTCTTCCCGGCCTCGGCCGACTTGCTAGCCTCTCCTCGCCGAGGTCCCTTGGTGATGGTGTTAATGATGCCGATCGGGGGCCGATCTTCTCGCTGCTCCCCGCCCTTTGGAGGTTCTGACGGCGGGGGTGCTCTCGGCCGATCCTCCCATCTTTCTGGCCGATGTCGCAGGAACTGGCCCAGCTTACCGCGCTTAATGAGCTCCTCGATCTCGTCTTGGAGCTGAATGCATTCTTCCGTATCATGACCGTGATCGCGATGGTAGAGGCAGAACTTGCCAGGATTGCGTTTGCCGTGATGAGTGCGCATCCTTTTTGGTCTTGACAGTTGATCCCTGATCTCCATCAGTACTTGAGTTTTTGGAGCATTGAGAGGAGCATAGTTGTGGAATTTTTTGAAGGGAGAGCTTCGTCGCGCCCTTCTATCCGGGCTTCCTCGCCTCTGGGCCCGAGTAGGGGTCTAGGCCCGCTTACGCTCCGAAGGAGTTCGGGAGCGTGGTTGAGCTCCGCTCGGTTTCTCTCCAGCCGCGAGCGCATTTGATTCACCCGCCTGCCGCTCCCAGGTGGCTTCATTATCCCTGGCCTTAAAGGCCTCTTCAGTTCGGACATAACCTTCAGCTCGGGCCAGCATATCGGCAAAATTTCTGGGGTATTTTAGGAAGAACAGCAAATCATTTTTCTAAAGGTCGTCCTTAAGTGCAACCATTGCAACAGACTGGTTCAGGTTTCGAACCTCCAATGCAGCAGCATTAAACTGGGTGACATAAGTTCGGATAGATTCCCCCTCTTTCTATTTGATATTCATCAGGGAATCCAAACCTTGATGGGGACGTCGGCTGCTAACGAAGTGAGTTGCAAACTGATGGCTTATTTGATCGAAGAAAAAGATGGTATCCGGCTTAAGTGCCGAGTACCAGTTCCTGACGACTCCCTTGAGGGTGGATGGGAAAGCTTGGCATAGAATGGCATCTGGCGCGCTGTGGAGCAGCATCATTGTCCGAAAGGCCTCCAGGTGGTCGACCGGATCGGTGGTCCCATTGTAACTCTCAAACTGCGAGAGCTTAAAGTTTGGCGGGATTGGTTCCTGCATAATCTTCTGAGAAAAAGGGAGGTTAGTGCCAATATCGTTACCGTAGGAAGAGGGAGCATGATGGAGCTCTTTGATTCGTCGGCTCATTTTCTGGAGCCTTTGATCCAGAAGATTTTCACAATCGTTGATCTCCAAGGTTTTCTGGTGGAACGGGGGCAAAACTCTCCCCGGGCTTGAGTCATGGTTAGAGCTAGGGCTCTCCACCCTCTGCTTTTCTTTTTCGGAGGTCATCGGTAGGCTAGCCCAAGTCAGCCGTCCCTAGATCGGATCATGGGGCTCAAGAAAAGCCTGCTTCAATTGAATTGACATCGGAGCCTGTCGATGCATGGCCTGTACCGCCTCCGCGAGCCCGCGAACCTGCTGGACCAGTAGATTGAACTGCTCTGCATCCACCATGGCTGCAGGTGGAGCTTGAGTTGTCGGGGCCGAAGGGGGAGCGGATAGATCTAGACGGGATCTGGCTGCAGAGGCCGTTGACCATCGGGTAAAAGCTTTTCTGGGATGCATTTTTCCGAAAAGAACTCTTGAGAGGAAGAAGAATCACTACTGAGCACTCCTTTAAGAACAAGGGATCCTCAGGAATAGAGGGCCCTCTTTCTAGCGCCAATTCTGTTGGTGCAAAATTTGGTTGCCATCGGAGAAGTGCTGGAGTTGGAGAAGACGAGGTTACCTTCGGTGACCTGCAAAACAAGTCTCGTCTAAAGCCCGGGGTGGCGGCTCTGGCAAGACCCTCCAACGATCAAGTTAACTCTTTCGGCCAATAGAAATGGAGTGCTCAGTCAAGAAAGTTGCAGAATTTTCGGAAGGGAGAAGAGAGCCTAGAGAAAATGTATCTGGAGGATCCCTTTTATAGACGGAGCCCATAACAAACGGATAGTGACAGCCATAACTGTCGGATAGTGGGCCGCTCGGAATCACATGGAGTTTGTTATGGAAAATAGTGTTTGTTGTCGTGAGATGCCAGTCCATTTGAGATTTGATAGTAAAAATTTTGAGGGATGGGCATCGGTTGATGATGATCTTTGAGCTATATCAATTTTAGAGGAGTTCAGACTCCTCTAAGGTAGTCCGGGTGTGGGTTGGTTCATGCCGTGCATGAGATCGGACTCGTGCGGAGACCTTTCTGGATGACTGCGGGGAGTTCGACTACTGGAGAAGTCCGGAAGGAGTTTGATCGTTGGAGGAGTTCGAGAGAAGTTCGACCGCTGGAGGGAGTCTGGGAGGAGTTCGGCCACTGGAGGAAAAATTCTTGATCAAAGCTCTTTTGTGATTAACAGTTATGTTAGGCTAAGCATCGGATTGGATTTCGATGGGAGTGGGGTTTATCCCCAACAGCACCTATCTTGTAAATAATTTAGATTGATAATCATGTTTTTTACTCTCTCTAATATGTCCATGCTGGTGAGTATTAGGAACATGCTAATGCTTGATATTGGATAAGATGACTAGATGTCATAGTGGACTCGGTCCTAATTAAAAAAAATGGATGAGCTAGCTTTCCTATTTATTGTGGTTTATATGATGTTATTTTCTCCCAGCATATATAGAGGGACCTATATACATTTTCAACAAAGTTTACCTACAAAAGGTTTTCAGTGTGACAAGTGATTAATAGGAATGTGCAACTAAGATGGGGTATTGCAGGTTGACTATGCCCACAAGTTAGTGTTGGAAAATATATCCCAAAGCCAATCGTCAGCTTATTGATGATTGAGCTATCTATGTAAATATAAATGATTTATTATTGAATAAAAAGTTTATTCTGACATTTTTCGTCACAAATTGACATCTTCTAATGAACTCCTATATTGTGGCGAAGTCCTTAGGACTATTTAGATTCAATAAAAAGAGGATTTATCAATTAGTCTTTAAAACTGTTCGCAATCAAATGATATATTGTTAATCAGGATGACAACGTTTATCGAGTGTAGATCGTTGTATACCATATGGGTTGGTTGTTCTCTTAATCAAGGAGTATGGAGATACTGGTATGTCATACAGATGAGATATAGGGATATATCGTCACTGAACGTGACCAACTCCGGAGCATTCTGCTATCAAGAATTGCTCTGATGTGATATGAGTATAAGTGTCCCTTAGATCTGAGATTGTCATGGTGTGAGCTCAGAAGTGGCACTCCCAAGTCTTGGAAACATGAGAAGACAGATCATGGAAAGATGGGAGCGAGTTGGAAGAAAAATTAGCTCTCCTAGCAAAGTTCAGAAACTAGGCTGGCTCATCCTAAGACTGAGCCGGCTAAGTTGGGAACTAGGCCGGCTTAGTTCAGGACTGGGTCGGCTAGGTCTCAGAGAAAAATCCAGACAGAAAACAATGTTTTCGGACTGTTGGCATGGTATACAATCGAGTCGGCTCAGTCTGGGACTGAGCCGACTCAGTCGCAGGTTTGCCAGCTCAGTCTGAAACTGGGCCGGCGAGACTGGATCGGCTTAGTTTTCGCGGATTATTAATTTGTATACGTGGGTTGTTTGGGTTTGGGGAGTTTTTCTATGAGCTTGAGCTTAACCTTTTGTAAAGTATATATACTGAAAACAGGTCAAGGTTGTAATAAGACTGAAATATACTGAATAAAAGCTCTTTTCTCCCGAAAATCTCTTCTTCTCTTCTTTTCTATTCCTTGAATTGTTTGATCGTGCTTCCGCATTAATCTCTGAGAAGTACTTGTTGCTTGGCTAATCACCGGCGGCCACGCCGATCCGTGTGGGAAGAGCGCATATTCCCGACAATTGGTATCAGAGTGGTGTTGCGTGGAAGTAAGACACGTAGGGTTTACTACATTCAGGATCTGTTGCACCAAGTTTTATCCTAAAACTTCTAGTTTGCTTCGTGGTTGTCTCTAGATTGAGGTGGAGATTGTTTACATGGAGGAACGGTGATACAGAAGTTTGGAAAGAGGATCTAGGACTAGTTAGATCTTCTTTGAAGGGTAGTTTTGCTGGTGTATGTGATCGTGAAGGATGTTAGGGATCTGTTCTTGACTTGTTTTGAAGTCATAGGATCAAGTGGATTCAAGGTGGATTTTGAGAAGTTCGATGGTAAGGGGAACTTTACTCTGGCAACAAAGAGTAAAGGACTTGTTGGTTCAGTAGAGGATCTATAAGGTCTTGACAAAAGAAAGGCCGAAAAAGATTAGTGCTGAGGATTGGGAAGAGTTGGAGGAAATTGCTTTTAGCACAATCCGGATGTGCTTGGCCGATCAGGTTTTGCCCGAGGTTTGCACAGAAACTACGGCAAAAGGGCTCTGGGAGAGACTAGAGAACACATGCATGGGGAAGAACATGACGAATAAGCTGTGGTTGAAGAAATAGCTATATAGTCTGAGGATGTCCGAAGGTGGAGATTTTATTGCACATATCCAAAGGTTCAATCAGGTGTGTTCTGAGGTGATGAGTTTGGATGTAAAGATCGATGAGGAGGATCGGGCATTGCTGCTATTATGTTCTCTCCCAGGTTCGTATGATGGTCTCATAACACTTTAGTTTATAGGAAGGAGATCCTAAACTATGAAGAGATTGTTGGTGTGCTTAGATCAATGAGCAAAGGGAAAAGATCTGCAAGAACCCTAAGTTTGAGATCTTGGCTATGAACAAAAGATAGGGAAGATCAAAGGAGAAGATAAGAGGGAAATCCAAGGGCAGGTCAAAGTCTCGCAATCAGAGGAAGATGACATTGAAATGTTATAAATATCATCAGCCTGGATACCTAAGGAGAGATTGTCCCTTTTTAAGATCAGAAAGAGGGAAGGCCAGCAAGAAAGATGATACAGCTTCTGTGAGCAGTGAAGAAGACCTGCTAGTTGTATCAGATGGATCCATAGAGTGCGATACTATGTGGATATTGGATTCAGCATGCTCACACTACTATACTTCTCATCGGAAGTGGTTTGCTACATATCAGAAGGCTGATGGTAGAAGTGTCAGCCTTGAAGATGATCATCCGTGCAAAGTAGCTGGAATTGTCTCTATCAGGATGAGAATGTATGATGGGATGATTCGTACATTATCAAATGTCAAGCATGTACCGGAGTTGAAAAAGAATTTGATTTCTTTGGGCTACTTGGAGGAGCAGGGTTATACTTTAGTTAGCCAGGCTGGGAGTGGATGTTTAAAAATTTCCAAAGAAGCTTTGGTGGTGATGAGAGGTAGAAGACTGAGCAACAATCTTTACAGAATGGAAGGCTCAGTGATAAATGATAGTGCAGAGGTGCTAGCAGCAGCACAGGAGCTTTTATATCAGCTGTGGCACTATCGGATGGGTCATATGAGTGACCGTGGGCTCACTAAACTAAGCAGAAGAGGTATGATCCCAACCCTGAAGGAGGGCATAAATCTTTGTGAGCCGTGCATCTTTGGCAAATAGCATAGGGTGAAGTTTGCCAGAAGTACCAAGCGCAGCGAGGGAGTACTGGATTTAGTGCACTCGAATGTGTGGGGACCAGCTCCTGTATCAGCTAGAGGTGGGGCAAAATACTGTCACTTTCATTGATGATTTCTCAAGGAAGGTGTGGGTTTATCTGATCAGAGAAAAATTAGAGGTGTTTGCCCGGTTCAGAGCTTGGAGAGCTGAAGTAGAATCAGAAAGACGGATGAAGTGTCTGAGGTCGGACAATGGAGGAGAGTATACTAGCCTGGAGTTCAGAAGGTACTGTGAGGAAAATGGCATCAAACGCCATTACACGATGAAGATGACTCCCCGGCAGAATGGTGTCGCGGAGAGAATGAATCGGACATTGACCGAGAAGGCATGGAGTTTGAGGTTGCAAACATCACTCCCAAAGTCCTTTTGGGGTGATGCTCTAATTTTTTCTTATTTTCTTATGAACAGGTTGTCTCATTATAAGCTAAATGGAGGCATTCTAGAGGAGGTCTGGAGTGGAAAGGTGGAGCTTGGCCACCTGAAAGTCTTCGGTTGCATAACCTATGCACATGTGGAGGCAATCAAGAGGAGCAAATTGGATCCGAAATCTCAAAGATGACATTAATAGAATATCCATAAGGAGTCAAGGGGTACCTCCTATGGGATTTTCAGACACAGAAGTCAGTGATCAGTAGAAACGTTATCTTTGATGAGAAGAGCATCTTGAGGAGGTCTGGGATAGATGGAACTAGGAAAATAAAGGTGAACAACGGTGGCCAGTCGGAGAATGATGACATGCAGATTACATCCACTTATAGGAGTGTTCCTGTTGCGGTGGAGCTGGGCAGAAAAGTATTATCTCAGATTGAAAATCAGCATGGAGGGCCGGCAGTTCAGATAGATGTGCAGGAGCAGCCACAGACATCAAGCAAAGATGTGCCAGTGGGAGTGGCTTTGCATAAGCCCCAGCATACTATTAGGAGGTTGGTCAGATATGGCATTGATGAGGTTATCTCCTATGCACTCATCATTGCTAATGGAGATCCAGAGAATTATGCAGAGACCATGGAGAGTGAGAATCATGATTCATGGATACAGACCATGATGGAGGAGATAAAATCACTTGAGAAGAATCAGACATGGCAGCTGGTGGATCTTCTAGAGGGTGCTCAACCTATTGGCTCAAAGTGAGTGTTCACAAAGAAAAAAGCACCTTCAGAATAAGGTGGAGTCAGATTCAAAGCAAGGCTGGTAGCAAAGAGATACTTACAAAAGGAAGGGATTGACTACATAGAAATTCTCTCCTGTGCCGCGTCATACATCTATTCGAGTTTTGCTATCACTGGTGGCACGGCATAACATGGAATTGGAACAAATAGATGTGAAGATGGCCTTCCTTCATGGGACTTTGGAGGAAAGAATCTACATGAAGCAGCCAGATGGTTTCATGGAGATGAGACTGGAAGAAAATGTGTGTTTATTCAGGAAGTCTTTGTATGGCTTGAAACAATCCTCTCGTCAGTGGTATCGAAGGTTTGATAGCTTTATCTTGAGCCTGGGTTTCAGCAGATGTGAACATGATTGTTGTGTTTACGTCAAGGATGTAGATGAGGAGGATGTTCTGTACCTATTATTGTATGTAGATGATATGCTCATAGCCAGTAGAAATATGGATGCTGTGAAAAGGTTGAAAAGGGCATTATCATCTGAGTTTGAGATGAAAAATTTGGGTCCAATTGAGAAATCCTTGGAATGAAGATTTGCGGAGATAGGTGCAAATGAGTGCTCCATTTGTCACAAGAAAAGTGTCCAGAAGGTTCTGAAGAGGTTTGGGATGGAGGTCAAACCTGCAGAGATGCCATGGCCGAGCTATATCTCTCTCTAAGTTAAAGAGCCCCCAGTCAGAAGAGGAGAGAGTACATGGAATGAGTTTCTTTTGTAAATGCTATAGGCAGTGTGATGTACACTATGGTGTGCTGTAGATCAAATATAGCATATGCAGTGAGCACGGTTAGTAGATACATGGCTAACCCTGGGAAGGAACACTGGAGAGCATTGAAATGGATATTGAGATATCTGCATTGAGCAAGGGATTATGGTTTGGTGTTTGGTGGGCAGTCGGAAGAATTTGGAGAACAATCTGTGATGATGTGTGAAGGTTCAGATCCTCTGGAAGGATTTGTTGATGCAAATTATGCTGGTGATCTTGATACAAGGAGGTCTACTATTGGATACCTCTTCTGCGTATATGGTGGATCGGTGTCTTGGAGATTAATCCTTCAGCCAATCACGATCTTGTCTACTACAGAGGCCGAGTACATTGGGATAACGGAGGCTGCAAAGGAAGCCCTTTGGCTTAGAAGGCTGATTGATGAGTTGGGGGTGGAGTAGAGCAAGGTTACACTGTTCAGTGATAGTCAGTGTTCTGTTGGCACAAAACCCAGTCTATCATGCGCGCACAAAGCATATAGACGTGAGGTACCATAGGATCAGAGAGCTGGTAGAAGAAGGTGAAGTGGAACTAATGAAGGTCCATACCAAGGAGAATCAGTCTGATGCACTCACGAAGGTACTCCCTAGAGATAGCTTTCAGAGATGTGTGGCACGGATGGGTCTGTTGAGAAGAAATGAGTTCACAAGGACTTAGAAGCACCAAGGTGGAGAATGTGAGCTCAGAAGTGGCACTCCCAAGTCTTGAAAATATGAGAAGACAGATCATGGGAAGATGGGAGCGAGCCAAAAGAGAAATTAGCTCTTCTAGCAAAGTTCAGAAATTGGGTCGGTTAGGTCTCAGAGAAAAATCTAGACAGAAAGCAGCATTTTCTGACTGTTGGCACGATACACAACTGAGTCGACTCAGTCTGAAATTGAGTTGATCCAGTAGCAGGTTAGTCGCCTCAGTCTGAAACTGAGCCGGCTAAGTTTTCATGGGTTATTATTTTGTGTACGTGGGTTATTTGGGTTTGGAAAGTTTTTCTATGAGTTTGAGCTTGATCCTTTGTAAAGTATATATACTAAAAACAGGTCAAGATTGTAATAAGATTGAAATATACTGAATAAAAGCTCTTTTCTTCCGAAAATCTCTTCTTTTCTATTTTTTGAATTGTTTGATCGTGCTTCCACATTAATCTCTGAGAAGTACTTTCTTGTTGCTTGGCTAATCACCGACGGCCACGTCGATCCATGTGGGAAGAGCATGCATTTCCGACACATTGTGGCTTGCAAGCAACTCACTGTGCTTTGGTGCCGGACTACTTGAATTTTTAATTCAGTGACGGAAGATTTTTGGGCACGGTCAAGTACTTGCAAAGTTGGTGAGTGATCAAGATGAGATTAACCACTCCAAAAGTTTGGAGATAATGCATCGCTTTATTTCAATTTAGTAAAACATTGGCCAGGATAATCCATATGATGGATTTGATAATTTGAAATACAATGTGGATGATCTATTCAGGGCTGACAGTTAAATCTTGAGTCGTCCTATGAGCATTTATAGTCAAGGAGATGAATTATATAGAAAACATATCTACATGGGTTCTAAGAGTGTTGCTTTATACATTCGATCTATTCGACCGTCGGGTACTATTGCTAGATGGTCACTTCGATTGGTACAGAAATTTGTTCTTATGCTATTGGCTTAGGTTCGAATCTATGGGATCACACACATTAGAGATCTCGATCTGATCGGATGGTTGATCAACGATTAAGAATTGTTTTAGAGTTAAACATTCAATATGATTGATGTTTGACCTAGTGCAAGTGTTGCAGGAGGATCGATTAGTAATCATATTGCTAATTGGCTCAATTTAATTGAGCTAAAGGGCTGAGATCGAGTCTAATTGAATAAGATTCAATTAGATTTGGTTTGGACTTGATTGGATCAAGTCTAATTGGTTTATAGGATAAGCCAATTATAAGGAAGAATAATTTTCAGTTGAATTAGAATTTGAGTACATCTAATTTCTAATTTGATTAGAAAATTAAATCAGAATTAAATTGGATTTAATCTAATTTAATTGGGTTAGGAATACCATTAATTAGGTTGCATCAAGATCTATTTTAGTTGGGCTAAAGATTTGGTTTGACTAATCAAAGCATAAAGTCCTAGTTAGAGTAGGACTCCTCCCTTGTGCCATCTTCTCTTTCTCCATGCCCTTCCCATGGATTTTTTCTTGTGAAATCTGATTTCTAGAGAGGCTCCACGCCAATCCTTGCCCCCATATCCCTTTTGGATGGTTTGTGGTTTTGGATTTGATCAAAACTAAGAAGTAGTGATGATCTCGACTCTATTTGATAGAGTTTAGATAAATCAGAACTCTTATCCAATTATGGCACCAATTAATCTGATTTATTCCTGATATTTTCGTCGGAGAAAGAGGATTTATTTGTGCGCCATATCTTGGTTTCCATGCCATAAAATCAAGAGGGGATGCCCAAGAGTTGGGCGCCCCAATCCTAGTCTCTTTTGGACTCTCTATCTACGTGTTTGACCTAGACAGGGACTCTTCTCTAACTCTCTATATAAAGGAAGTTCGGCCATGATTTTTTCAGAGTTTATAAACCTGAGAGAGAGGGCTTGGGCATGGAGACCTTGGGCATATTAGGGTTGAGAGTGTGAGATTTTGTAAAGGCACAAATTATTGTGCCTAGGTGAGAGGAAAGGCCTAGAGAAGAAGGATCTTTTCTAGGGTTTGTGTTTTAGATTTTCTTCCACCAATTTTTGAGAGAAAAATGTGGGAAGAAGGCTTGTTCCAGATCCTCCCTTCTCAAGTCCTTGAAGATTTCAAGTCAATTGAAGGAGATTCGACAACAACCGTCGACAAAGGATTAGCGCAGTGCTAGCACACTGTGCTGATCTTCAGATTGCTGGACTTCGGATCGTGATCGGGGCTTCATGTGGACTTCTCATAGAGATTGGACGCGTGCGGCTCGAAGCAACAATCTCAGCTTTAGATCCAGCAAGTTGAGATCTCGACTTGCGAAAGGTAAGAGAGATTCGATCTTTTTTTTCAGTAGATCAGATCTAGTTTGCCTATTTGATGTTGATATGATCAACATCATGGTTTTGTATTTATTTAATTTTCAAATTTATATACATGCTTTGATCATATCATTAGATCCTAGATCTAGGATTTATTTATATATTTCATAGATTAATTGGATTAATATGTAGCTTTCACTGTTAGATTTTGAAAAAATTTTAAAATACATGCTAGAAATCCTAGAATCTTTCAACAATTGATATCAGAGCCTAGGTCCTTTTAATATGATTTCTTTGCATGTTTCAGATCTATTATTTAGATTAGATCTAAATTATAATCTGATAATTAAATCTGAAATTAAATTTTAGATCACACGGATTGATTTTATAAGGTTGTCCTACTATAAGGTTTACCCTTTACAGTATAAGGTTGTCCTGGTACGTGCTGATCTAAAATCTAATTATAAAATTTTAGATTAGATCTAAAAGATTTTATGATTCAATTTAAAGTGTTTCAATCTGATTTTTATGATCATAAATATGTTAGATTTAATTTATGGTGATTTATGATTGTTTATAATTGAAATAGTTTCAATTTAATATTTATAATCATGAATATATTTAGATTAGATCTAAAGTAGATTTATGTTTATGTTATTTGCATTTTGATTATGAATCAAACATGCAACTGGTTGGTAGAACCATATTATAAAAATATTTTATAAATATAAAAATTATTTTCGAAATGCCAAACTCCAACCCTCAGTCCAAAACTTAATTAAGAATTAAGAATTGTTTGTGTAGGATCTTAGATTGTGAATTGAAGATCCTAAGACGCAAATCATAAAACTTGGGTCAGTGGGTTAGAGTAAATTAGGTCTATTAATTGGGTTAGACCTAAGGTTAGATTAAAGAATAGACATAATTAGAGTATTGACTAAATCTAATCAAATGTTGTCATAAGTTAGATCAAGGTTTCTATAGATCCATTACAATAATTATAGTTGGTCAAGTTCATATCTTTAACGAGAACTAAATGGATTTGATTCTTGGCTAAGCGGTCTAGCCTGAATTGTTAGGTGGATCCAATGGAAACTAATTAATCAGTTGGTGTTTAAGGTAAGTTTGGTAGCTTCTAATTGGGAGCTACTCGTACTAATTTGGTCTTTTTGACAAGTTAATGGTATATCCCTCCCATCGATCTCACTTACCTGGCCTTCTCGGTGAAGTTATGTTTTGATCAGATCATTTAACGATTCGAGCTGACCCATGTCAGCTAGGTAAATCAGTGACTGATTTAGGTGCTCCTAGACTAGCCTATCTATGGTCTCTCTTAATTTGACTTGGTGAAGTCAATAGGAGGATTATGATTAGCTGGTTCATCTAACTTCTCTTAAATCAAATTAGCCAAATCCTTTAAAATTATTAGGTCCTTAAAATGAAATAGTTATGGTGATAACTAGATCATAGCCTTCCATTAAGATGAATGGTAATGGGTTCAATAGTCTAGGTGGACATTTGAGGTGCCTTATGCCGGGTGTTCATCAAGATATTAAAATTATCATTTATCATATAATGATTAGGTCGCACTCTCAGAACGGCGATCAGGTTAGTCAGCTTTCCTTGGGCCTGATCATCGTTCGTTTGATGCACTGAACTCAATCATATTAATGGTTGGACCTAATCGGGACTTTCAGTGGAGTCTCTAGCCTATCGAAAATATACTTGGGAAAAAATCTAATACCAGAAATTGTTTGGAGAAATAATTGGTTAAGAATCTACCTATAGATGCACATGGGTTAGCTAGAGCTTTCCTCGGGCCGGTATGCAGTTTGTGTGGATTCTAATATCCACTAAAGAATTAGGATAATTTCTCAAATTGGAGGTAGAGGCTATCAATTTCTATAAAATAGTAGAACCTTTTGATTAAAGTCTAAATCTTAAGGCTTAATAAATGATTTATATATTAGGTTTTTGGTTCTTTGTGTAATTAAGGCCAAATATTAGTTGCTCCGTGCATTGTTAGATAGTGACATGCTTATAGGACCTAACTTCAATAATAAGTATCGGAAGTTGAACATTGTTCAGCAGCACGAAGAGATTCATGCTGGGGCTTTTATGCCCAGTCTAAACAAAAGGTCCAAGACTGATTCAAATTAGGCAGAGTGCTTCTATTGTAAGAAGCAGGGGTGTTGGAAGAGGAATTATCCTCAGTACCTTGCTTCTCATGACCGCAACAGGCTGAATAAGAGAAGGGAGCAAGGAGTTGTTGATCAAGGATGTATATGATAACATCTTGTAATCTCTTTGTTTGTGATACTACTACCTAGGTATTGGATATTGGAAGTCCAGTGCATATTTGCAATTCATTGTAAGAATTTCAAGTTAGTAGAAAATCTGAGAATAATGAGCAATTCTTGAATGTTGGAGATGGAAGATCTGTTCCAGTTCTAGTTTTGGGAATAGTTCAACTTATTTTCAATTGTAATGTTATTTCTTTAGATGATTATCATTACTGTCCTTTTCTGATGAATATAATCTCTATTGGCTTTTTGGCCAAAGCTAGTTATCATTTGTCGATAAAGGAAGATTATTGTGATATCATTATGAATGATGTTACAATAATGTGTAGACAGCAAAGAAATGACATTTATATTTTGTCACAGTCTGTAAGTATAATGTACACAACTAATAAATGTCCTAGATTAGATAATGTCATAGATGCCTATCTTTGGCATTGCAGGCTTGATCATATTAATAAGAACAAGATAAACAGATTAGCCAAAGAGAAAATCTTCGATATCAATGATTATGAATCATTATCAATCTATGAATTATATCTTCTAGGAAAGATGACAAAATCATCTTTTACTGGAAAGGATGAAAGAGCTAGTGAAGTTCTAAGTCTCGTACATAGTGATGTATGTGGACCTATGAATACTATTGCCAGAGGTGGATATCACTATTTTATTACGTTTACTGATGATCTATCTAGGTATGGGTATGTCAATCTTTTGAAACATAAGTTTGAATCATTTGAAATGTTCAAACAATTCTATAATGAAGTAGAAAAACAAACTGAAAAAAGTATTAAAACTCTTCGATCAGATCAAGGAGGTGAATATCTATCCAGTGAATTCTTGACATATCTAGGAGAATGGAATTCTCTCACAGTGGACTTCTCTAGGGACACCACAGCATAATGGTGTATCGAAAATGAGGAATCGAATTTTATTGGACATGGTTCGATCCATGATGGGGTTTGCTAGTCTGCCTGTTTCATTTTGGGGTTATGTTCTTGAGACTGCATGTTTTATATTGAACAATGTTTTGAGTAAATCTATTGTAAAGAATTTATATAAGATATGGATTGGGCGTAGACCTACGCTCTCTCACCTTCGGGTTTGGGGTTGTCCGGCCTACGTCAAATGTTTGCATACAGATAAACTTGGATCCCGGTCCAATAAGTATGTTTATAGGGTACCCCAAGAAAACTAGGGGTTATTACTTCTACCATGCTGAAGAACAAAATGTGTTCGTCAGCAATAAGGCAATTTTTTTAGAAAAAGAGTTTCTTGGTGTTGCCTTAAAGTTGAACTTGAGAACGTTTGACTAGTAGAAGAACCGACACTAGTAGCTGAATCTAAATCAGATTTGATTAGATCAAATCCGGAGCCCAGTGTACCTGCATCATTAAGGCGATCCAGTAGAGTACCGTGTCAGACGGATAGATACTACGATTTTTTGGTTCGGAACGGTGATCTCATCGAACTCAATAAAAACGATGACGATCCGATCACCTATATAGATGCAATGCAGAGGCCTGATTTTGAGAAATGGCTTGAGGCCATGAAATCCGAGATGGAGTTCATGAAGGTCAATGATGTGTGGATATTGGTTAACCCACCTGAAAGGATTAAATCCATTGGGTGTAAATGGATGTTCAAGAGAAAAAAGGGTGCAAATAAGAAGGTGAAGATCTTTAAAGCTTGTCTGGTTGTCAAGAGATCGTCAATGTTATGGTATTGACTATGATAAGACGTTCTCCTATGACAATGCTCAAATCCATTCGGATTATGCTTGCGATAGCTGCCTATCTAGACTATGAGATCTGACAGATGGATATGAAGACAGCTTTCCTTAATGGAGAGCTGACCGAAGAGGTATATGATACAACCTGAAGGGTTCACATTCATAGATGAGTCCAAGATGTGCAAGCTTCAGAGATCCATTTATGGATTGAAGTAGGCATCTCGGAGTTGGAACATGCATTTTGATAAAGTGATCAAAACGTATGGCTTCATTAAGAACGGAGAAGAGCCCTGCATCTATAAGTAGACAAATGGTTCGGTAGTTGTATTTCTTGTCCTGTACGTGGATGATATTCTTTTAATCGAGAATGACATTCCTGCACCGTAAGAAATAAAAGTATGGCCGTTATCTCAGTTCTCCATGAAGGATTTGGATGAAGCATTCTACGTCTTAGGGATGAAGATATATAGAGATAGATCTAAAAGGATGCTTGGGTTATTCCACTCCATATACATAGAAACTGTGTTGAAGAGGTTTAGCATGAAGAATTTCAAGAAGGGCTATCTTCTGATAGGTCATGAAATTTCTCTCTAAGAAGGATTGTCCGAAAACTCCAGAAGAGAGCTTATGAGTAGAATCCCATATGCTTCGGTAGTGGGTTCTATCATGTATGTCATGACATATACAAGATCAAATGTGGCATACTCATTAGGAGTAGTGAGTAGATACCAATCTAATCCAGAGGAGAATCATTGGAAGGTGGTGAAAACCATCCTTAAGTATTGAAGAAATACTAAGAATCAGTGATTGATCTATGGTGAGTTAGATTTGAAATTAGTGGGGTTTATAGACTCCAGCTTTCAATCTGACTACGATGACAGCAAGAGTGTGTCGAGATATATCTTTATCTTAAACGGTGGAGCCATTTGCTAGGAGAATTTCAAGCAGCATACTGTGATGGACTCAGTTTGCGAGGCAGAGTACGTTGCGACATCTGATGCTACGAAAGAAGATGTGGCTAAGGAAGTTTATTACCGAGCTCAAAGTAGCATCCTCTCTGGATGGTCCAGTCCTGTTCTACTGCAATAGCACTGGAGCAATTGCTCAGGCGAAAGAACCGAAGGCACACCAGTGAATGAAATACATATTGTGCCGCTACCACCTGGTTCAAAAAATCATGGATTGAGGTGACGTCGACCTTCAGAAGATCGATAGAAAAGAGAACCTGGCTGACCCCCTCACTAAAGCCTTAGCGGTAAAGGAGTTCGACGATCATAAGTCGAAGATGGATATTAGATACTGTACCGAGCGGTTTTAGGATAAGTGAGAGTTGTTGGAAAATGTGTTCCAAAATCAATCATTAGCCTGTTGATGGTTAAGTTATTTATGTAAATATAAATGATTTATTATTGAATAAAAAATTTATTCCGACATTTTTCATCATAAATCTACATCTTCTAATGAACTCCTATGTTGTGATGAAGTTCTTAGAACTTTTTAGGTTTGATAAAGAGAGGATTTATCGATTAGTCCTTAAAACTATTCGTGATCAAATGATACGTTATTAATCAGGATGACAACGTTTATCGAATATAGATCGTTATGTGTCATATGGGTTGGTTGTCCTCTTAACCAAGGAGTATGGAGATATTGGTATGGCATACAGATGAGATGTAGGGGTACATCGTCATTAAACGTGACCAACTCCGAAGCATTCTGCTATCAAGAATTGCTCTGATGGGATATGAGTATAAGTGTTCCTTAGATCTGAGATCGCCATGGTGGCTTGCAAGCATTTCATCATGCTTTGGTGCCGGACTATCTGAATTTCTAATTCAGTAACGAAAGATTTTTGAGCACAGTCAAGTACTTGCAAAGTCGGCGAGTGATTAAGATGGAATTGACCACTCCAAAAGTTTGGAGATAATGCATTGCTGTATTTCAATTTAGCAAAACTTTGGCCAGGATAATTCATATGATGGATTTGATATTTTGAAATATAATGTGGATGACCTATTTAGGATTGACAATTAAATCCTGAGTCGTTCTTTGAGCATTTATGGTCAAGGGGATGAATTATACAGAAACCATATCCACATGGGTTCTAAGAGTGTTGCTTTATACATTCGACCTATCTGGCCATTGGGTACCATTGCTAGATGATCACTTCGATTGGTATAGAAATTTATTCTTATGCTACTGACTTAGGTTCGAATCTATGGGGTCACACACATTAGAGATCTCGATCTGATCGGATGGTTGATCAACGATTAAGAATCGTTTTAGGGTTAAACATTCAATACGATTGATGTTTGATCTAGTACAAGTGTTGTAGGAGGATCGATTAGCAATCAGATTGCTAATTGATCAATCTAATTGAGCTAAAGGGCTGAGATCAAGTCTAATTGAATATGATTCAATTAGATTTGGTTTGGGCTTGATTGGATCAAGTCCAATTGGTTTATGGGATAAGCCAATTGTAATGGAGAACAATTTTCAGTGGAATTACGACTTGACTGCACCTAATTTTTAATTTGATTAAAAAATTAAATCAGAATTAAATTGGATTTAATCTGATTTAATTGGTTCCTAATTGTGTTAGGATACTATTAATTAGATTGCATCAAGATCTATTTTAATTAGGCTCAAGATTTGGTTTGACTAGTCAAAGCATGAAGTCCTAGTTAGACTAGGAGTCCTCCCTTGCGCCACCTTTCCTTTCTCCATGCCCTTCCTATGGATTTTTTCGTGTGAAATCTGATTTCTAGAGAGGCTCCACCCCAATCCTTGCCCCCATATCCCTCTTGGATGGTTTTTGATTTTGGATTTGATCAAAACTAAGAAGTAGTGATGATCTAGATTCTATTTGATAAAGTTTGGATAAACCAGAACTCTTATCCGATTATGGCATCAATTAATCTGAATTATTTCTGATATTTTCATGGGAGAAAGAGGATTTATTTGTGTGCTATATCCTGATTTCCATGCCACAAAATAAAGAGGGGGCACCCAAGAGTTGGGCGCTCCAATCCTAGTCTCTTTTGGACTCTTTCTAGGTGTTTGACTTAGACAGGGACTCTTCTCTAACTCTATATAAAGAGAGTTAGGCCATGATTTTTTCAGAGTTCATAGACCTGAGAGAGAGGGCTTGGGCGTGGAGACCTTGGGCGTATCAGAGTTGAGGGCGTGGGATTTTGTAAAGGCACAAATTATTGTGCCTAGGTGAGAGGAAAGGCCCAGAGAAGAATGGTCTTTTCTAGGGTTTGTGTTTCAGATTTTCTTTTACCAATTTTTTAGAGAAAAACGTGGGAAGAAGCTTCTTGTAGATCCTCCCTTCTCCTCCTTTGGTCCTTGAAGAGTTCAAGTCCATTGAAGGAGATTCGGCATCAACCATCGAAGAAGGATCAGTGCAGTGCTAGCACACTTGCTGATTTCTAGATTGCTAGACTTCGGATCGTGATCGGGGCTTCGTGTAGACTTCTTATAGAGGCCAGACGTGCATGCAGCTCAAAGCGACAACCTCACCCTCAGATCAGCAAGTTGAGATCCCGATTTACGAAAAGGTAAGAGAGATTTGATCTCTTTTTCCTACTAGATATAGATCTAGTTTTCCTATTTGATGTTGATATGATCAACATCATGGTTTTATATTTTATTTAATTTTCAGATTTATATGCATTCTTTAATCATATCATTAGATCCTAGATCTATGGTTTATTTGCATATTTCATAGATTAATTGGATTCATCTATAGCTTTCGCTGTTAGATTTTGAAAAAATTTCAAAATACATGCTAGACACCCTAGAATCTTCCAACAGTTAGTCCAAGCAAAATAGTGCTTTTGAAGATGTTCATTTAGGTTCCTAGACACATAAATATGCCAAGGTGCATAAATTATGCAAAAGCAACTAAGTAGGGCATGTTTAAATCCCATGAAGGTGGGGTCATGTGTTAGTTATGCATCCTTTTGTGGGAAGGAAAATATTACACACTCAATCACATAATCTATGTGCCTGTGCACGAAGGAAAAGAGTGAAAGGAGAAAGGAGAGAGGTGTGTTATTTGTAAGTGGTGTGCTATTTTGTTGCATGTATTTTGCTATGACTTAAAAAAGCTTTTAAGTCTCATTGATATTATAAGTCTATAACTATGATCCATGTTTATTTTGTTGGATCATTAGTATTATTCATCATTTTTTGCTAGTTGTGATTTATGCTTAATACTTATATACATATACATACACATGTATAGACACAGACACACACACATATTTATGCACATATGTGTAGATACATCTACGTTCTTATATCTATGTCTATAGATATATGTATCTATATACATGCCAATACATATGCTTAAAATGAATTCATGTTGTTAAAAATATGACAATAAAAATAAAATTAATAAACACAATACAAAGAAAGCTATGTTTGTTTATCCACACACACATTTATATGTGGTGGTGCAATCAGTCGAGCCGAGTCTACTAGCTAGAGGCTTGAGCTCAACTCAATTCAAAATACTCATACTTGAAACTTGACTCGAGATCAATGGAGCCTTGATATCCAGGCTCGAAATTGACTCGAGATCAACCAAGCCGTATCAAAACAAAGCAATATTAGAGATCAACTTGACTCAATTCTAACATCAATCAAGCCATACTTGAACTCTAGTTTGAGCTTGAATTTAAGCCTTTATCATAATTAAAAAAATATAGTTAAAAGTTAGGAGTTAAGTCATATTAAAAAACATAATATTATATTTTAAAATATTAAATAAATAATATATATTATAAATAAAATATAATATTATTAAATGTATATACTTGATGAAACTTTTTCAAGCCGAATATTTTACTACTCGAGCTCGACTCGAATAACTTTTCAAGCTACTCGAGCTTGACTTGAGCTCGATAACAGTCAAATTGAGCTTGAGCAGCTTGCAAGCTGCTCCGCTTATTTGCACTCCTATTTATGTGTATGCTTTGCTTCGCCAAGATGCGCACCTTGCTTTGCATGTGATGCTACACTTTTTCAGGACAAACGTATTTAGGCATACAAGAAATTCTAATTTAATGGTAAATCATAAGTGTTCAGTGGTGGTTGCTGAACCATGTCTGGGACATGACTGATTGTGCATTTTCTGCATAATTTATTTCAGATCTTAATCATATTTCTGCTCAGAATACAAATCCTAAGATGCAGTTGTTAGGTATGTCTGCATTAAAGGATATTGACGTTATTGTCCATTGCTGGTTACAACCATCTGCCATGGCATATGGCAGGTGATTAGTGTCTTACAACATCGTCACAGAACCATGGTTATCTGGGTACTGTTGAAAGAGCATATCATAGATATTTTGCCTCTTTGAGCATGTGTTTCTTATGTGTTCCATCTACTGTTTTAGAAAAAAGTATATTTTTATCTTTATTAGTACTTTCTGGGGGACCTTTTTTTGTATTATAATTCAGATTCCTATGAAATAATCATCCCTGATAATGCAACAAACAAAAGCTGTCAAGCTGTCATCACTGAATATGCATTAAACTATTAATAGTTCAACCAATTCCACAAAATTTAAAGAGTAGAAAATGTTAAATATCATATGCTTATTTTATCACTGCATTTACAAGTTGTCAGAAGATGCAGCCATTTTGTTTCTTTGTTTCAGTGTGTAGCTACGAAATTTATGCAGTTGCTGTAAGAAGAAAGGAACAAAGGATGCACTGACACTATTAAGTTGCCTAATAAAAAAATGGGTTTCCATTCTTCTTATGTCCTTTTTGGACTGCCTTTAGCATTGCTTTGTCCGATAGCACTGACGATTTTAAAACATCAGCCCTCATAGAAATAAAATGGATACTCGAAAACTCAAAGAGTATTGTATTTTTCAGTTTTTGTTTGAAAAGTCTTGTGATACAGGCATAGAAATTTCCAGTAAATTTTATGCAGGAAACATTAATGCGCATTGGGGACTTTTGGCAGTTGATCTTTTTACTCATTAAACTTTTTCTGGAATCTGCATTTTTCCTTTCTAAATTTCAAACATTTGCTTTCAAAATAATTTGTGCAGGCTGATCTGCATATTTGTTTTTCTAAATTTCGAACATTTGCTCTCAAAATAATTCGTGCAGGCTGAACCCATAATTCTGCTGCAGAGTACTCGCCATTTTGGCAAAGTGATTATTATACAGAGTGTGGTCTGGTTATTCTAGCTGTAAACCATTAAATTTTGTACCTGAAATGTCGGATTTGGTGGTCTGGTTCCGCATCTGCAGTATCAAATCTGATGACGGCAAATTTAACTCATCAATTTTAACTTTAAAGCCAAGATCATTTTGTTGCTTTGACAAAAGCTTTGCTTCTGTTGCTTTCACCTCCCCTCTCTTGGTCATGGACGTAGCGACCCACTAATCCACTCGACCCCCTGCCCGAACATCGTTCCTCCTGTGATCCGCTGCTCGACCACCTAGATCTCCCTTATGTTGCCCCGTCACCTTAGACGCACCTCTCAATCCCATCCCTCGCTGCTCGCAACTGAAAGCAACGGTTTTTAAACACTTTACCATTACTCTTCACCACTTGGACGGCTAGGATTCTTTACGGAGCTTAAACAAAGAGTATAGAAGTTCTGTGGCAAAATTTTAAAGTAATATAGAAGTACCAGGAGCTTGATTGGATATTAGGATATCCATAACCGCATTTAGTAGAATATAAAAAATTTCTATCCATATTTGTCTTTAGGGGTCATGGACACCGTCAAATATTAAAAGTGTGGATAAGTTAAACTTTTTAACCACCAGATTAGAAATATCACCAACGAAGAGATAAACTAAGTCAATATGACGTTAATATAGTACCATACAATATAGCTTGGTATTTCCTTAAAAAATTATAAGTATTATATAAATTAAATAGAATTACAAATTGAAGTAGTTATTTTAATATAAATAAGATAATTATCTATTGATATATTTTTTTTTTGGATGGATACAGATAAGAATCTGAATCAGTTTGCTAAAATTTATATCCATATCGGATAAATTCAGGCATAAAAATGGATTCTATCATATATCATCTTTAGAAGAACCATGGCCAATCCTCCAGATAATATGTGAAATATCATTCATCATTGTAAATTATATAATATCCAAATTATTATAATGTTTAAAATGGAAAAGGGGTAAAATGAATCCAGAAATTAGGGAATTCTCAACACCGGCATCGCTCTCCTCTACAGACGCCCGGCTGCCCCACCAAATCTACACCGAGTTCCTCTCTCTCTCTCTCTCTCTCTCTCCGTCTTCCACCTACCGGCTGCCGCAGCCACTCCACCCTCTCCCTCCATGTCGGCGCCACACTCTAGCCTACCGCCATCACACATATGCTCAAGTATGGTTTAATCTCTTCATGCAACAAATGTACGGATGAAAGGAGACGCCAATGCTGCTATTTGTTGGATATAGGAATCTTGCAGCCCTAACTTGACCGCCATTCCAATCTCAGCCAAAACAGCATCGCAACAATCACCACCCTCTAATTCTCTACCCAAAAAAACATAACGATCTGACAACAATATTTTGATCAAACATATAAATTTGAAATGAAAATAAATCTGTAAATGCTTTATTGGGGTAAACTGATGGTTGATCTGATCATTCACCCCACAACGGAACCGTGCACAATCCAACCATATAACTCACCTCAGGAGATCCTCTGAATAGAGCCAAAATTCCAGCACAAACAAAAATTCAGCATGCACACACATCTGGATACATATTTTGTGGACGTCCACAAGTTCATGCTCTCCCTAGTTGAGAGGAAAGCAGCATCTACGGCAGATGATTAAGGTTTTCAAGACAAGTAAACCTAGGCGATGTTCACTATTCAGTAGCACAACTTGCACCCTTCATGTGCACATGATAAAATGAATATCACCTTTATTAGTACTTGTTGAACCTCTTGAAAGATCCGTTGCAGCAAAAGCATTAAACAGATAAGTTCCACACACGCATGGTATTAGGGCTTAGAATGGAGCATGATGCGGTCATCAAGTAAGCTGAAACACTAGGATGATTCAGATTTATCTTCCCATACAATCATGGACCTCCAGATAATTCTATGCCGAAGAAAAACAATGGCAGTATAAAATACCACTCTGAACCCCAAAATCACAAAAAAACATCAAATCTTCACGATGCTACAGAGAATAAGTGACAACGGTATGCATATTTAGTCCAAAAACAATGAGATGAACATTTTCTCCAGTTATCATTGAATCCAATCATATGCTAGCATACGGGTCAGTAAAATCGACTAGGCATGACACTGGCTTAATTATGACAAAATGCTTCAAAGAAGCAGAACAAAAGCAACATAGCTGGAAAGCAAAATTCATCTCAACAATCTACAAACTAAAACACAGCTCAACCAAACTCTAGAGCACATCAGGAGACAGTACAAATTTACAAATTCAGCAAATCTAAATGTTATGTTCAGGGGCTTATTATCAATCAATCTTGCTCTCTATCGCTCGATGATCACCCACGTCCACCTCAACTACCACGTGATCCACTTCGATTGCCATCTCTCTGTAAAAACATTATATCATTGTCAAGAACTTATGAAAATGCAGAAATCCCAATTATCATTAGTTTTGTGTGATCATGCCATGAGAAAAATTTTAACTTGTAACCGGCGAACAAAAAAAGGAACACAGAATTATGTACCCTGCAACTACGAGCAGTGCTGCCCTGGCCTCTGGAGGGTGGCTGAGCTGTCATTCTGGCTCGTTGTCTCAAAATGTCATTCTGTTTAGCTCTCTCAAACATGGTTATTGTTCAAGGGCCATGATTCTTCTATATCTGCGATAGTATCAGGCTGTGCTGTTCAGAAACTGAACTATGCGGAAGTGCTTGGTGAACCCTCAGACATGCCTGCAGATGTCAGTGGACTTTGGACAATATTAGAAGCACCACAATCAGTGTGATCAATGCCCTCAGCAACCTCTTCCATAACATCAACACTTCCACTCTTCTCGCTCACAACTGCAGGAGAGGCAACCTCAACAACCTCCAAAGTTTCATCCCTGTTCTGATCTCCATCACCAGGCACAAACTCATGCTGGCATTCAAATGATGTGCCATCCTCTTGCTGCCGTTCTGCTTCAAAAAGCACCGACTCCCCCTCTTCCCTCTCATCTTCACCATCAGCAGCTAAAAACTGCAGCATTTCTTTTCCATCTTCATTCTTTAAGCATTCATCGAGCAACTTCACTGGTGCTTTTGACTTATCAGCAACCTCTTCTACAATCGCATCACCTTCATACTGAAAGTCATCTTCTTGATTTGTGCCATGCAGGGTTATCCTTTGATGTTCCTCTATTTCTTCCTTGGTTGTAGTATCATCCTCCCTTGCTGTTTCAACAATATCCTCACTCAACAAGACTGGAGCTTGATCAGATTCCATGTCTTCCACAGGCAGCTGTGCATCACAAATATCAGTAGATAAAAATGACTGTTGTACTGTATCAGGATTCTCAGAAGATGATGGGACAACTTGTGCTTCATTGCCCTCTTGTATATCAGAGTTCTTGGATTTCTTCAGTGGAGGTGCAACATCACATCCAGTCTCATCTCGTGCAACAAATTGTTCTCGTAGGTCTGATGCTGATGATGAAGCTAGGCGTTTGCGAGCAGAAGATGGATGTTGCAAAGAAATGTCACCTGAAATCTCTGGCTCATGAGATGTACCAACCTTTCTCTCCTCTGTTGTAGACCCTTTTATTCCTGACATTTCTATGTCAACTTGAGGTTCTTCAGACCTCTCAAGACGAGGACGTACAAGACGCCTCCCTACCTTATGGACTTCACTAACTGGTTTGACCATGGCTGACCCCTTCTCTTTTTCCTCTGTTGCCTTCGCATGAGGTGTAGAGAGTCTTACCTGTTGAGAGGGAAACTGCTGACCTGTAGAAAGCATAGAAGAGAACTTATAATTGTGAAGCTTCTTGAACATGCCACAGTATAAATCACACTGAACAGAACCTGCAATGGACATGGATCCAGCCAAAGAATCTGAAGGGAGGGAATGACTTCCCTGTCCATCATTCAGAGGGGGATTCACTTCTTCTTTGAACTTAGACATGGAAAAGAAGTATTTATAAGTTTCTTCATCCAAGCTAAACCCAGGAGGAAGTTGAATATCGGTTATTGCAGTTCCATGTAAAAATTCACAATAAGAAGAAAAAAATATATCCAAGAATGATAGAAGACAACCCAAAAATGTTGACTTCCATGCAAACAAAAGTGATGTTATACATGGAAAAAGAATGAACTTAAGAATTGAAAAATCCATTGCAGAAAAAGCATACACATATACATGTATGCATGCATGCATGGACATAGACATATATGCATGCACAATATGCATGAGAAACAACAAATTGAAGGACTTGACAAGCACGTGTATGTATGTACACACACACACATATATATACATGCACATATAGAGCTAATATCTGGGCACCCATACAGCAGCCCTAATAAAGCCAGTCCTAACTAGTGACTAAGGGCCTGGCACTGATAATCCGGGCTGCAAGATGTGATCTACCATCTTGAACTCCTTGCTATTGAAAAGTCAAATGATTTCAAGATCCTTAGCCTATGGATCTAATGATCAAAAATGGAAAATTTAAATGCCATGAATTAATGCTTTTTTTTTTTTTTTTACTGCTAGATACATAGATAAGGGATCTACAATCATATAATTTTTGGATATAGATCCTATCCAATAGCTTGGATCATCAGTGTCAAGCTCCAGTCATATGGTCAGGATTGACCTTACTAGGGTTACTGTGTGGGCACCCACATGTTAGCTCTACTCTATATATACACAAACATATATACACATAGATACATACGCATGTACATGCAATTTTTATGGAAGTACATACATACACATAGATACATACGTATGTACATTCATTTTTTATGGAAGTACACACACACACACACACATACATACATATACATATGTGTGTGTGTGTGTGTGTGTGTGTGTACATATATATATGCATATATATCTATACACACACATACACATGCACATACACATATGGATGTATGTACAAATTATGTACGTAATGTGTGTCTCCCTTTCTCTGTGTGGTCTCATTCTAACAAAGATAAGAGGTGCAGACTGGGTGGTTTGGTGAATATTGGTTTCTTTGTTATGTTCTGTTTTCTGTAGATGCTTTGCAAGAAAGGCATCCGACAATAGTTTAATACAAGTAAAGTTGGGCATAATAAATGAGAACATTCCTACAAATAGGTGAGATCAATCAACTTAAGAGCATGGTACAAGAATGACGTGCAATCACTAGAAACCATTGAGTCTTAAACAAAAGTAATACCACAAGACTATACTATCAGATTTGAAAGGAATCATTTTAATCTGTTGATCATGTCTAAAAATATGCTAAATGAGAAAGAGACCACTGCATGGTTGAAAAAGGATCCATTGTCCAGAAAAAAATAGCTGCAAATGCATGGAATGATAATCAATGGGAGAGAATTGTCAAAATTATTTCAATCACATCACACCTTAGAGGCAACTGTATACTTCATCAATCAGCTCACATATCATTAGTTATGTCTCACAAACCTCCACATTCTTTTGTACAATGAATCCAAGATAATAGAAATAATCAAATTGCATCATCTTCTCTCCATGAATTTTGATGAAAACATCATTTCTAAAATTATCAAAACAAAGACACTAGTAGATGGAAGAATTTATAAACAAGTATCACAATTAGCAATTCAGTATCTGTGCAATCATTGTCCACTGCTAAAATGGATGTAACCTAAAAAATGATGCAAAATGGCGAGGCACTAGGACCTGATGAAATACAAACTAAAGTACATAAAGTCAGGTCTTCTGAACAAAAGAAAAACTACACAGAAATAATAGACAACATATGGCAAGTTTGTGCTTTGCATGTTCCTCTGCAATTTTTTTCCTATCCTACATAAGCCAAAAAAAAAAAAATTTAGCCATGATTTCTTTACATGTATGGTGACTTATTTGGTCCACTCTGGAGAATTACATTATGGCTCACTAAAGTTAAAAACAGTTTTTCTTACGCATGAAAGAAAGGTGGGGTAAAAAAAAAAGATTATATAATAGATCAAGGTTCGCCAAACTGGGTAGTTCAAGGCATGCTGAACCATACCAGTGACCTACTGGTACCATTCTGGCATGAAATTTGGAGCACCATCAAGAGAGAGAAAAAAAGAGAGGTAAAGAGAGGGGGGGAGGAAACGAGAGGGAGAGAGAGAGACGCTCTGAAGGCCATCGAAGGGTTGCTGTGCCCACTGGAGGGCCGGTGAGGAGGGAGGGAGGCAAAAGGAAGAGGAAGAGGGAGAGAGAGAGAGATGGGGGGAGGGAGGAGATGGGAGAGGGAGATAGAGCCTTTGGAGGCCTGCCGAGGACTCTAGAGGTCGGAGTTGGCCAATTGAAATAGGGGCGGAGGCCCCCCCATTTCATATTATTTTTGCGGGGACATCAAATGAAGTCCGCAACAACATTGCCAACTTCAATTAACTTATTTTATTTTATCGACAAATCGTGAAGTTGACAAACTTGTTGCCGACTTTACTATGAGTCGGAAAAAAAATCAAAATCATGATCGAAGCAGGAGCAGTTGCCCCTATTTCGATCAGTGAAAGGGGAGGAGGATTCAAGTTTCCGTGGCCCTCCCCTAGTCCCCCCTACCCTTTCCTCCTTCCCTCCCTCCTCCCTCTCCTATCCCCTTTCCTCTCTCGATTTGGAGTTCCCCGCTCCTCCGATCATTTGAGGGCCTCTACGGCCTTCCGGTGGTCACAACCGACATCTTCGCTATCTCCCTCCCCCCTCTCTCTCCCACTCTTTGGTTGTCTCTCTCCCACAGATTTTTTGTTTTGTTGGTTTGAGCCCAATATGGAATGATATGGGGGCATACCAAACCATACCACCAGCCGACTGACATAGGGTTCAATTCCCGCATGGCGAACCTTGTACTGGATTCCTTTTCTGAAGTTTGATGCTTTCAGTCCTTTTTTGAGCTTTTTCCCAAATATTGTAGTTTGATTTAAGATTAATTGATATGCAGGTTTTTTATTATGTAAATTCATATTTACACTTTAAGTAAGATTTCATACTCCCTTACTAGGCTACTGCTTGTGTAAATTGTCATAATTTTCCATCAAGTCTCAAAGCAAGCATTCTAAACTCTATCTTGACAATAAATTTGAGCTATGGAAATGAAGAAAAAATTCCAGAAAGCATGCTAGAAGTTTCGTGTAAATTATCATGATTATTTCATAGTTCGAGAGAGATTTATTTAACCACATGTTACATACAACCTACGAGGTATGGATACATTGTTAGGATAAAAGCATTAGAATAATCTGAGTCACAGTTTGAAGTCTCACCATAAACTTTGGAAATAGGAAAGTTTTGATTTTCTCCAAAATAAATCGGCAAAAAGGGTTGACTTTATGCAGTGTTCGCTAAATTAGCTGGTTAAGGGCATGTCAAACCGTACCAACAGCCAACTGGCATGGTTCCAATGTAAAAAAATGATACACCAATGAGGATGGAGAAGAAAAGAGAGGAAGAGAGAGGGAGGAGGGAAGGAAAGGAAAGGCTAGAGAGGCTGCCAGAGGCCCACCAAGGCCACTAAAGGGCCGTCGAGGCCTTTGGAGATCTGCCCTCCTCCTAGAGAGGAAAATAGAGAGATCGAGAGAGATAGAGAGAGGGAGGGAGAGGAATGGGAGGGGGAGTGGGCAGGGAGGCCGGCGGTGGCCGCCGAAGGGCCATGGAGGGCGGGATCTTCTTCATCCTCTGTCAGGTTGAAACAGGGGCAGTTGCCCGTGTTTCAATTGTGATCCATTTTAAGTGAAGCATTCAGGGCCGGATCTTCCTCCCCACCCTCCGTCAGGTTGAAATAGGGGCAATCGTCTTGATTTTGATTGCGATCCATTTTAAGTGAAGCCAGTAATAGGATTGCCGCTTCACTATGGATCACGATCAAAAAATAGAATTACAATCAAAACAGCAATGGTCGCTCCTATTTCAACCCGACGGAGGCTATAGAGGAAGATCCCACCCTCTGGGGGCCTTCGCAGCCCTTCGATGGCCACCGTCGACCTCCTCGCCCACTCCCCCTCCCATTTCTCTCTCTCCCTCCCCCCTCTCTCTATCCGCGGTTCACCCTCTCCCCCATTTACTTTTTATCGAATGGTTTGGGATCCTATGCCAGCCAACTGGCATAGGATCCCATTTTGGTACAACGAACCTTAATATGTTTTAAGTGACACTAACCTATAGGAGCCAAATTCACTTAGGGGCCGTTTGGTTGGGGGTAATCTGGCATGGAAAAATGATTCCCATGTCAGATTACCATGTTTAGTATGAAAATGGAAGAGAGAGATGGTAAAAAATTGGTGGGCCCCATGGTTATTTTTCAGAGAGAGATGGTAAAACAAATACCATGGGGGGGTTGGTATTTGGCAAATTTTCAAGTGGCGGTAATCCATGTTTGACAAAAATACCCCCAATAAAGCTGCATATGTAATCATTGACTTTATTTTAATATCCTTCAAATTTTATTCAATAAAAAACTTTTGTAAAAAAATTAAGATGGAGATGGCATTATGCAAAGGGTCATGTGCTTATAGTCATCATATAAAAACTAATTGAAGATGATAATACTATTTTAGTATTAAAAAAATATTTTATATTGAAGGATATATTTGTAAATTTTGCCATATTCTCATGTAGGATTACCTCCAACCAAACGTAATAATCCTTTTTCGGTGTCATTTTCTGGAGTAATTTTCCCACCAACCAAACATAGTAAATTTTTTTTTCCTCCGCAATCATTTTCCTAGGTAAATGATTCCCATGAATTATCAGATTACCTCGTAATCTGACATACCCCAACCAAACGGACCCTTAGATAAGAGCAATCTATGCCATTTATTGCTATTTCTTCATTTCTTTCTATTTTTTAATCATTTTCTCCAAATTAACTTAGATTTGCGAGTTTTGAGAAGATTTAGAATGAATTGAGAGTTGCACTCCAAGGAAATTTGAAGGACAATAGCTATCTTAAGACTCAAATCCCAAAGGTGGCTTATATTGTTTTCTTAGAATATAAAAAATTAGCAAAATTATATTTATCATATCTATATTTTTAATTATTTTTGACCAACTTGATGTGAATAAGCAAAATAACAATACAAAGGTGTCAAAAATAACATCTTATTTCTTTGCTTGATAAAGTTTATTTTCTTTATTTTTCTGATTTTCTTAATTTTGATACATTTTCTTAAAATTTTCCAATAGAAAATTCCTAAACAAAAGATGAAACTTCTGAATAGAAGCTCATTTGCTCAAAGTTCAAGCATCAATCAAGAGACTACGGAGATGGACTGAATAAAAGTTGCTTCGATATAAACGAACATAGATTTGACATTAGAGAAAAGTAACAATTAAATTGAGAATAAGGTAGCTTCTATGGTGAAGTATAACAAATAAGCATCTCAAATGCAAGTTCTCACTAACTTTAGTTGAAGAACATAAACATTAAGATTTTCTAATTTTGTTTAGAACAGCATATATCAGCTATATTTCTCATCAGGTATGGTATAGCCTTGCATCAATTATACATAGATAATTTTAGTGGGAGAGAATGATAGCTACACATTGGCTAATTCAGTGGAGCATACCTATGCTATTTGAAAAAGATAAGTCATTATGTTATTTAGGATTTCTGGGCCCCATCATTTTCTGAGAAACAAGTTAACAACTGCATGATTTGGACATCAGGTTCCCATGTTGACATAACACAAAGAAGCATCATTCATGATGTTCTAATTTTACAACAGGTATTGCAAGCATTTGCAGATGAAACTTGTTGAAAATAAGTTTGGATTTTTTAAGGAGAATATATAAAATATAAAACAAGAATACCTAGACTTTTGTTTAGAGATATAGATCCAAAATGCCACAAATAGGCAACAGGGAAAACCTTGTTTAGTACTGCCCCCTCATTCTTTTGTTGCTTCACTTTCTCATTTGTTGTCATCCCCCTCTCTCTCTCTAGAGTTTTCTCCAGCATCTGCTTTCTTATATGTTAGTGAAATGTTGACATGAACAAGAAAAACTAAACTTTCAGGATATGATATGAACCTGTATTCTGGTGTCCTTCTCCTTTGTGGCTTGGTCCGCTGAACTGTCCACTATGGTCTTCCTTCCTGTCAAGTTTGACCAGATTACGAAATGTACACAAAATGTGTAACAATATACAGATAGACTATGGACAATTGTACTTGATTTTAAATCTTCAATCTGTTTCAAAAGGGCTTGGTCGTCCTTGTTCAATTCTTCCTCCTTTGTCAAGGTTTCATTCTTTTTCTGAAGCATGAAATTTTAAGCAAATTATTTCGTTTCATCTGACAACAAGTATAAAGTAATTAAGAGGTCAATTAGGATTAGACATGAGTCCCGCAGAAAAAGTACAACCCTCAAAAGAGAGAGAATCTTCTTTTGTTTCTCATTTTCCAGTTTGATATTTGCCTATATGATACAATAAATCATGTGGTAACTACTAAGTCAATCAAATAAATAACTATATCATCAAAGAACATATTTAGAGTAAACTACCTCAATTTGTAGAGCATCATTTAGCCTTTTCACTTGTTCAGCTAATTCTGATCGACATTTTACAAGGGCTTGTTCCAAGTTTGATATCATTTCTTGTTTCTCGGAAAGAAGATTCTTCCTCAACTGAGCTTCCATCTCTCTTTCCTTCAGCAGGATCTATGCCGCCACATGCAACATTTAAAATTAATTAGTATCAGAGAAAATTCCAGAATCATATGTCAAATAAAATGCCTATGGTCTACAGGAAACCACTGCTAAACTTAGCAACCAATCCAGCATTTAAGATGCAGATAAGCGTTGCATGATCCAAAAGCAACAGGTGGGCTCTGACATTAGCTTTAGCACAACAACATGCACGAGTATGCCGGAAGCCGGATCATTACTTTAAAATTTTACTTACAATAAGGGGAGGTACCAAACAGCAATAATAATCCAAAGACATCGAAAAGTCAACAAATAAAGAGGGTGAAATGTTAATAGAGAGAATCTCACATTGCTTACTATTCCCTGGTCTCAATCTGCTATTTATTGACATGGCAAAAAGTGACAACCACAGAAAGGTCTATCTTAGACAAAATAATAAAGGTGAAATGCTTATAGAGAGAATCTCACATTGCTTATCATTCCCTGGCCTCAATCTGCTATTTATCGACATGGCAAAAAAGTGACAACCACAGAAAGGTCTATCTTAGACAAAATAATAAACAATAATGTTCTATAAGTTTGGGACCGCCTATATGATCTTACTTTGCCACTTGTCTCTTTCTAATGTCAATTAATGGTATCCATGGATATTAGATCATGTCTAACAAATTCTTGTCCCTACATACAAGATGCAGATCCTAATATAAGACTCAAGGTTTGGGTTGTTCATGAGGAAAACAGCAAAGCCCTCTCGAAGCTTCAATATCCTCTCCACTCTCTACCCACTTTCTCCACATCTCCATCGGTGTTCCTTCATCTCTGCTCTCTCTCTCTCTCTCTCTCTCTCTCTCTCTCCCCACCAAATGTTGCTAAAGGTAAGCCTCCCCCCTCCCTCTCTCTCGATCCCCATCACTGGATCCAGACACCTTGGACTCAGTTTCAGACAGCTCGGCCTTGTGAAGCCCTTCCCATGGTCAAATGCCTTAGCCTCAATCTCTCTCTCTCTCGTGAGTCTGGAGGCCTTGCTCCCCCCCCTCCCTCCTTCTGCTCCCCACCTCCCTCTCCTTCTCCCTCCCCCCCTCCTCTCCCTGTTTCAGTAACAGTACTGGTTTGGCAAAAGTTGTTTCAATTTATTAATTGCAAAACCATATATTTAATCACTAAATTTCCATTTTGGCAAAAAATGAAAGAAAAACTACTTATTCATGTTTCTTGAGTCAAAATACTAAGGCTGTTCATGCTTCCTAGGCAGGTTCAAGAGAATAATACAATCAACAAATCAACCTACAACTATCAAACAAGGATGAATACCAAAATGCAACTAAGCCTTCAGCATATAGCAAAATGACCGGAAATAATCTCTTACCACATGCATCAATCATTCAATCCTTTTACTTATTTCAAGAAGAATGTGTAAAAACTTCCAGAGTAACAGTTTAATAGACCAGATGTCATAAAAAAATTCTCAGAGAGAAAAAAAAGGGATGACCGGACTTAAAACGTGTCAGACAATTATAAAGAACCACAGACTGCCATCAAAGTTTTCTGAAGTATAACAAAGGCAAAACATAAGAGCCATGATCTACCTCAATCTGTTGGAGCTTGTCCTTCATCTGCTCATATTCCACAAGATTAATATTTTTACAACTTTTAACTAACTGCAATATAATTAATATAAACATTACTTAATCAGAGTCCAAAATGTCAATACCATTTCACTCTTTTGTGTTGAGACTAAAGATACCTCGACAATCCTATTGTTCAAATGCCATATCTCCATCTTGTGCATCTCAACCTCTTTTTGGCAAGCATCAAACTCTATTTGCTTCTCTCTTAAAAGATTTTCAAATTTTGCAACTTCCAATTTAGCCTTTTGTGCTTCATCACGAAGTTTCTACTCACAAGTCAATAATATCAAACTTTGATTAGTGAAACATTCTCAGTTCAAAAATGTAGATTGGCATAGTAATTATCATGGCATAAGGTTATGTAATTCAATTAAAGAAATAAACCTAACAATATCTAAAGCTAGAGTGACAACAGGTGCAGGTTGGAGCAGATGAAATATGGATCTGCATAAAGATCCAAATAAAACCTTGAATTCAAAACTTAGCAAGCAACAAGTGATCTAATTCGTGATTAGATCAAATTTAGTTCGTGTTTTGGGTCTCAGATATAAACTTAAAGAGACTTCGATGTTCTCTGGTTCATCTCTAAAGCAGCCAACTGGGGCTAAGAGGGTGAGATCTAGGGGAAGGAGAAGTGTTGTGTTTGGTTTCTTCCCTCACTCTCTGTGTGTAAGAACGCTGGGTAAGTGCGACTTGAGGAGGGGGTAAGGTTGTTATGGATGGACCGGAAATAGCAATAGTTGGCATCTGTTACAAAACTAGTAAATAATGGGGACGAGGTGATCATGAGTGGGATGGAAAGCAAGTTGCAGCATCGCAGCAAGCACTAGTGGGGATAAGAAATAAAAATAGAAAATGGGGCAATGGAGGTGACAGTGGTCAGATAGAGGGATTGATGGACAAAATGGAAGTGCAGAGGAGGCAACAATGGCGAGGAAAGAAGCAGGTAAAATAAGGAGTTGGAACACTTCACAGGTTTAGTGTTCCTTTTTCTTGAAATGTGCATACTATGTTCTAAACTTCTGATTTTTTTAATAATAATTCAGATAATGAGTCCTCTCCCAAGCTCAGGGTTAGCTAAAGGCAGCCCAAACCGGACCAAAACTTATTTCATAGGGGCCTGAATTCTCCACCTACTTAGCCTAAAACATAGACTAAACGAGTTCTAGTGCAGGCCCATTTTCAAACAAAGCTTAGGCTAATGGCACCATTATCACTTTTCCGTTTTAAAAAATTTGGCAATGGGAATTCTGTTTTAATTTTTTTTCAGATTTCTGACCACAAAAAACATTTTTGTTCACCCATTTTTTATAAAAACAATGAGAGGAGATGCTCAACCATGTTGAGGCCAAGAGATAGCATTGGGAGAAGCACACAGTAAGCTCGAGCATCGTCGATGGCCTCATGATCGGGGCACTTGCCAAGGGTCTCGAGGATGGAGTGGGTTTGAATGACATCCGAGAATGTTAGAATTCTAGCTCTTCCTAAGTGGCACCACACTAATGGCTTGGGTCCACCTGCAAGGAGGTCTTCTTTGCCTTCCACCTGAGCTGCGTAGGAAAGACCCAAAGCCAACCCCAAGAAACAGTAAAGCTTCATAGGATTTTTGTCTAGGTGCAAGAAGTCTGCATCTTCATAGGTATGTCTATTTCACCAAGCCTCTCTTTGAGACAGTACCCAAATTGTGATGCCTTTTGTGCAGGTCGGAACTTATGCGATAAGAAATTTAGCTACATTAAGATTGTTATAATTATGGCCACCATTCATCAGGGCTTCTAACTTTCCTACCATTAGGTCACCAACTTTCTTGACCTTTCGGTAGTGGAAAGACGTCAACCCCCATACATGGTTACTACTTTGTGAACACCTATGTTTTTGGTAAACAATTGCCTGGCCCTAGTCACTACAACCTCCTTTGTGAGGAGGCACCTGTTCTCCCGAACTTACAGGGCTATTTTGCCAAGTTCCTTGGAGAGAGATGTCTCATGGTGGTAGTCATAGCATTGTCCGCCCATGGCCATCCGAATGGTTGCAATGCCAGTAGGCGACGTCGATGATTTAAGTCTTGACGCGATGGGGGCCGTCCCGGCCATCCCGTCCCATTTTTTTGAGTTTCCGGCACCAAGGATGGGTGTGGGACCCTGAAATGCCTATCCAGCCTCCGTCCTGGCCATCCCGTCTTCATCCCGACTGGAACAGGTGCTGATATGGCCATCTCGATCGTATCCTAGTTTTGACTTTTGTTACCGGATGCCGATGATGAGGGAGAATGGCCCATTCGTCGTCGAAAAGGGAAGAAGAATGAAGGAGAAGACCGTACTAACCTTCTCGGCTTCTCCTTTTTCCACTGGTGCGTCGGTAATGGCATCGTTGCTGGAAGGAGCACGGCCTTCTTCCTTTGATTCTGATTTTCCAAGAGAAGAGCTAGAGCACACCGGAGGGAGGACAACTTGGGATGGAGAAGGGAGGGAGAGGAGAGAAAAGGAAGGCCATTTTGAGTTTTTGATGAGAAGCCAAGCTAACCAAGACAGAGGGAGGAGCAGAGAGGAAAGAAAGAGGGCTCGACCACTCGAAGCAAAGGGGAAGGAAAGAGGGATCTCGTTTGATCATGATGTCTATTGTGCACGACCATTTTGAGGCCGTTCGATCGTCGTGCTAGTCAAATAGCAATCCGATTGCAATCGGAACTTGGTAAAATACAGGGGGTAGCGTGGCGTGTTCTCCACTGTAGGATTTGGTGCAGTTCGATTGCACCTGGTACATGCGGCCTTCCTACAGCCAGACAACGAGCATGACATAAAGCCCACACTCGTGAATGACTATCAGTCTTCGTGCTTATCAAAACAATCCATTATTAAGAAAAAAATAAAAAAATTACTTTTACAATGGGACATCAACGTACAACGTAATTTATACTCATACGAAGAAAAGAGTTAAAAAATAGATTATCGAGAATCATTTTATTGGATGGTTTCACATAGCCGACATATGAAAGATAGTTAAAAAAAAAAAAAGATGACGGGACTTTCACATGGCCGACACTCGACATTATTTGAAACATTCATGCATGGCTAGGAGTTGCTTAGGCTGAAGTTTGTTGTTCTATAATTTCATTAAATCAGGCAAACAATACTTAGTGCCTTACCTTAAAAGTGAGAGGAAGGAAGAAGACTCAGAGGATTCAAAATCAAGACTCCACTCTCCAACCACCATTCCCAGCAAATATGCTTAAGCAATAAATAGATCAGTAAAACTTCAAGATAAATTCAAAAAAATTATATATATATAATATATATATAGAGAGAGAGAAAGAAAGAAAGAATTATGCCCTCAAGCCAATCATAATTTGTATTGCGATGGGATTTCTTTTGATCATCCTGCTCATGTACATGATATTTTATGAATAAATAAATGGCATTTTGATTCATCATATGCTACATCTTATATTTATTAAGATTATGATGGACGCCATAGACTAGGATAATGGTTTTAGGGCCATATGATGAGATCGTGCCAGTGAGACCTAAAACCCTAATCTAAGACATTCCCAGTCATAGGTATATTAAGTCGGGGATCAATGATACTAGTAAGACTAGCACATCCTTTGCATGCTTAATGGAGAGGATGGTTGATCTCACAATCATTTTTGTGGAGACACTAATACAAGGACGTGGGTGCTTATTAGAGAATGACTTCATTGAATTGATCTGCTAAGAGAACATCTTATGAATTCTTACTTACATGTCAAAAGATGGTTTTCTATGTAAGAATAGTATAACTGATCCTTAGACCTAAAACCACATGATATCTTATGCCATGAATCCATATTTTGGTTCATACTCATTCACGACTAAAGTCATATATGGAATGTTCTGGATATGGTGGATTGTGTACGAAGGTTGTGAGTTAGTCAACAAGAAATCGATCACTTCTAGTAAGAGAATATCGCATCCTATTAACTCTAATCATATGATGATTCATGAAGTGTTTGATCAAAGCAGAATGAAAATTAGAAAGAGTTTCTAATGTTTCATTCATTGAATCATCATTATAAGATTGAGAGAAACATGAATATGAAATTGAATTTCACATAATTCCATATCCATAGTCATATTCGGAATGCAGTATGATCGAAGGATTGAATTACACGGTAACTTACCACTGAAGGATATATTTGGTATTTCTACCAAATTTCTCATCTTCGGATTAGGCATGATACATTGCTAGACGTCAATCTTGTCTTGTAGATTTTCATAAATTAAAGAGTTTAATTTATGAATCAATTAGAAAGAGTTCTAATTGATCAACTTGGGCTAACATGTATTTGACCTAAATCAATTAGAAGGGTTCTAATCAAATCAGGTCAACTTGTACCCGAACCTATTGCTGGCTAGATATGGAACCCAATGGATCATACACAAAGAAAAATGATCAAGGATCCAATTGGATTAGATGATGTTTGCAAAATAAACATGCTAGCATATGTTGCAAACCTTAGCTCCTAATTCGAATCGGATTTGACTTTGGTTCTTGGTTTGGGCTGATTTGGTTTAATAAGGCTCATAATTGGATTGGGTCTAATTTGGGTTAGCCAAGAGTTGGCACCTAATTGGCTTCTTCTGACCTTATTTGAACCCAATTGGATTGGGTTTGATCCCATCTCTTGGCACCATAACCAGATGAGGACTTAGAGTCCAAGTGGTCATGGTGACTGAATTTTCTTCACGCCTACTCTCTTATCCCTTGGTTCCACGCCCAAGATGAAATTGGCGCCAAGTTTTGTGGCCATTGGATGGTGTTCTAGCCTTTAGATGGAGTTGGCACCCCTTGGGATATTTTGCGCCTCTTCAGAGAAACACCATGAAATTAATTTCGAAGAGTCCTTCCATGAGAAGGCATCTCTTCAATTCAAATCACCGATGCTTATCCTTTTGGCGTGAGATTTTATCAAGGGGCGTGAGAAATTCAAATGAGGCATGGAGAAGGGGTATGTTCAAAAGGGAATGCATCCCCATGCCATCTATAAATAGGTGTCATGCCAAAGGGTCAAGGCAATCAATTCAATCTCATCTCTCCTTTCTTATACCTACTCTCCAAGGTTGTCCCAATAGTTCTCTTTCTTCTCTTGTTTAGAAAAGATCTTTTTAAAAATGAGAAGTCTTCTATTAAGACAAGAGTTTAGAAAGAGAATTAGGAAAGACAAGGAGAAAAGAAAGAGAGAGAGAAGCCTAAGAAGAGACGAAGAAAGGCCAAACACTTGAGAAGTGTTGTGCTGCCAAAAAGGTCAAGAAAATTCTTTTGAAAACAATTCAGCAAGAAGAACCAAACTTGGGCGCTTGAGTCTTGAACCCAGTTCCCACGTGGATCACCGTTGGAGGGAGAACACTTGAGCGCCTAGTGGAAATATTGGATTTAGCATGACACATATTCTTCTATTCCTGTTTTTATTTTGTATATTTGATTGTTAACTACCAAGATGTTCTTGGGCTTAGGGTTTGATGTTACGGTATTTTATAATGAAAATTTTGAAATCCATGCTTCTATTGTGCCATCAAAACCCTACACACACATATAATATATATATATATATATATATATATATATATATATATATATATATATATATATATATATATATATATATATATATATATATATATATAAGGGCATCCCAAGCATGTACAAGGGCGCCCGATCGAGATGGCCACTGGGATGGGGTGGGACGCAGGGTGTCCCATTCCAGAAAAAAAACCAGGATGCCCCCATCCCACAAGATTTAAAACCTTGGGCAACGTCATCTTCATCATCGATGGGGAGCTCATCAGGGGCACAGGGGGAGGCAGAGTAGGGGAGGTGATAGATAAGAGGTGGATTTGATGGAGCAAGCCAATAGTGAAATTGATTCGGCCATTGACTTGGTGAGAGAGGCTGACATGCTCGACGGCGATCACATGGTCGATTATGTGCTTAAGGCAAACATGGGGAGGTCAGATAGAGGGGATTACAGAGGGATGAAAACCCACCTCTAAAAAAAGTGGAAGTTAATTTTTCACTTCCACTTTTTCGAAAAATAATGGAAGTTGTTTAAAAAACAGAAACAAGGTAACCAAACATGTTTTTTGCATCGAATTATGTGTTTCTGTTAAAAAAAAAAAGCCAAATAGAGCCCTAGCATTAAGAGATTGTGAAGAGCAAAATGGGCTGGTTATGCATAGGCAACTAAGGCGTGGGGGGACATAGGATTGTGAAGGAGGGTGAAGAATTGCAATGGGGTGGGCTAGGCAAGCTAAGCATTGGAGATGAGGAGAGGGAATCATTTTTCGGCCAAAGCAGGGTGGAGGACAAAGAAAGGAAGATAAGGACTTTCAGCCAAAAACAGGCAAAGAGAGAGAGAGATGGAAGGATGTCATTTTTTTTGCTCTCAGGTTTGGATATATTTATATGTAAAAGCAAGTTGGATAAAAGCACTGTGTTTTGTCTTAACATCCAAACTGATGCATAGTGTACAATGTCTTTTTAGAAAAATGGGTTTGATTTTAATCAGATTGGGCAACTAGTTTCTTACACACCTATCTGAAACATATGCAGATGCAACTCAAAGATTATAAAAATGTTTATTATAAATTTATGTTTATCCAAACCTGACATTCTTCAAAATTGTGCTTGTTCTCCTCTCTAAGCTGCATGTTGCTTTCACGAAGCAAATTAATTTCCCTCACCTGAAAAAATAATTTAAGGACAAATAATAACTAATGAAGGAGCAGCTTGGAAATACACAATTGTACCCCTTCAAGTATTATTTCAGTCAAATGTCGGAAGCTCCAAATGAAAACGAAAAGGTCACCTGAAACTGTAGGAACTTAAATTCTTCATCTTTGAACAATATTGCTCTAGAATTTTCACGATGAGAATGTAGCAAGGCTTGAGCTCTTTCATATGCCTTCATAGCACTCTCAAGCTGTGATATAAGAAACATCCAGTTGTCAATGCAATAATGACACAAGCAATCAGTCATTGAAAATTTGAAATCATGTGGTATACTATAAGATACTGCTTCATTAAATACCATTTTATGCTAGGATAAATTGTTAATAGAAACCAATTTTTGTCTCCAACAAGCATCTAGCAATTAGGCATACCAGAGTAAATATTAAGCATAAAACTACTGTAACAAAATAATGTTAAAAAAAAAAAAGAAAAAAAGAAAAGAAAAGAAAAGAACCCTTCATTGAAGGTAGGATAGAATTCCTGGAGTGAGGTATTACTTGGTGATCTACAACAATTATCTGAAAAGAACATATATGTTTAAAGAAAAGTGATAGAGATGCTTAAACGACACAATTAGATGATCCTTACTCAGAATTCATGTATAACAATATTAAAGTAAACTGGAGAATTCTACCCATACTGTTTTATGACATAACAGGCCATTCATTACACCCTAATGAAAAAGATAAGGTGATCTCTGACAAATAAAAAGGGAAGATGATCGAACGACATGTATGCTTATGTCCAATTTAAGGTTTTTAACTTTGTTATCTGGTGAGCTGGTGTTATACCTTCTATGTAGCAAAGGCAAACAAATCAACAACAATACAAGTTAGAGGGCAAACAAAATCTACATAGCATCCATAAAACCATATTTGGGAAGATACATCAAGGTTAAAAGAGCATTCTGACTCATATGATACAATAAATGAAAATCCTACCACATCAGAACAACACATAAGGTTGCATCATGTGCCACACCATATCGTGCAGTATGGCATAGTATTATCCTATACCATAGTGAATTAATGTCATGTGATATAATGTTTCGATATGGCATGCTGTGTACACAGATATTATTTCAACATGATGTGAGTGGCTTTAGAACATCACTCAACATTCATTACTACTGCTCTAAATTTAAAAGCATCAAGTATCACCTTTTTTTCCATAGCATAGTTTCAACTCATCCAAAGTCAGAATTGGAGGCAACAAAATCATCAAATCATTGATCAACCAATGAAAGTGAGAAAAGAGTTTGATGCATCAGGCTGGGGAGAGACGAGAGACCAATTTTTTTCATATTTCTGCACCACCTTGAAAATTATCAAGCCAAAACATAACCATCAATAAGCTTATTGAGTTTCTCTGCTTGTTCATTACCATAATGAAGCAATTGGGTACAGTCCAATCTTAAAAAACAAGCTTATAAAGTAATCATATCAGCCTCCTGACTGCATTCCACCATGTTAAGAGATCCAAAAATGCATATAGGTCCTTTCAACAAGGACTAGTACTCAGACCATATCCTATTGCACCACAATAGAGGTACAATCTTAGTAATCTATCAGCAGAGTAAGGGACAGCATATCGTCCTTAAACCAGACCATATTCCATATGTGGTCTTATAAGAAACATTTTACTCTTAGATGCTTGTGAGGACCTATATAGGTGTGTGTGTAGTCCCACATTGGCTATGCACCGGACAAATCTTGGATACTTATACAGAGCCAAGGAATCTAAATAGTACCTTCTGGCTTAGCTCTTTTGGATGAGATCCTAGATTGTTAGAAATAGTATTAGAGTGGATCCAGCCTATGGCCAATGTGGACTAGAGAACAATGCAGCATGGGCCCATTGGGACCGACCACAAGCAGATCATGGTGCTTGTGATTAGAGTTGAATCAATCTGGACTCTTGGCCTGGCAAGGACATCAGGGCTTAAATGTGGGGAGTATGTGAGGACCCGTACAAGCATGTATTTAGTCCCATATTGGCTACACACTGGATAGATCTTGGGTACTTGTATAGGACCGAGGAATTCATATAATTCCTTCTAGCTAATCCTTTTGGATGATATCCTAGGTTGTTACATGCTATAGAAGAAATTGACGAGCAAAGATGGCAAAGCAAAAATGTATCGCTAATAAATTGCTCTGTGGCATAGAAAATTTGATATGGTCCCAACCTACATCCCTCCATATGGGGGAGGGGGAGCAGCCAAAAATACTTCTTCCCCCCAAATTGCTCTTTGGTATAGAAAATTTGACAAGGTCCAAACCTGCATCCCTCCATACAGGGGAGGGGAGCAGCCAAAAATACTTCTTCCCCTTGTTTTGGTCATCCAATTATGCATTGAAATACCATTGGAATGGGATGGTACCACTAATATCATACCATTTCAACTAAAAACCAGCACTACCATGCATTGCACCAGAACAAACATACAAATCATGCTCGTGGATACTGACAGCCTGTACTAATACCTTAATGACCATACTAGTTGCTTCCATTCTGCATGGTGATTATGGCCTCAGTATGTACCAACCACATTGATGGCATACCACTTTGATAGAAAATCACTGAGGTTCGGTACCAATCTTCAAAACCTTGCAATTAAGGCCCTCTTTGGCATCACTTCCAGTTTCTAAGTTTTAGCTTTTGTTTTCCAACAAAAAAAACAAAAAACAAAAAACAAAAACCAATTCAAAAGTAATGTACAATAACCTGGTTTCCTTTTTTGGTTTTCTGAAAACCCTTTCTTAGTTTCTAGAAATTGTGGAAACCAAAAAAAATCTGGTTTTCAATTTTTTTGTAAACCAAAGCCATCCATGGCCACCACCACCACCTGTCACCACTGCTGCCATTACCCCAACATCAGCCACCTTGCCAACCACTGGCCACCACCACATCATCGGTTGCCAGAATCACCACTATCACTATCTCAAACACCAATGCCAAACACAATCCCAGTGACTACCAAACAAGTTTTGGATTTTATTTTTCAAGAAATTGAAATTGGGTTTAGTTTTTATGAAAACTGAAAATTAAAAATTGGAATTTGATGCCATTGGTTCAGAACATACAAAGTATAAATCACTAGGTACAAGTGCTTCAATTAATTTTTTCTTGATTTTTTCTTTATTTCTGACAGTTGACACATGAAGCAAGATGCATAGATGATAAATGGATGAACAAAAAGTTCCATCACATGACATATCTAAATGAAAGAAAAATTTGATATAGGGTTTGAAAACTCCCGTAACAGAAGTGAGGGGTGATGAGACCTAAGTCCCAATGAGTGAATAAACCATCTAACAATGGGAAATAGGCAAGCTTAGCTTTTATACTTAATATAATGCTTAGAGCTGAAACTACTGAAACACTTTTAAAACTTTTAATTGCTGGATGAGAATGAAACCATGGAGTAAACCATGTAGTAAATTATGCTGGTGTTGGGCTACCGCCGACTATACCACAGAGCACCACTTCCATGGGCAGCCGTTATGTAGTATGCTATGTTGCTAATAAGCCCAACCGGGCATGCTGATAAGCCCCACTGGGCATACTAAATTTTTTGCTGAGCCCCCAACGGGCATGATAAATTCTCTGCTGTTTGCTATTTGTGGTGCCGGCTGTTTTATGCTATATAAATGCTAATGCCAATGCTGAATGTTCCAGTGAATGCTTAATACATTCCCAAATACTGAAAGGCTAAACTTTTAAATGCTGAAAAGCTGGTTCCAAAAACAGCTTTAAGCTAAAATGCCACTTTTGACCAACCAGGTATATATATACATACATATCACCGAACAACATTTCAATAAAACCATTTCCTGTTTCCATGCTTGCAAACATATATATATATATATCAGCTGTAGAATAACAGAAATCTAACTACTTTTCAAAGTTAATACATTTCATAACAAAATACAATGTAGAAAACACCATGATTAGATAGAAAACCGTTCACCTCTTAATACCTACCGCACCACCTTGATGCTTGACTCACTCAAAGCATTGTTTCTAATCCTTTTCTTCTCCTATAAATTGTTACACACTAATTAATACAATTCCACATGATTCACAAATACAATTATGCATACTTTGCTCTTATACTTATTCTTAAGTCTTTCTAACTCTTACTTTTGTTCTATTCTACTTGCCCTAGTTTAGGTTTGACTAAACCTCAACATACACATCAGGAATTTCCAGAAATTCTACTGCACTTTCATTCTCATAACTAGTTCCAAATTCAGCCAACACCGTTCAACTAGTTGTTAAAACTGTTTAAAAAATTTCCAGCAAGATAGACAGCAACAATTCAACATTTAACTCCAGTTTAAATTCATAATTTGACTTATTAAAACATCAAGTCTGATAACAAGGGTTGAAGGTTCAATTTAAACTTAGTTTAGGAATTAAAATCCTTACCTCAAGTGGTTAAAACCCTGCTGCCAGCAAAACCAGTTTCTTTCTTTTCCCAAAATCAGGAACTTTTCCTTTGTCAAATCCCTTTCTCACTAATTCACCTTTGTCCGGTTGAATCCCCTTTGATTTTCGGCTGGGAACATCACCTTCTCCGGCTCTCTTCCCTCCTCTATTCTCTCTATTTAGCTTAAGAACCCAAACAGCAGAAACAAAGAACTGGTGGCTAACCTTTGGAAAAAGAATAAACTAAGAAGAAATTTGCTAGGTGTCAATCCATGGAAACCCAACCAATTTTTAGACTCGCTGATGTGTTGCCTAGCTGAATTTCCAGCTATTTCTTTATATAATCAAACTGCTAAGTCATCCCATTAAAAATACTTTTTAAATTCCAACTTAAAACACCCAGGTTCAATCTCGCTTCTCTGCTGTTTCCATGGCTCGAGTCGACTCCCTTGAGACTCGAGTCGACACTCGCAACACAGGTCGGCAACTGGGTCGACCCCCTAAAACTGAGTCAACTCCCCCTAAGCCGAGTCGACTCCACTGCGTGCCACCACAATTCTTCCTGAAACCTCTTCTCTCTGTTTTTCTATGAGAGATTCGACTCCTGGGTTTTGATTGAGAATTTTATCTTAAGCATTCTTCAAAGTATCACTCATTCTTTGTTCAATAACCACCAAAATTTGACTTTAATACCACTATTATTGATCCCATTCCTCAATCATTTTCCCTCTTAATTAACGACTAGATTTTATGCTTCATTACCACTGCTTAATTAATACTTATATGTTCAAGTATACCATAAATGAATTAATCTGCCACACATGCATGAATGCAAATCTCTTAAACTACCACTTTATTGGTCCAGGGTGTCACACTATAAATTTGCATCAAGAATTAGCAGCGAGCCCATATATTTTTGCACCAGTTATGAACTTTCTACTAATGTTTAGAAAGATGTACCACAGTGTATGCTATTTGCGGATGATAAAGTGTTGACTGATGTAAAGAAAAATAAATCAAATGCTAAATTGCACTTATGGTGGAAAAAGTTCAAGGTTAAGGGCTTAAACATTAGTTGAACAAAGACAAAGCATATGGAATATAAATTTAGTAAGAGTGGAAATGAAGGTGTGATACTGTGACCAAGAAATACCATAAAGTGACCAATTTTGTTTTTTAGTATCTATTGTACAAAATAATGGGGAGATAGATAAAAATGCATGTCAGAGTTTTAGAGCTAGCTAGATGAAGTGGAGAGGTGCGCATAGAATGTTATGTGATACAGGCACATACCTTGGAGACCTGATAGAAAATTTTAGTATGATAGTAAGGTTTGCCATGTTTTATGGCTCAAAGTGTTGGGTAATAAAAAAAGTGCATGAAAACAAATTAAGTGTAGTAGAAATGAAAAATGTTAAGATAGATATGTAATAAAACCAAAAAGTAAAAAATAAAAATGAATATATTAAAGAAACTGTTATTATTGTATTAATGGCATTAGATGTATTTATGGTAGTGCATATTAGGCTTATTTTATTTTTTACTTCTATGCCTTATTTGTACATGTCTAGTTATGCTAAGTCATCTGTACATATCTCTATAAATATTAATACAACCCAAGAGAGGGGTGCATTGCTTTTACCCATATTTTTCATGGTATCAAAGCCAAAACCCTAACCTTAGGGTAAGCCACCACCATAAGTGATCATCTCCAGTGGATCCTATACCACCAATTACTCTCTTTCTTCTCCTTCTCCTTTCTTTTACATACCTATATCCATCTCCAGTGCATCCACATACCCATCATCAAACCTTCTCTTTTCTTCCACATTACTTTTCTCATTTTTACTACTTGCTATAGTACCGTCACAACAATACAGCTACATTACCAGTCTGCTATAGTAAATCCTGCTATAATACCAGCTATCAATTCCTTGATGCGACTTTTATTCTGTCATCTTACAACAAACTTATGGCGGCTAACGTGTCTTCACTACTTCCCCTCGTCAACATCAAAACCTTGGTCCCAGTTGAACTCCCTGTCACCACCTATCTTATTTGGAAACAAGTGTTTCTGAACGTGCTTGAAAGTTTTGGAGTCTCCTCACATGTAGATGGCATGGCAATCGTTCCTTCTCAAATAATTGAGGGAACCAACAACAAAGTTTTATCCAGCCTACTCTACCTGGAAGAAAGAAGCTACAACTATACTGTCATGGATTAATGCGATGTTGTCTCTAAGCATTTTACATATGGTGATATCTACTTTACCAAAAACAGCGCACGAGGCCTAGATGGCGATTGAGGCATATTTCTTAGATAAAACCACATCCACCGCATTCTCGCTCAAGTCAGAACTTCGGAACATAAAGAAGGGAACAATGAGCATGATCGAGTATATGCAAAAGGTCAAGGCCATCGAAGATGCCATAGATGCAATTGGAGAAGGCGAGTTAGATCACAACCTTGTGATGATTGTCCTTTTAGGGCTTCTAGAAGAGTATCGAGGATTTGTGAGTGCATTGAACTCTCACCGAACTAAGCCCACCTTCGATCAACTCCGTCCTCTCCTCATGTAGGAGACCGAAATACAAAGAAGAAGCCATCATCAAGCAAACTCATCACAGGATGCAAGTGCCTTTTATACCAACCGAGGCCGAGGAAATCTAGGCGGCCGCGGAGGTAGATCACATGGAGACCACGGACAAAAAGGAGGTCATGGACAGCCGTATGGTCGAGGATCTCCGGGAGAATATCCTTCACAACCTTTTTCATATAATCCCAATTTTTTCCTAATCCTTTTCCACAGCCACAGATGCAAAACCAGCCATCTAGCTCCACCACATCAGCCAACATCCTCTTCATTACCACACACTGGAGTGCAGTGCCAAATATGTGGCAAATTCAATCACACCACTCTCTAATGCAGATAGAGGTTTAATAACACCCGTCTCTGACAACCCTCCATAAACTTTTGTGGCCATGAACCTTCATGAATCCCCTGAGGAGGTCTGGTATCCTGGTGCTTTTAATCATGAGACGTTCGATCTAGGTATGCTTTTGAGTTCTAAGCCCTATAGTGGAAGAGAGAATTTTTGTTGGTAATGGACCAATGGTCAACCACTTCCTATTGCAAAAACTGGTGAAACAAAATTGAATACTCCTACTCGATCTTTTGATTTAAAATATGTTCTCATCGTTCCTTCTATAAAATGCAACTTGCTTTCTGTTCGTCAGTTTTGTCGCGACAATAACTCAACTTTCGATTTGACTCAACTAATTTTTTTGTGAAGGACAAGGAAATCAGGATGGAGCTTCTATGATGCAGTAGTCAGGGAACATCACTTTATCCTTTATTTTCGAGAGTTGCAAGCATATAGGGAATAAGCCAAAATCTGCTTTTGTTGCTACAACACTTAGCAACGATCTTTGGCATAGGAGGTTAGGTCATTCGAGTCAATTGGTTTTGCCTAAGTTTATGAATGAGAATAATGTGCACTTTGAATCTGGAATAAATTCATCTCATTGCCATGCATGTCATATTAGCAAACATGTGAAACTTTCCTTTAATGAATCTGAGTCCTTTTCGACTTTTCCTTTTTAACTGATTCATTCTAATGTGTGGCAAGCACCTGTTAATTCTATTTCTGGTTTCAAGTATTATGTTCTATTTGTGGATGATTATTCTCGCTATTCATGGGTATATTTATTAAAATTCAAGCATAAAGTGTTTCACAAGTTTCCTGAATTTAAGGCTTTAGTTGAGAATGTCTTTCAACAGAAAATTAAATCTATCCAATCTAATGGAGGATAAAAGTATGATCATGAAAAATTCCTTACTTCATTTTGTAAATGTGGTATAATTCATAGAATTTCTTGTCCACATACACCACAACAAAATGGGGTAGCTAAATGAAAACATAGGCACATTGCTAATATTGTTAGAACTATACTTTTTCAATCTTGCATTCTTGCTAGCTTTTGGGCTGATGCGATTCAAACTGCTATTTTTCTTATTAATCGTACTCTCTCTATTACTGTTTTAAAGGGCAAATCACCTTACCATGTCTTATATGGCTATCCTCCTTATGACTTATGAGTTATGACTTTTGAAGATATTCAGAAGCTTGTGCTACCCAGATCTATAGGACATCACTGATCATAAGCTCTCTCCTCGGTCTCTACCTTGTGTTTACTTGGGAATTTTTGGTAAACACAAAGGACTATGATGCCTTTATCCAAGTACCGATAAAGTTTATATTTCTTGGCATGTTATATTCATTGAATCCATTTTTCCATATTCTTGTCTCTCTAAATTTACTAACTTTGCACATTCTCAGTCAAAGTTTCAATTGTTTCAAGATTTTTTTTGTCAAATCCACCTCTATTAGGTAGTGGTCCTACCCTCGAAGCAATCTCACAATTTATTTTTTCTAACAACAATTTTGCTTCAAATTCTTTTGGGTACTCTCCTCCTAATGTTTCACTAGATTCTTCATAATTGAAAGGACAGCCTACCAACGAGATCTCTGCCTCCTCTCTATCTAGGACTGAGACACATGCCTCGTTTGACAATCTAAAATAACTTCAAATCTATACTAGAAGACCTTGTCCTCCTAAATCTAAAACCGAACCCCTAGTTACAGTCGAGACCACAACCAAGCTTGCACTCCCAAATCGGACTGGTCCACAACAAGGGACCGATCCCTCAATAAAAATGACTAAGACCGATCTAGTTGTTAGGACCGATTCCTCTGATGCAACCCAGCTGCCACCCTTGTTTATACCCTCCCTTGCTCCTGCATTGTCTCTTATTTGCACCCATCCTATGCTCACGAGATCGCTTGCCTGAAAGCGAGATATATCCTCTTCCCTCTTGGCTTCCATGTCTTCTACTTTATCTACTGAACCTAACTCTTTTTCTGAGGCCTTTCAACATGCAGGTTGGCGACAGATAATGTTGGACGAATATCAAGCATTACTCTCCAATGCTACATAGGATCTTGTGCCTTCACCGCCCTTTGTTAATCTTATCAATTGCAAGTGGGTCTTCAAAGTGAAATAGAAGGCGAATGGCTCTTTGGAGCACCTCAAGGCTTGATTGGTTGCTCAAGGCTATAAACAATAATCAGGGATCGACTTCGATGAGACCTTCTCCCTGGTACTTAAGCCTACTACTATTTGCACTATCCTATTTGTTGCTATCTCTTTTGGGTGCTCTTTTCAACAGTAAGATGTTAAAAATGCCTTCCTTCAATGGATGTTGTTTGAGGAGGTCTACATGAAGTAGCCACCTAGTTTTGTGCATCCGTCCTACCCCCACCATCTTTGTCACTTACGGAAGGCAATTTATGGGATCAAACAGGCACCCCATGCTTGGTTTCAACGGTTTACCTCTTTTCTTTCTAAGTTGGATTTTTAGGGGAGTATAGTTGACTGTTCCATGTTTGTGTTCCGTTCTGCACAAGGGATCTTTGTCCTCTTATTAGATGTTGATGATCTTATCATTACTGGTAGCTCTTCTCTATTGGCCTCCTTAATTTCCACCTTGCAGGCTGAGTTTGCCATGAAAGATCTTAGCCCTCTTCATTACTTCCTAGGAGTGGAAGCAGCTAATTCAACTAGTGGTGTATTCCTTAGTCAACAAAAGTATGCTCATAATCTCCTAGAGCGTCATGGTTTCTCCTCTAGCAAGCCAGTCTCTACTCGTCTAACGCTTAACACCAATCTATCCGCTCACAAAGGTCGTCTGCTTAAAGACTCTTACACTAATCATCAGATCGTGGGGGCTTTGCAATATCTTACTTTCACTTGCGCAGGCATCTCTTATGTTGTCAACCTCGTGGCCCAACTTTTGCACGTTCAATGTGAACCACATTTCCAAGCTATCAAGTGCATCCTTCGCTACATTCATGGTACTTCAATTTTCTCGATCAGCACCCATCCTTAGTAGCCTATTCAGATGTGGACTAGGCAGGATGTCTTGATACTCAATGCCTTACTTCTGATTTTTGCATATTTCTGAGTCCAAATTTTTTTTTTTGGTCTACTAAGAAACAGCCTACTATATCTCAATCAAGCTCTGAAGCTGAATATCGCTCCATTGCATTCATGCTTGCTGAGACCATCTAAATTCGCCATCTTTTTCGAGATCTTGGTGTGGCCCTCGTATGGCCTGTCTTTATTTACTGTGACAATTTCAGAACTACTTACATTGCTACCAATCCAGTTCTTCATGCACGCACCAAGCACATTAAGCTTGATCATCATTTTCTACGAGAAAAGTTAAAATGGGCAATTTATCTCTTTTTCACATTTCTTCTGACAAGCAACTTGCTGATATCTTCACGAAGGCATTGTCCACTTCCTAGTTTACTCTACTTTGATCCAATCTTTACATTTGACCTTAGGATGTTTGCAGGGGGACGTTAGAGTATTATTGTATTTATGGCATTAAATGTATTTATCGCAGTAGCATATTAGGCTTATTTTACTTTTTACTTCTATATGCCTTATATGCACATATCAATTTATGCTAAGTCATCTGTACATATCTTTATAAATATTAGTACAACCCTAGAGAAGGGTGTATTGCTTTTACCCATATTTTTCAGAAACTATAGCGGTTGAATCAAGGACAAAATAATGGAAAACCTATTGAGATGGTATGGACATTAATGACGATCCGAGGCTTCAATAAAGATAGGTACTTTTGGTTTGCATCGAGGGCCGTAAGAAAATGAGGGAAAGACCTGCAATAACATGGATGGGGGAATCATCTTAAGTTATCTCAGTTGTTGTTTCAACTCATTTACATCACCATTTATGTGGTTTGGGCCACATTGGAATGTTAAAAATGCTATACATTGTTGACCCATTTCCTAATAGGTTAAGCTTTTATGGTCAAGTAATTATTTACAACAATCTCCTATAAGATCTTTCTAGGGAATATAACACGACTCTAACATCATATCACAAAATACACAAGTACTAAGATTCCACAAAGTTCCACCCATTTTCTAAACAACTAAGATTTTCAAACTGACCCAAACCAGGTGATTTGGGGCTAAGTTGGAATGGCATAGGGTTGGTTCAGTTCACAAGTGTTAGCCCCCAATGCGGTTCATAAGATGTAAATGAAATTAGTAAGTCATTATTAATAACCCTCCCTCTCCTGTAGTTTGATGCTTTGAGAGCCTTCGACGTTTTCCTTCACTCTCTATGTGTGTGCGTTTGTCTAGCTGGATAGTATCAACAACGGCCCCCTCGCATTGTCGTCTCCTCCTCTTACTTGATGGAAACCCTAGCCTCACATTGACATCCTCGTCCATCTCCAACCCCCAAGATCCCTCGGATGGTAACCCTAATACTGTTCCTCTCATGTTCGAAGCCATCCATCAACGACGACGACGACGATGATGATGACAGGTAAGTTTCTCTCTCCCCCTAGTTGATCTCTCTCTCTCTCTCTCCCCCTCTCCTTAGCTTTGACAGTCAATTTTGTAGAGTTAGGGTCTTCTCTCCCTCTCTTGCCCCCTCCCTCTCCTCTCTCTCTCTCTCTTACTCCCTCACCTTCACCCTCATGCCTTCTCTCTCCCTATTTCAGTACATCTCGAAATAGCACAATACATACCCATACTGTATCGAACTAGCCACTAGCTAGTACGAGCCTCAATACTAGTTTGGCAAACCTTGAATTGGAGACACTATGCACATGTTGTTCAACTAAACAAAAAAAAGAAGAAGAAGACATAAGGAGACAATTCGAAGGCCTCTCCAATAGTCGATTATGCCTCTAGTGGTTGCATGAGAACATGCCAAGCCCTTTAAGTTAACGTTATAAGGAGAGTCATTTGGTTCAGTTCAGATGCATACATGGTTTCAAATAACAAGAATGACAACATGACCATGTGAACACTCGTTGAGTCAATGGGGACATTCATATAAAAGCACTAAAGGAATTCAAGATCACCACCCAGGATTTTCTTGCCATCATTTCCATGGTCTTGTGACAGTGAGGCAAGGTGGTTGGCTTCACCAACTCCATATCATATCTCATTATCCTCAAGTAATCATGTCTTCTAATATGACTCTATTTTCTGGACTTTTTCAAATGTTATAATCATATATGATACCTATCAATCAGCAACTAGCAGGCATTTCCAGAATCTGTAATAAATTGTTTTTTCCAAACAAAATGATAAAGGTCCCAGCATGAGAAACATGCTATTTCTGTATCATTTAGCAGTCTTGCTTACCTTTCCATGTTGGTGTTAAGGCTCGGCAAATCCTAGCATTCCTAAGCATGTGAATTACTCATCTTCCAGTAGACTTGATTAAAATCTCTATTGGATCATGAAAATCATCAGCATGATATGATAAAAGATGCATAAAATGCTTTCTGTAGATCAATACAGCTGAGACATGCAATACCAGCATTTGCTGTACTGCCCCGTACTGCCCCATACCACTTGGTATGGGCATACCATACCATACCGACATTACCGTACCAGTCTGTACTGCATACTGATACTATAGAAGGATGGTACTGCTATTGGGTTTGGTATCATACTATAAACTCAAATATTACTGAGATGCAGCTCACACATTTTAATTTTCACATTGCTAATCCAAAATTACATATGGTGAAAAATATTTACCATATTTCGGCCCCATTTCAAATGTTTCAATCAAGGATTAGAATGCTGGTTGTGCCAATCCATAACACCAGGCATGCAACATGCTAGGTGATGACTGACGCTTGACATGGTTGTGTCACTTGTGTGCACTACCAAACACAGGTGTGGCCACAAGCATGGCAATGGCATGGCACAACACATTTTGCTGCATGAAAGCTATGGTAGCATCTATCATTCAGGCTACGACAAGAGCTTGGCAATTGGCATGGCAAGTGTGGGCTACCAGCATGCAACAAAAATCAACATACAGGCTAATGGCATGACACAAAAACCACATGTCCTGTACCAAAAGCCAAGCCAGAATGGCACCAACATGAGGCACTTAAAACATTTGTTTCAAATGTAATACTTTCTCCACTATAACCCAAAAGGTTTCAGGAAAAACACAAAGCATCGTAAAAAACAAACTCATTAATGGCAAATAGTCTCATTTCCAATTATATGAGGGTTCGTATATTTCATGGAAAAGAGAGAGATATTTTAAATATGCTTCCAATCAAAGTGATGGCTTAGCAATATAGCAAACCAAGATAACACCTTAGTAATTGTCATCAAATTAGTGGTGAACATGCAAAGTAAATGAATACAGTATTTTACTAGTCCATAAATATGTCTGAAGCATTGTTATCATTTCCCAACAAGTTTGGCCACATTTCACTGTGTCAGAGAAACAAACTCCAAATGTCTACTTTGCTTAATAATTTATGATGAAGCTGATGTAACACTATACAATCCAAATATTCCAAAAACACCGTGCTCCATCAACACAAGTTTTAAGGGGAAGAAAGTTAAGCATGTATTTACTGCAATAATATGAAATATACATTTTAAATTTAGATCACAAGTAAATAAAGAGGAATATTTCCTGGGTACATACTTGTGATTGCAGCCGCAACTTTGCTTGTTTCAGCAAGGATATTTCAATTTCAGCCTGCAATATTTGATTGGTTAACTTCATGGCACTAGAAACAAAAACAGTAGTCGGCTAAAGTGATTCAGATAAGTCCACTTACAATTTCTTTTGACCTGCGAAGATAGCTGATAACATTTTGTAAGTCACTCTCAGTTTGTGAATCTACATTTTGGGAAGAAAATCCAGCAGAACTTCGTTCCCTTTCAGCTAATCTAATGTGCAAAGATTCCAGTCGATTGTGCAATATTTTATTCTGAAAGAGTAGATGCATCAAAAATAAAAAGTCAAACTACAAACAGCAGTAAAAATGTATTAATTTGACATGATATGGACATGCTATGATCAAAAGAATGTTCATCAGAACAAAGCAGTAAAGATACAGCCAATGCAAAGCACTTTCATTAACATTTAGGTAGCTGATTGGCAATAGTAGAGATGGCAGCGAGATAGTATTATTAAAAATCAAAGCATAAAGTTCACCCAGCACAACCATCAGATCTTTAGCAGCAGTACATTCACATAATATACTACAGACACACCATATATGCACACATGCAGAACAGGAATCAAGCAATCAATGCACTAGACCTACTAAAAGGTAATGAAAAGAAAGAAAAGATTTCCCCATTGGATTTTCATATAAAAAGGAACTTGTGAATCACTCATTGTCTTCAATTATTTCTTGCACAAAATAAGAGGTTAAGGAGTTAATAAGTTACCAAATTACTCATATCTGAGTATTATGCAATATTTCACCACATCTATTTATTGGTTGAACTTTTTTTTTTTTGAGTTCAACAAACTGTATTTAAATTGATTCTCAATAGGGCTGGTAATCCTGGTATATTCTCCGGATCTTAAGTTTTGAACTCATAATTACTTATCCATAAAGAAATACAAAAGAAGTTGGCAAAATTCTGTGAGATGAGATCCTGCATCATCTAGAATAGTTGAATTAACTGCTGCTATGAACTATATGACATGTCCATATGCTATCAAGTCACAGCATGATATTAACTATATCAAGGTTGTTACAAAATGGTTTATTGTTCTTTCTTGGTTGAGCAATCAAGTTGTTAATCAAGGACATGGTTTTGAAATTAGTAACTTAAATAGTTCCAATTGTAACTTTTGAGATGGTTTCACAATTAGTAACTTTAGAATTTTATGTAGGTAGCAATTAGAACAAAATTTTTTTGATCAAGGAAATGTTGCTTAACTGTGAACTGAAATTTTCAGAAACATGTATGCTGGAGCAGTGAAAAAGTACTAGTTGTAGCCATGGCACAAGTGAATTATTGGTCATAGTGGTCTTGCACAAAGGCAGAAATAAGGGCACGTCTGTTTTTTCATCTTTTTTTCCAAAGAGGTTTTCATGAAACATTTCTTGTGAAGTGCTTTAAAGGAAGCACCTCTTCATTTTCTTAGCAATCATTATTTCGTTCAGAGCTGCTTCTGGGATGTTATAAGGCCCACATCACAGTATTGCTCAAAATCCAGGACTGTCAAAAGAATCCAACCAAACAATATAAATGTGGCTATAAAAAGAATGATGAGATGGGTGAGTGGTAAAACAAGGATGAATGGAGAGAGGAATGGGGCAGGTATAGCAAAGGAGGTATTGCATTACATCTGGTATGCGAAACAGAAGCATGAGGTCTCATAAGTAGAGGTGCTTAAGTCTACATGGATCTGCAAAGAGGAGACAATGGCCTAAGTTAACACAAAAATGAAAGTTTTGAGGAAAGAAAAGCTTACAGCAACACAAATATGGTTCGATGTTGCCAGATGAGCTAAGGGTATGCAGGTTCACCTTTGCAGGATAAGGTTTTCAAGTTGTCTAGGAGGCCAAAGGGCAAAGCCCTGACTTGTTTTCTATCAGTTAGAACCATATATAGTCAATGCCATAATGCCATCTGAAATTTTGAGTTGGAATCTAGTAGGGGGAAAGACAAGCTTGATTTAGGAGTTCTTGTGAATACCAGAACCATATGTGATAAAACCCTCAACTTAGGAAGATTAGGTGATCTTATGTCGTGGAAGCTGAGAGCATGTTGTGGAATATGGAATTATTAATACAGCAGTCAAAATGTAGATGAAATTATCTATTGGCTATGTACAAGTACTTAAGCAATCAAACTATGCATATTGTGCATTCTCCAATGAACTTTGCTCTGCAGCTTTACAAAGCTAACCCACGTAAAAATGTCTCTATAAGCACTAAAATTGCCATTGGGTAGAAACCGAACATGCCTAAAAAGGCAAGATATTGACCCAAGAATTGTTCAATGTTATATCATTTTCGAGAAATACAGTGGAGATGCCACCACCAGAGTTTGAACCAGTACCTCTCTCAAGTGGAGAGGCATACCAACCGGCTGAGACAAGGCTAGCTATTGTTCGACGTTGTACGACAAACCAAAAACTATTTAGAAAACCAGATACATTCAAAAATAATGAGGAATTGCGGGTCCGAGATAAATGACAAAAATGCAGCAAATGGAGAAAAACAAGATGCTCAAACAGGTATATGATGATGTTACAGTGCAGTTTCTGCCACTCTTTAGAAATCATGGACAAGTTTAGATGAAAACAAACATAACTGCGGCACCGAGTAATAAAAAAGGATCTTTTAAAAAAATCAAAAGCACTTCACAAATGTGAAACAAAAAATGGAAACGCAGAGAATAATGCTGAAAAGATGATTAATTAACAAATGCCACATGCATGCAGCCCCATGCAACAAAAAACCAGAAGGATTTATAAAATTTTTTATATCAATTAAATTCTTGCAATTAAAACTTAAATATTTAAGTCTGTTTACATAGACATCCTCCCCACTCAATTTTTTCGCTAAAAGGAAATCCAAACCTGCTCTAAATTTGATAAATAAATGAACACAACATCATATTATACTTAAGTCAGAAAAACCTCTCTGCTGATGTCTTATGAAGCTTAAAAATCACCATACAGAAACACCAACAAAGTTACTATTCAGATATTGCTTGAAAGTTTATTAAAATGAAAAATATTATCTTGCAAGTTTCTGGCACCCATTGTCACAATTCACATAAAATAGGCCAGCTTTAGCCCAAAACAAACCAGACCACTGGACTAAATTTCTACAAATAACTGCTGCATGAAGAAGCATATCTTCACACGTATAAATATGCATCTACAGAGGATGATAATATAACAACATGGATTTAAAATAATATATATATATATATATATATATATATATATATTTATGTAGGAGAACAAATGAGATTTATGGATTAGTTAATCATGAATGTCTAATCATAGTTTAAATTATAGATTATAGACTATAAAAGAAGTTTGGATATAACATATATCGACTTACATGCAAAATTACCTGCAAACACATACCTGCTCATTTATTTCATTATACTTCCTCTCAGCTTCATCTTTTTGTGCTTGCAACTCAGATTTTTCATTTTCCCATGATGCTTTCAGAACATCCTGTAAATTGTTCAAAAACCATCATTCTGGCCTCTCCAAATAGGGGAGATAAAATCGCACCCATGGTATCTCCATGTGCATTTTGAATTCCAAATGAAACAACCCAACAAAAAATGCTCAGCGGACATTGAAACTGAGGAGAAAATAAAGATCAATTTATCCCGTGAAGCGGAATTTTCCTAAACATAAGAATACTCATCAGTTCAAAACGGAATACTAGCACAAATACATAATCAGCAAAAGTCCAGTCTTGCATGCATGCAAAATGATGCTACATTAACCATATATGTCACGTTGTTAATTGCACCAATTTAGCTTGATTAATTCTCAAGCACAAGGACATTATGGTGCACGGACAGAAAATTGGACCTTGCTAGAAAACAGTACAATCAAGACATCTATATGCCATATAAGTGGAGCCTTATCATAAATGTACCAGGAATATCGTTGTATTCCACAACAAAATAGCAAATATATTTTTGCATCTTGGGGATTCACTCATCAAGATGTACTGATTGACCAATATCGCCTTATTTTGAATCACATCAATCAAACAGCGATGTGAATTGAGAATTCTATAAATATTAGATCTGATCAACTAGAGTTTCAGTATCACAAACAACAACCACTAAAAGATCTTGTGGTAAATTAACACAGGCATGTGGTTTGCATGTCAAAACAAGCTGATGCTTCAACACATATCAACCAAAAGTTTTCCTACACCATAGATGGATAGGCAGCTTATGCAAAGCTTCATGTAAACCTGAGCATCATTTCATATGGTGCTGCATTTTCCATTCCCTGTGTCCAAGCACCAACAGAACAGTATGGTTGACTTCGGGCTGTCTCATATCACCATATAAGATACATGAAAAACTGACTTAAAGTGTTGCATGACACAGCATATACCTAATATAATCATGTTGGAAGAAAATGCCAGTATCTAAAGCATCAGGGACAGAAAAAGCAAAGCACCAATTAGAAATGCTAAAATCAAACTAGGATAGATATTTTTATGGAATAGACAAATGAAAAGAAATCAAATGGTCAAAAGCAAAAGGTGCCCTTAAGGTGACAAGCCCCCAATAATGCCTAGGGCACTAGGCACCACAGAGCTGCTTGCCTAAAGAAAGCAAGATACTAATTTACAAAAACCTTAGAAAGCATGCACAATGCTATGCTATTTAAACCATTTATTTTGACCATTGGATACATAGGCTAGGGAACTCCAAATAACATGATTTTTTGATAGAGAGCGGTTTAAAGATAGTAGAGCACATCCAGCAGCTCAAATTATCGATAACAGTTTCTCCAATCATTTGGTTAAGACAAGCTTTAGGGTAGTTGTTGTTTCGGCACATATTAGCTCTAAGGACTTAAGACATCCTTAGAGAGAGATGGTAAGGAAACTCCAAATCATATGACTTTTTGATAATGAGTAGTTTGGAGATAGTATATCACATCCAATGGCTTGCAATTATTGGTTCCAACTCCTCCACTCATCCCTTCATGATGACTCTTTTGGGAAGTTGTTTGGGCACCCACATATTAGCTCTACTATATATGTATATCTGCATATAATGTGTGCGTGTGTGTGCATGCGTATATATAGAGAGAGATATTTTGCTCCCCTCGACAGGAGAGGGTATCCACTCCTCTCAAGTCCAAAATAAATAATGTTGCATCCAAATCAAAGATCCACATCATTGATCATGACCAATGTCACAAAAAATGCCTAGGAAAAAATAGCATATTTTGGTGGTTTCTAATCTATGCATTATGTGATGCAAGTTAAAATCATTGATTTTCAATCTATATATTTTAACATATATAGATCATGATCACTAAGGTGGATTCTCAATTTAAATGTTTTATCATGTATTTTAACACATAAACACGATAAAAACCAAGGTTTTATGTCCCGGCGGGATGGGGGGCATCCCGGCCATCCCAACCTATTCTTATAAGAAAACAGGATCGGGATGGGGCCGAAACCTATCCATGCAGGGTAACAAGAAGAAAGAGAAAAGAAAGCAAGGAAGATGACAAAAGGGAAAGTGAAAGGAAAGAAGAAAAATGAAAGAAGGAAAGGAAGGGAGAAGAAAAAGAAAGGAAGGAAAGAGAAAGAAGAAGAAATAGGAAATAAAGAAAGAAAGGAAGGGATGACAGAGAAAAAAAAAAGGAAAGAAAAAAAGGTAAAAATAAAAGAAACAAAAGAAGGAAAAAAATAGAAAGAAAGAAAAAAAGGAGAGAGAGATAGAGGATATCTACAGGGATGCATGATCGGAAATACTGTCGGGACGGGACGGGATAGGACACCGTTCCATGGAGATATCGAGACATTTTCGTCCCACAGGATTTAAAATCTTGATAGAAACTATCTATTTTTGCATCCACTTAATGCGTAGATTAGAGACCACCAAAATATATGATCTTCAATTTCTATCCATCTTAGTGGCATAAAGGTGAGCCTTAGTGTAATAGTAAGGTTGCACCATTATAACCTACATATCACAAGTTCGAAACACAAAACTAGCCTCTCTGCATGCAGGGTGAAGCTACATACATCTAACCAAAGTTTGCCGACTCGGAATTGGATCCCACGTCGGCTAGCTGTCGATACGGATCGATATTATCTCATATCGGACTATACCGAACCTGAACCGATATGGAAACAAAAGTGGGGGAAGGGAGAACTGGAGAAGAAAAGAAAGAGGGAGGGTAGGAGAAAAGGGAAGGAAAGGGAAGCCGTGCGGAGATGCCGGTGGTGGCCACCAGAGGGCACCAAGGCCTTCAGGGCTCCGCTCTCCTCTAAGAGGAGAGAAAAGAGAGCCAGATAGAGAGAGGGAGCGAGACAAATCGATGAAGGGGAAGGCGGGGGAGAAGCCATCGAAGGACCGTCGATGCCCCCAAACAGCCAAAATCAACCCCACGATGTCCGCAGGGATTGCTGACTTCAATATGCATCCCATGAAAAAAACATTACATGATAAAATAGGGGTTGTGGGGTCGAGTTTGACCATCAGGAGACCCCAATGGCCCTCCAGCAGCCTCCCTGCCACCTTCCCCTCCATCCATTTCTCTCTCTCCTCTCTCGAAGGAGGGTGGAGCCCTGAAGGCCTCGGCAACCATTTGGTGGCCTCGATGGGCCACCACTGGCCTTTCCCCCTCATTTTCTTTTCTTCTCTCTCTTCCTCTCTTTCCTTCTTCCTCGCTTCATTTTTGCCGGTGTTCCAAATCGAACATTCGAGCTGCACCGGTTGGCTGCTAATACAATTCGGCATGCCCCGAACCACTTGATTCAAGATAGTTCAGCAAATGCTGCATCTAACCCTCCCTAGACACTATAATGGGGGGAGCCTCATGCACTAAGCCACCACCTTAGACATTTTTAATAGCATATATCATGATCAATAGTATAGTTCTTCAATTTCAATGCCCCATTATTAATTTTACAATCGTAGGGAGATATACCCTATCCTCTCAAGAGCATGGTCCATCACAAATATATGCATATACATACATACATACATACACACACACATATACATACATACATACATACATACATACATAGATATATATATATATATATATATATATATATATATATATATATATATATGGAGAAAGAGACCATTTCTCTTGATAGAAGAGAATATATACTACTCTCAAGTCTAAAATCAACAATCGTGCATGCGCACCCAAAACTATAGTTCATAGTTGACACCATTTATTACGATCTATACTGCTAAAAATACTTAGAGATAAAAAATCACATGTTTAGTGGTTTCTAACCTTTGCATCAAGTGGGTGCAAAATATACAGTCAAAATCATATAAGACAAGTTCTGCTATGACCTAAACAATAAAATCTATTAATTTTCAATCTATACATGTTTTAACATGTGTGGATCATGATCAATAAGGTGGATTCTTAACTTACATGCTTTATCATGCATTTTAGTGTGCTAGAATAATGGAAATCATCAATTTGTGTCCATGTGATACAAAGGTTAGAGACCACCAAAATGCATGATTTTCAGTTTTAGACTTTTAGGCATTTTTAACAATATAGATCACAATCAATGGTGTCGATTTTCGATTTGACTATCTCATTAGTGATTTTCAACCTGAGAAGTAGATACTCCTCTTGAGAGGAGCATAGTCCATCCCATATTTATACATATATACATACATACACATACACACATATATAAAAACCATACAAGCATTATGGAATTAGTTATTCAAGTTGCTACGTCAAAAATCCAAATTGAACATTAGATATCATGTTTCGCATCTTCCAAAACATCACAAAAAATCACTTCCTGTAGCATTTTTAAAACAAAAGTCAGCAAAAAAAAAACCATCGGGCATCCTTTAATGCTTCAAAATTGAAAAAATAATTGTAAAAGTAATAATTGTATAAATTTTTTTCATATTACAAAAGGCTCTATATATAGAGCATTAAGTGTCTAGATACAATGAACCTTATAATAAAGGTCTATATATAATGAATCCTATTAATTTTGTTATCTAATTGATATATTTCCTAAATAGGATTATTCACCATAATTTTCTGGTAACAATAAATAAGAAAAGAGAGGAAGAATAGGTAAATATACAAATATCCTATAATTAGATGAGAGATTTTAAAAAATTTCCAACACTCCCTCTCATGCTAGTGAGTGGATGTCTTCCATTCCCAGCTTGCTAATAATTTCTTGAATCTCGTTGTAGGTAGGCCCTTGGTTAGAACATCAACTAACTAATTCTCTAATAGCATATATGGGATATTAATCAACCCACTGTCCAACTTCTCCTTTATAAAGTGTCTATCTATCTCAATGTGCTTGGTTTGATCATGCTGAATCGAATTTTGCACAATATTAATGGCAGACTTGTTGTCACAGTATAGCTTCATTGTTCCCTCTCTCTTGATCTTTAAGTCATCTAGGATTATTTTTACCCACGGCAGTTCGCAAATCCCTTAAGCCATGGCTCTAAACTCAGCCTCAGCACTAGATCTTGCTACTACATTCTATTTTTTACTCCTCCAAGTCACCAAATTACCTTCTAGTAACGTGCAATGTCCAGATGTTGACCTTCTATCAACTTGTGATCCAGCATAATCAACATCAATGTAGGACTCAAGAGTAAACTCTCCTCTTTTCTGAAATAAGTTTCCCTTACTTGGTGAAGCTTTAGGATAGTGGAGGATTTTGTAAATTGCTTGCAAGTGTTCTTCTTCTGGGTCATGCATAAACTAGTTGACTACACTCATAGAGTAGGCAATGTTTGGTCTTGTATATGAGAGATAAATTAATCTCCCTACAAGTCTCTGATATCTCTCCTAATCAACAGAGCTACCCTCTTCAATTCTTCCTATCCTGTGATTAGAATCAATAGGCATACTTGCTGCTTTGCTGCAAAGATTTCTGGTTTCTTTAAGGTCTAGTCCATATTTTCATTGAGAGATGATAAGTTAGGATTAGTGGTGCTCCCAAGCCTTGGGAGGCCACTGGAGGAGTCAGGGTGCTGGCTCCGGGAGACTAGGACAGATGTGGTCCTAGGACTAGAACCGGTTTTAGTCCTAGGATGGAGATTCAGCCCTCCACAGTCATGAGGCCCTAGTTTGGGTCTCATGGGGGCTACTCAGAGTTTGGACTAGGTTTGGATCCATGGGGTTGAGTGCATGATCAGACCATGGGTGTACATGGGTTTGGACAAGTGCATTCGGATTGGGTTAGCCCAGGAAGTTTTTTTACGGATTAGGATTTCGGTCCATGTACAGGTATATATATATACATGTATATTGTAAACCCTAGAAGAAGAGAAGAGAAGAATACAAAGCCATTTTCTCCCACATCTCTCCCTCTCTGGTTTCTTCACACGCCAAGGTGCCCTAGAGGGCGCGCCTCCAAGCAAGGAGGAAGGAGGCGCGCCCCACTCTTCCTTCAGCCTCAACAACGTCAAGGGATCCTTGCACGTCAATTGGTATCAGAGCCATCTTGACGAGGTGGCGTGAAGGTGTGATCCAGTGCAAGTACGGGAGATTCAGCGGAAGAACAAAAAAAATTGTTTTGGGGGCTGGCAGGCCCCCTTATCTTCCTCCCGATGGGTGGCCGACGATTGGCCGCCGGTCTTAGGCTTGGAGGCCAAGTCTGGCAAATCGACTGCCAATCCCAGCATATGGCGGTCGTTTTCCGACGGTCATGCGTGCGGAGGCAGTTTTCCACAGGCGGTTCGATGGCGTGCATGTGCAACGGGAGCTGACTGTGGAGGCGAAAGGAGCAGGGGAGATCGGTCGGATCTTCCCTTTCCGACAAGATGACGCACAAGCAGAGGTCCAATCCGACGGCAGTGACGCGCGTGCAGTGAAGAGCCGGCTCGAGGCGCATGGATCCAGCGATGGAGCACCGATCCGATGGAGGCCGCATCTCGATCCAACGAGGTGGCACATGGGGCGGAGCCGGCGAGGTGGCACAGGGCCTTCATTCTTCCTCCCAATGCACGGGCCCAGATTCGATGGTGATGGCGCGCCTAGATTCGGTGGTGGCGTGCCTAGATTTGGCAGCAGTTGTGCGGTGGTGCGCAGTCGGTGGCGGTCCATGGCAATAGGCAGCCGGCGAGATGGCGCAGGGCCTTTTCTTTCTTCCTCCTGATGCGCGGATTTGGTGGCACGCCTAGATCCAACGGTGGCGTGCGGATCCGATCGATGAGATGGCGCGTGGGCAGAGGAAGGAGCCACAGCGGTGATCCAATGGTGGCGGAACTAGGATCTGGCGATCGCACGGGCAAGAGATGGTCGACGGCGATCATGGAGGCAGCAAGCGGTCCGACCAGTTCTATTTATGGGACGAAACGAAGAAGCCGAGAAGGGTCTAGGAGGTTCCAAGAAAAAAAATCAAAGGTGTTTTGGAGAGTTTTTATTTTTGATTCTCTCGGTTGTTCGTGCTGTTCTCCTAGATGCACCTGAGGTTATTTGGCATGTCAGAGGAGAGATCACTCAAGAGCTCAGGATTGAGGTGGAGCTAAAAAAGCAACTATTCAGTCTAGTGGAAGGCTGTGAAAAGTAGTTGGGATGTATTCAGCGGTGCGACCGGTTGGAGCTTTAGAGGTGATGGATATGGATGATCCATGAAGGTCCAACAGGTTAGGGCTGGGCAGTTGTAGAGTAGCGCAAAGACCAGATAGGGAGCGCTGGAGTACTGCAGTAGTGCTTTCTTAGAGGCATAGGGGCTGAGAAAGGCTCGGCGGTGCAGCAGCCGAGGAAAGTATCTCAGCAGAGAGTGTCAGGGGCTTCTCAGGGAGACCAAGCATCAGGTCTCATGGAGAGCCAAGGGTCTCAGAGAGCACCAAGATCATCAAGGAACCTGGGAGTGTCCTGGAATGGCAGGATTGCCTAGGGACAAAGACTGGGGCTTGATATAAAGGCTAAGAGGATCATAAAGTGTCCAGGGATGTTGAGGACCTTGGACTGGTAGATCTGTAAGGAAGATCTTGGGATTTCTATGAGAGCATTGTATGGATAAGTGCTTCTAGATTGAGAGAGGATTTGTGAATTGAGATTGTATCTCCTCTATTGTTCTTTCTCAGTAGTGAAGCATTGCATGTCCCATGGATGTAGGCACTTGGGCTAAACCACGTATATGATTGTGTTTGTTTGTCTTCTTCTATCTTTTCATAGCAATAGATGGTGCTATATCTCCTACATGTGATCTTGGGCAGCTGATCCGTGTTCCACAGTTGACAGACCTATCCAAATAGTGGTACCAGAGCCAGGAGTCAGGTTGTTCTAAGGGGTTGCTGCGGTGGTGGTCAAGTTAGAAGAAGGGCATAATCAAGGAGGATGCTCTCATGTGCAAGAAGAAGCCAGATGGAGCTCAATGTGACGTGGAGCTCCAGGAGGAGATGGATTGGGCACGAGACTCAGTTTGGGATCGAGCAGCTTGGCTCGACTCCTATGTTTGCCAATCCATGAGCAGCAGGCGGTAGCCCCAGGACATGGGGGCGGTATCATACAGGAAGCTCTCAAATTTAAGATGGAATTAAATATCAAGTCGAGGTGGAGAATGTTGAAATTTGGCACCTCGAGATTCGGTCCGACAAGCCAAGAACGAGATTCAGGAGCCACGAGAAAGATCAGCCAACATACAGTCGGGCTGGCTTTAATACGCAGTCGAGCCGGCTCGGCCCATATCCGAACTAGCTCTCTCAGACGGACAGAAAGCAGTGCTCAAGCTAGACGCAATCGAGCTGGCCCGACTGTGGACCGAGGCGGCTCGACGGAGGCGAATAGCACGATGGCGAACAGCGCACGGGTATGCGAGTGGAAGCCTTTTGACGGGGTCTACAACCCCTAACTTATAGACAAGGTCTATTCATGGGGTCTATGGAGCTGTTGCGCTATCTAGCAGCCAGGAGAGCATGTGGAAGCTAATCGAATGGCTATTGAAATAATTAGGACTTATAAGAAGACCTCCCAACCTAAGAAATTGAGAGTCTCAAAAAAATCTCTCAGACGGTGCAGAGACAAGGCAGGAAGCGCTGGAGTGCTGTAGTAGCGCCTCTTTGGAGGCACGGAGGTTGAGAGAGACTCGGCGGTGTAGCAGCTGAGGAGGATATCTCAGCAGAGAGTGCTAGGAGCTTCTCAGGGAGACCAAGTGCCAGGTCTCAGGGAGAGCCAGGGGTTTTAGGGAGCGCCAAGATCATCAAGGAAGTCGGGAGTGTCTAGGAGCGGCGAGGTTGCCTACGGACAAAGGCTGGGGCTTGATGTAGAGACTGAGAGTATCAAAGAGTGTCCAGGAATGTTGAGGACCCTGGACCGGTAGATCTGTGAGGGAGATCTTCTTGAGATTTCTATGAGAGCATTGTATGGATGAGTGCTTCTAGATTGAGAGAGAGGGTTTGTGAGTTGAGATTGTATCTCCTTTATTATTCTTTCTCGGTAGTGAAGCATTGCATGTCCCGTGGATGTAGACACTTGGGCCGAACCACGTATATGGTTGTGTTTGTTTGTCTTCTTCTATCTTTCCATAGCAATAGGTGGTGCTATATCTCCTACAGGTGATCTTGGGCAGGTGATCCGTGTTCCATAGTTGATGGATCTATCCTAACAAAATATACCCTTTTTTTTAGTAAGCCACTTCAATGCCTATGAAGTACTTCAATTTTTCGAGTTCTTTGATCTCAAATTCTTAAGCCAATCTTTTTCTACGAGATTCACTTTTAGCTGCATCATTTCTTTTTATAATAATATTATCTAGATACACTAGTAAGGCCGTAACTTCACCTTTACCTGAGTGTTTTATAAATAATATGTGGTCTCCCTGGCTTTGTTTGTAACCCATTCTCACATTGCTTTTGTAAATCTCCCAAACCATGCTCTAAAAGATTGTTTTAGGGTGTACAAAGCCTTATTCAAATGGTAGATTTTTTCAGCTCCAAAATCTTCATCAAATCCGGATGGTGGCTCCACAAAGACCTGTTCTTCCAAATCTCTATATAGGAATGCATTCTTCACATCAAATTGCTGCAAAAATCCCAATCAAACATAGCAACAAAAGATATAGAATTCTTACAATATTCATCTTTGTTACTGGTGCAAAAGTTTCCTGGTAGTCTATCCCATAGGTTTGTGTATACCTCTTTGCAACTAATCTTGCCTTGTACCTCTCAAGAGACCCATCTGCTTTGTATTTTAAAGTGTAAACCCATTTGCATCCAACTGGTTGTTTCCCTTTTAGCCTAGTCACAACCTCCTTGTTAGGATATGTTTATTATTGCATATTTCTTTCCATATATAGTGGAGTTTTTTTGGTATTATTGCTGGCCTATATTAACATATATTTGCTGGCTTATGTTGGCATATATTTGCTATATTATTGCTGGACTATATTGGTATATATTTACTATATTATTCTGCATTATTGCTGGCCTATGTTGGCATATGTTTGCTGGCCTATGTTGGCATATATTTGCTATATTATTATTATATTATTGCTAGCCTATGTTGCCATATATGAACATCCTGTACTCTATATATATTGATCAATGAAACCTTAGAGGGCAAGCTCTTTTGCCTCTCTTTGTTGCCGTTCAGTCTTTCCTGGTGCCGTTTGATTTTTCCTCGTCTTCCCTATTGCTGCTGGCCTTCCCTGGTGCAGCTCGACTTCTCTTGGGAAGTGATCTTTGTTGGTAACCTTTGATCCCATCTCTTTTCCTTCTGGTGGTGATTTCTCTTAGTGGCAAACATGTCTTTCTTTACCACAACACTACCAATTGTTAACATCAAAACTCTCGTACCATTAGAACTCACAAATTCTACATATTTGGTGTGGAAACAAGTTTTTCTAAATATCTTAGAGAGTTTTGGTGTTACTTCGCATGTGCATGGGACTAGTATTATCCCTCTTCAGATTATTGAAACAATCGATAAGAAGACAATTGTGAATCCAGAGTATTTAGTATGGAAGAAGGTAGATACCACCATACTTTCCTGGATTAATGCTGCTCTGTCTCTTAGCATACTACAGATAGTTATATCCAGTTCACTCCAAACAGCCCATGATGCATAGAAAATCATTAAGGCATACTTTTTTGACAAGACTGCCTTTATGGCCTTTACTCTAAAATCTGAGACACGAAGCATCAAGAAAGGATCAATGGGTATGAGTGAATATATGCAAAAAGTTAAATCCATAGAGGATGTCCTCTAGGCGATTGGTGAAGCCAAGTCGGGTCACAATTTGGTCATGATTGTTCTTCTGGGACTACCAAAGGAATATAAAGGGTTTGTAAGTACATTAAACATACACAAGATGAAACCTACTTTTGAGCAACTTCAACCACTTGTAATGCAAAATGAAAGAAGTTCAACGCCAAACCAAATTGACGACACCACCTGCTCCTTCCACCACTGAAGGAGAAGCCCTTTATGCAAATCACGATTGAGGTCATCACGGTGGATGCAGGGGTAGTTTTCGCGAAGGTCGAGGATAATGTGGCATACATAATTCAAATACTAGTCATAGATACAATAGAGCATACGCCCATCCTCAACCCTTTCCTCACCCTAATCAACCTAACCAACAACCCCATGTTCCATGATCTGGCACACAGTGCCAGATATGTGAAAATTTTAATCATTCTGCTCTTCAATGCAGGCAATGCTTTAACCATGCTTTCACCGCAGATGATATTTCTCAAACCTTTGCTGCTACAAGCCTTCAGAAGCCTGCTGAAGAAGCTTGGTATCCAGATATTGGAGCATCTAATCATATGACTACTAATCCTGGTATTCTCTCTTTCTTTAAACCTTACAATGGGCATGAAAAAATTTTAGTTGGTAATGAAAATTTACTTAATATTACTTAGATTGGTGAAACACAATTGAGTACTCCTTTGCTCTCAAAAATGTTCTCGTTGTTCCTTCTATTAAAAGAAATTTACTTTATGTTCGTTAATTTTGCCATGATAATAATTTTCATTTTGAATTTGACTCTTCTAGTTTTCCTATAAAGGATCTGGAAACGGGAAAGGAGCTTCTCAGATGCTGTAGTTTGGGAACTTCACTCTATCCAACTTCTTCTAGAGTTGCAAGTGTAAGGAATAAGCAACGGTCAGTCTTTGTTGCATCTAAATGTAGTGGAGATATTTAGCATAGATGGTTAGGTCATCCCAGTCTTATTGTTCTTTCTAAATTTATTAAAGAAAATAAAGTTATTTCTGATGGTCATTCTGAACTCAAATTATCTGTTTGCAATGCATGCAATGTGGGAAAACATGTCAAATTTCATTTCATGATTCTGAATCAAAATTTACTTTTCCTTTTCAACTTGTGCATTCCAATGTATGGCAGGCACCTGTTCCCTCTATTTATGGATATAAATATTATGTCATATTTGTGGATGATTACTCCCGTTATTCTTGGATTAACCTTTAAAATTTAAACATGAGATTTTTGAAAAATTTTTAGAGTTTCAAGCAATGGTTGAAAATATTTATCATCATAATATTAAAATTCTTCAATCTGACAATGGTAAAAAGTATGTAAATGAAAAATTCAATGCTCTATGTTCACAGCATGGGATTACTTGAAGATTCCCATATCCTCACACACCACGATAAAATGGTATTGCTGAGAGAAAACATAGGCATTTATCCAATGTTATTCGAAGTCTTCTTTTTCAAGCTTGCATGCCTCCTCGCTTTTGGGCGGAGGCCCTACAAACTATCATTTTTCTTGTAAATCATACTCCACTTGTTGTTTTGAACGAAAAATCGCCATACAATGCTTTGCATAGTTACGTCCCTTTTGACTTGCAACTTGTAAAAGATTTTGGATGCTTGTGTTATCCTGATCTACAGAATATTGCCAAACATAAGCTCTGTCCCATATCACTCCCTTGTGTATTCTTAGGACTCTCAAATAAGCATCAAGGGTTTTGTTGCCTATATCTAAGCACTAGAAAATTTTTCATTTCTAGGCATGTTATCTTTTTTGAAATAACTTTTCCATATCCCTCTCTCCAAATTTTCTACAACTGATTCTATAGTTTCAGATTTTCACATATTTCAAAATTTTCTTTCTAATCCTCCTTTACTAAATGAGAGTCCTACTATTGATGCACTCTCTTATTTCAATTTCACCCATATTTCTACTGTTGATGATCCTAGCACTTCTTGTACCGACCGCACCACTTTGTCTGCTTCACCAACCGCTGAGTCATTAACTCAATTTACTACCAACTTGAATCATGATGCCATACAGGTTAGAGATGAGAACCATACCACTGCTGCTAGTCAGAAAGAGCTCCACATCTATACCAGACAAACAACCTCCAAGGCTATTGCACCCATCACTACAACCGACCCTGCTCCTAAACCTTCTAAACCCCCCTTCCACTCCACCTACTACAGACCTACCAATTTCACCATCTTCTTTATCTACTTCACCTATTGTTCCTCCACCTTTCGATACACACTCTATGCTTACCCGATCCATGACAAAGGACATGACTGAGTCTACCTCTTTCCTCACTTCTAAGAGTTCTCTTCCCACCGAGCCGAACTCTTTTGCTAAGGCTTTTCAAGATGCAGGTTGACATGCAACTATGACCAAGGAATTTGATGCCTTATTGGCCAACTCTACTTAGGATCTTGTTCCTCCACCATCTATCAATCTCATTGGCTGCAAATGGGTATACAAGGATAAGCAGAAGGCAGATGGTTCTCTTGAGCGTCTCAAGGCTACAAACAGCAACAGGATATTGATTTTGCAGAAACTTTTTCACCGGCCATCAAGCAGACTACTATTCACAGTTTCACACTGTTATTTCTATTGCTTTCTCCTCTAGATGGCCGCTTCGGCAACTTGATGTGAAGAATGCCTTTCATCATGGTGTTCTCTCAGAAGAAATCTATATGAAACAACCACCTAGCTTTGTGAACCCTTCTCTTTCTCATCATGTCTGCCGCCTACGGAAAGCCATCTATGGACTCAAGCAAGCACCTCAGGCTTGGTTCCAGCGCTTCTTTTCTTTCTGAGATTGGTTTTATTGGGAGTAATGCAAATCCCTCCATGTTTATTTGTTGCTCCTCTTTTGACACTCTCATTCTTCTCCTACATGCTGATGATATCATTGTTATTGGAAGCTCCTCTTCTCTTTTAGAGGCTTTTACTGGCATTTTATAATGAGAATTTTCAGTGGACTTGGGGCCTCTACATTATTTTTTGGGCATTAAAGTCACTAGCTCACCATTTGGTCTTCATCTGACTCCACAGAAATACGCACATCAACTAGTTGAGCGTCATAGTTTTCTCATAAGCTGGTTACTACTCTCTTCGAGTGCTAGTCTCTTGGCTCATGAAGGGTGTCTTCTTGCAAATCCCTTTACCTATCATCAAATAGTTGGTACTTTGCAATATCTTACTTTCACAAGATTTGACATTTCATATGCTGTTAATATCTCCATGCACCTCGTGAGACACATATGCAAGCTGTTAAACATCTTCTCCGGTACATTCGTGGGACACCATCCTATGGCATTTTCATCTCCTGCTATCTGAACCATCACTCATTGCTTTTTCAGATGCTGATTGGGCTGGTTGTCCAGATAAACGGAGGTCCACTTCGGGGTATTGCATATTTCTTGGATCTAATCTTATCTCGTGGTCAGCTAAGAAGCAGCCTACTATTTCTCGCTCTAGTTCTGAAGCGGCAAATCAATCTGTGGCCTACACACTAGCCGAGATAGTATGGATCTATCATCTACTTCGTGATCTTGGCATCTCCTTATGGCACTCTATTCGTATCTATTGTGATAATCTTAGCACAACATATCTTGCTACAAATCCTGTTTTACATATCCGTACGAAGCACATTGAACTTGAACATCACTTCTTGCAAGAGAAAGTTCAATTGGGTGATTTGGATGTAGTCCATATCTTTTCTGACAAACAACTTGCTAACATCTTCACCAAACCTTGGTCCACTTTCTCGGTTTTTGATTTTGCACTCCAATCTTCGCCTCCATGCTAAGGATGCTCAACTTGCAGGGGGATGTTAGGATATGTTTATTATTGCATATTTCTTTCCATATATAATGGAGTTTTCTTGGTATTATTGCTGGCCTATGTTGGCATATATTTGCTGGCTTATGTTGGCATATATTTGTTGTATTATTGCTGGCCTATATTGGCATATATTTGTTGTATTATTCCACATTATTACTGGCCTATGTTGGCATATATTTGATGTATTACTATTATATTATTGCTGGCCTATGTTGCCATATATGAACATCTTGTACTCTATATATATTGGTCAATGAAATCCTACAGGGCAAGCTCTTTTACCTCTCTTTCACTTCCAAGTCTTATTCTTCTCTAGTGTAGTCATTTCCTCTTTCATGGCCTGTACCCAATTCTTGTCCTTTAATGCCTCTTGTATGGTTTTAGGGATATCAATTGAATCTAGAGTAGTGAGGAAACTTTTATGTTGTGGAGAAAGGCGATGACGGGAGACAAATAGTGAAATTGGATAGAGTGGATGTTGAGTGTACTTTCCGATGGCCTTTCTTAAGGCAATTGGGAGATCTAGGTCTTGAGGAATAAGCTCTTCAGAAATAGATTCATTAAAAATAGAATCAGCAAGAGAAATTGGTTTAGCTGGCTTTTGTTCATCCGGATTGGAGTCTTAGGTCTGCGTTGGTTCAGAAATCACCTTTTTTCTTCTTAAATACTATAGTAATTCAGGCTGCTTTTGTTGCTGATTTTTAGTGTTTTATCCTGGTTTATATGAGGATTGTTCATGTGGAGGAGGTATAGAATGTAGACTTCCAAGATTATCAAGGACAACCCATTCTGGCTCTTCCTTAGGCTTCTCCCCCTAAAGAGAAGAATGGGGTTTGGAAAAATAAAATTGATTCTTATTAAAGGTAACATCCATGGAGAAAAACATTTTTCAGGTAGGAGGAAGATAACACTTATACCCTTTTTGTGTATTGGAATAGCCCATGAAAACACATTTTAGAGCTCTAGGATTAAGCTTTCCCCGGTGTTGTTTATGAACATGGACATAGGAGACACTCCCAAAGATGCGAAGAGGAAGATTACTCGAGTAATGAAGCTCAGAATGAAAGATAGATAATAGGTAAATGGGAGATTGATTACCAAGGACACGTGAAGGGACTATATTAATCAGGAAAGTTGCTGTAAGGATAGCCTCTCCCCAAAAAAATTTAGGGCATTAGAATGGAAAAGAAGGGCACGAGTGACATTTAGTATATGTCGATTTGTTCGGGCGTGTCGACACAGGAGGATTCGTGAATGATTCCTTTGTGAAAGAAGCAAAAGTGAAATTAACATAATCTCGAGCAGTATCAAAACGAATCCTTTGTATGCATACCCCGAATTGTCTTTATTATTTGGTGGAAAGATGGAATTATGTCGCTGACCTCAAATTTTTTCTTCATAAGATATATCCACGTGGTCCAAGTACAGTCATCAATAAATGACACAAACCACTTTGCCCCAGTACAAGTAGGAATTCTAGATGGGCCTCAAATATTTGTATGTATAAGAAGGAAAGATTTGGAAGATTTATTAATACTCAAAGGGAATGACACATGATGATGTTTAGCAAATTCACAAATATCACAATGAACGCTTTGAACATCAACATTATTGAACAATAAAGGAAACATATTTTTCAGCAAAAGGAAGGGTGGATGGCCAAGATGAAGATGCTGGATCCAGATTTCATATTCATTGGAGAAGAAAGGATGAGCAGAATTGGACGATGTGCAGGAGAGAGTGAACCAGTTTATAGGAGTGGAAGAACTACTAGCAATATTAAGGCAGTAAAGACCATCCCGTTCCTTAACAGATCCAATCGTCCTCCCCGTGACTATCCTAAAAGATGCAAGGGGTATCAAAAAATATGATACAACAATTAAAATCTTTGGTGAGCTGATGAATAGAGATTAGATTAGTGGATAATTTTGGAACATATAACACATTTTTTAAATGAAAGGACGGGGCTAAGGAAATTTAGCCTTGGCCAGCTATGGTAATAGGGAAACCATCAGTCACGGTAATTGTTTGATTTTTGGGGCGTGGTTTGTAGGTTTCAAGTCGAGATGGGCTATGGGTCATATGATCCGTTGCTCCTGAGTCAAGTAACCAGGAAGAGGAATGAGGCAATGCATTGACATTAAGAAAATTAGAAACAAGGCACTTACCGGATTGAGCCAATGAACATGAAACAGAGGAAGTAGACAGAGTTTACAAAACCTCATAGAATTCCCGAAATTCAACCCCTTCAGGTTTTTCAGGTATAGGTCCCTCCTTGTTGGTGAAATTAGCTTGATTTCGCTGTTGCCCTTTGAATCCCCTAGTTCTACTCAAAACTTGTGCTTTGCCATGAAGTTTAAAATAATTATCTCTTGTGTGGCGAGGCTTCTTGCAGTAAGTATGCCAAAGACCATCACAACTGGACTACTTGGAAGGGTTGTCTGAAGTAGATCATCCAATTTTGCTCCAAAAATATTTGGCTTGTGACCTCCATCCGGATTCTAGGGGAATCCTAAGGCGGATCCTTCGGAAGGGGGGTTTCGAGCATTACACTTCAGCGGCTTTCCTCAGCCCGGATGATAGAGAAGACCTCCTTTAATTGTGGAAGTTGCTCCCTTCCTAAAATTTGAATACGAACTTGATCATATTCGACATTCAATCTTGCAAGAAACTCGAAGAGATGATCTTGTTCCACAAGACTTAGAAGGGTATTAGTATCTTCATGGCAGGACATCTTGATGGCTTGATAGTAATCAAACTCAAGCCACAAGCCATTCATAAGATTATAATATTCAGTGACAAAAATAGAACATTATTTGGTGTGGGAGATTTTGTTTTTAAGTCATAAATGTCGACTACGTCTTGGACTTTGGAATACATCGTCGAACAGTGTCCCATATTGCTTTAGTAGATGAGAGGAACATGCAATTGCGACTGACTTCGGGTTGCATTAAGTTCCAGAGCTATGACATGATCATAGAATTAGCTTCGTCCCATGCAGGAAATTTTGGATCTGAGGGACTCGGACCAGGAGTAATTAAATGATTCAGCTTACCATGTCCCTTGAGAAAACTTTTCACCAACTGTGACCATTGAAGATAATTCTTCCCATCAAGACGATAGGAAGGGTTCATGGCCTGCAGTTCACCATTTAAAACAGGTTATCCCAAATACGGGTCCGAAAGGGCTGGACACCATGGCCTCAGAATCTTCAGACATGTTGACTAAGAGAAGGGATCAAATAATAGCAACAATAGAGAAACTGACTGACAATGGAAGTGTATTCAGATTCGGCCAATAAAGAAAAGCTGCGAATAGTGATGACTTATGCAATGAAGGCGGGCAAGGTCGACAGCAATGGGACCAACAGCAATGAAGGCTATGGACTTCAGTGATGAAAATAGACAAAAAAAGAAGCAGCGGTGAAAAAATAGACCCTATGGAAAAACCTCTGATACCATAAAAAAAATAATTATGAAAGTAACAATTGTATATATTTTTTTCTGTTACAAAAGGTTCTATATATAGAGCATCAAGAGTCTAGATACAATGAACGTTATAATAAAGGTCTAGATACAATGAATCATATCAGTTCTGTTATCTAATTGATATATTTCCTAAAAAGGATTATTCACCATAATTTTCTGGTTACAGTGAAAAATGAAAAAGAAGAAGAAAAGGGAACTATACAAATATCCTACAATTAGATGAGAGATTTTAGGGAAATTCCAACAAAAATCATAATAGAAAAGTACCACTTCCTCAAAAAATATTTGATGATTCTAAATGACATGTAACATAGAAAAGTAAATGAATATTCTAGAGTAACCTTTTATTTATAAGGACTCCAATAGATCAAAACAACCCTCAAAAAAAAGCTAACAAAGCTCTAAAAGAACAAACAAAAAAGAGAGAGGAGGAACACAGCTGGACATGGGAGAGGTGTTTGCCCACTTTGACCTGGGCACTTGCCTAGACATCATCTTGGTAAAGTCACCATTCATAGGGACTGTTGAAGCACTCTAAGGCTTCCTCGCCTTGCCTGAGTGCCTAGGAGAGCACCTGGAGCACCTTTAACAACACTGAACAAAATTTCAATGACAAGACTCCAATGATTTTAAGATCCCCTCACATGCTATCAGGACCTATGTTCTATGACAGCCAATATGATAAAAACATGATAATCGAGTCAGATAATTGAAGAAATTTCTCATACTAGGGCATAGAAAGTTAGAAACAGAAGGTAGGTTACACATTTGATCATTTTGCGAAATGGCAACAATATGGAACATAACTTGCAGCTTAAAAATTCATTATATGGATATTGTTGATCAAATTATCTGGCACAAGGAGCCTTCTGGTCTACTTTGGAAGATGTCCTGTTTGAACCATACAGATCAACTAATGCAGGATCTGAGAAAATGTGGGGCTCAGATGTGCAAGCTTGAACAGTGACACTTGAAAGTTGTACTTAATAGGTGCAATAGTAGCAGTTGACACACTCAGAACTGCAAGAAATCCTGGACATACATGACTTGCAGTCGAGCAAATCGCAGCTGTTGAAGATAAAAAGGACATGTTCACAAATTGTTTCCATGGATGCATCAAAAAGTCAGTAGATGATTTCTTAACCAAACCAGTACACTACTTGTCAAAGCGAGAGATTGTGTCAATGAGGAACAGATATGAGACAATTCAGTTGAGAATGAGAACTTGTCCATCTGCAGTTAACAATCTGCTCATGAACTACAACATGAAGTTTAATAATTTATTAAGACAGGGCCACAAGTCTGATCATTACAGAAAGGGGAGTACCTGAGCCAGGCCACCTATTAACTGACCTCAGAGGGGAAAAGTCAGCAAGTCAAAATGCACTTGGTCAAGTCAAAATAAAATGAAGATGTATTTAGACAACTGGTATTGAACTGAAATAGCTTTAAAAACTGAGTGGCTAAAGAGTTTATGGCAGTTTAGGAAAACACTTTAGCTAATCCCAATACTTTGGTGAACAAGAACTAGAATTCATAGTTTCCATTTTCAATTTCAATCAGTAGATAAACCCCAATTTCTCTTTTTTTTTCCTTCTAATATAGAACCATGAATAATATATGTGTGAGAGAGAGGGAGCTAAGTGACTGTTATGAACCACCAATACTCTGTGTGGATCTAAGGAGACCAGTGATGAAGGCCTCTGCAAGAGCCCACTGCAATCCAGACTCTCTAAGGGTAGCAAACACCATGCCCAAGATCGCAGCGCACCCTGAACCTGCGCAGCAACCTTGTTTGCATCCCCCCTTGCTTCCAAGGATCAGGGATGCACCTCCAAATGTGATCTTCCACCCCCAACATCCTGAGAACCAAGGCTCGAGGCGTGATACCTAGGGGCTATCAGATCTAGACTAAAACCATTGATGAAGAGAAGTCCTTGTTGGACTAGGACTCCATGGCAGCATCTCCCAAACCGCAGCCTTTTCCTTATGCGCTCCATCTTGGCCCCTACACACCTCAGTCCAAACCTTCCCATGAGATCACCTGATTATCCTCCTAGAAATTAAGGCATTGAGGCATCCATAACCTAGAGCAAAACCGCACAACAGAAAGGGTCCCTGCAGCCTTCAGCAAAACTGCAACCTTTGCCTATGCTTGTCACCTCGTGCACTTCCTCCACTCATGCCCATGTTTGAAGCCTCCTTCCACGTCTTGCTCTGATCCCTGATCAGATCTGATGGTTCCTTGGGCGTGGAAACTCCCATGGGCATAGAGTTTTGGGCGGCCAAACCTAGGAGGCACCACATGATGGGACACCCCCACCAAAACCCTAAGTGCTAGAGTTTGGGAGAGGCACCCCCCTTTCTCTACCTAGAAGGCATGCCCCCTAGGGCTCCTTGCTGCATGAAAGACCAGAGAGAGATGTGGGAGAAAAGCTTCATTTGATTCCTCATCCTCTAGGGTTTACAATATACAAGTATATATACCTATTACATGGACCAAAGCCCTAGCCTAAAAACTTCCTAAGCTAACCCCGTGAGATTGAGCTCACCGCAAGCCCATGTACACCCATGACTTGACTCAATCTCACTCCTATGGGCCCAAACCCGGCCCATACATGAATTAGCCGCCTTGAGACCCAAATCCCCTTGGCCTCAAGCCCATGGAGGCGGAACCTCCACCCTATGACCAAACCCGTCCTAGCCCTAGGATCCAAACTGGTTCTAGAATCCTGGAACCAACTCCATGGCTCCTCTCATGGTCTTCAAAGGCTTGGGAGCACCACACATACACCAACAATCTCCACCTTGGTACCCCCAAGCCTTGGCAAACCCGGCAATGCCCCCTGCACAATCTCGCTATCAACGCACACCCTGGCAGCTCCCTATGCAAACATTGCCTCCGCCAATCCTCTTTAACTGCTGTGCATCCTTGGAGACCTTTGGGATGACTGCCTTCATTGTTAAAGACCTTGGCTTGTTCCTTAGCACCATGCTAGAAATTGTAGACACCCTTCTGCTTGGCAGCTGCATCACTTTTCTTGAACTTCATGTAGAAACCCATAGCATTTCTGTACCAACACTCGCTACATACTCTGATACGGCCTTCTCAGAACACTTAGCCCTGAACTCATGCCAAAATCCTCTCCTCCTGTGAAGCCACCTCTATCTGGTGCTCCACCTGAACCTGAAGTCCACTGATGCCATAAAAGATGACTCTGTAAACGAGTCTCCTGAGGCCAACCACTCAATGCTACACTAATGAGCATGCCGCTGCACCTCGAACACTATCGCTGCCCCTTCGAAGCCTCCACACTCCTGTGTACCTCCTCCAAAATCATCTCGAATACTCCGCAATCCGCGGGCACCTCCGAAACCCAAGAGCTCATCCAACTCTTTTTTTTGTAGTGACTAAACCTAGAGAATTCCATCCTAACACTTCACCCTCTTCTGCCCCTACACCGACTGTCGCTTCAACTTCACCTAGAGGAACTGCAGCTCAAACCCTATCTAGGCTCAGATCCACCTATCTCATCCCGAGGCTCACCACCACCTTTACATAGATATCTAGGTCCTCTCTTGTTGCAAACAATCCATCTAACACCATCTTCCTAGAGCCACGGCCCTCCGGTGCTCGCACATCCTGCATAAAACCATGCTGTGCATCACTGCCACTGGTGCTGTAAACTAGCTCCATCCCTACACCCCTCGACTCTAAACCTATGCCAAACCATCCTCCACTTGTGGAGGAACCTCTAACCGGTGCTCCACCTGAATCGCAACTCCTCCTAGTGCTCCTACAGAAGACAAAACCTGATCTGAGATCAGCTGCCTAGCGCTACCCTACTGGACCTCCTGCTGAACCTCCACCGTCACTGCTGTCGTTTCGGACCTTCCACACTCCATGGACTCCTACGAAACCACCAGAGGACCTCCTACTCTTCTAAACCAACTGCGACACTCCATGGATCAGCCATCTCCATCACCCTATGGCTTCGCAAATCCATGCTCTGGTCGAACCACTAAATGCACCCCAACTACTTCCCCGCCTTTCTACATTTGAAGGTTATATAGTTGCTTCCTTAACTCCACCTAGACCACTACCCCTTAGAGAACCTCTCCTCTAGCACGCCAAACCTGCCAATCACTCCTCATCCACCAAACAACCCCCTGCTGCCCATCTTCCCCAGAGAACCAGATCACCTATCATCATACACTCCAGCCTTTCCTCCAAGACCACATCCAACCAAAGTTGGATCAGAAAACATGCACCCAAAACCTTCCACCCTGGGAAGCTTCCCTTCCCATCAAGCCTCTCAACCTCCACCTTCAACCTGCTGCTCTAGGTTGGCCAAACCACAACAAAAACAAAGATGGATCCGAGGCATACTGTGGAATAGGTGTACAGATTTCAGCAAACCTGAAATAGAATTTCAGCAGCCTTCTTCCTCCCTTCTTGGGTGCTTCTCCCTGCTTCCTCCCCTTGAAACCTCACCTCCTGGGGATCCTCTCCTTGCCTCCTACCTCACGTAGAAGTCTCACCAGGTTCTGGAAACCTGGGACCAGCACAGAGAACAAAGATTGACTTGCTGTCAGGTTCTGTTTCAGCAGATTTTTGGTTTCATCCTGTATGACTTCTCCCTCATTTCCATGCTCCGCTAGGCTTTGATACCATGTTGTGAACCACCGATACTCTGTGTGGACCTGGGGAGACCAGCGACAGAGCCCTCAGAAAGAGCCCATTGCAATCCGGACTCTCTAAGGGCAGCAAACACCATGCCCAAGATTGCAGCGCACCCTGAACTCTATGCAGCAACCTTGTTTGCATCCTCCCTTGCTTCCAGGGACCTGGGATGCACCTCCAAATATGATCGTCCACTCCCAACACCCTAAGAACCAAGGCTTGAGGTGTGATACCTTGGGGCTATCAGATTTGGACTAAAACCATTGATGAGGAGGAGTCCTTATTGGACTAGGACTCCATGGCAGCATCTCCCAAACCGTAGCCTTTCCTTTGTACGCTCCATCTTGGCCCCTACACATCTCTGATCTAAACCAAATCAGAGCCCAAACCTTCCCATTAGATTACCTGATCATCCTCCTAGAAATTAAGGCATTGAGGCATCCATAACCTGGAGCTAAACCGCACAAGAGAAAGAATTCCTGCAGCCTTTGCCCATGCTTGTCACCTCGTGCACTTCCTCCACTCATGCCCATGTCCGAAGCCTCCTTCCACATCCTTCTCTGATCCCTGATTAGATCTGATGGCTCCTTGGGCATGGAAACTCCCATGGGCATCGAGTTGTAGACGGCCAAACCTAGAAGGCACCACATGATGGGACGTCCCCACCAAAACCCTAGGTGCTAGGGTTTGGGGGAGGTGCCCCCCTTTCTCTACCTAGGAGGCACGCCCCCCTAGGGCTCCTTGCTGCATGAAAGACCAAAGAGAGATGTGGAAGAAAAGCTTCCTCTGATTCCTCATCCTCTAGGGTTTACAATATACAAGTATATATACCTATTACATGGACCAAAGCCCTAGCCTAAAAACTCCCTAGGCAAACCCAGTGAGATTAAGCTCACCCCAAGCCTATGTACACCCATGACTTGACTCAATCTCACTCCCATGAATCCAAACCTGGTCCATACATGAATTAGCCCTCCTGAGACCCAAATCCCCAACTCTAGGACCAAACCCATCCTAGCCCTAGGACCCAAACCGGTCCTAGAATCCTGGAACCAAGCCCATGGCTCCTCTCATGGTCTTCCAAGGCTTGGATGCACCACACATACACCAACAGTGACAAGTTGGTTAATCTGCTAACTCTAATCAAGAAGAAAAATTAAAGACAACACTAAATTGTGCATATTTGAGCGCCAATGGGTTGTTGTATTATAGCATACAATGAATAGTAAGAAAGTTAATAATGCATAAAGGCTATTTACGTTATTGGCTCAGCAAGTTAATGAAAGCAATTTACTTTTTACTGACAACAACAGCATGCAAGATATTATCACGTGTGCCAAGAAAGGAGACACAACGTAACAGCACAGAGGCAAGCATGTGCCCACACAACAAATTGTCCCAAAAGTCATGGAACACACCAGTGAATTACAAAATCCATTAGAATGTTATTAATCATAAACTAGACAAAGTGAAACCAACATAGTCAATGAAATGGGTGCTTGGGAAAAGAGTGGGAATAATTACATTTTCAGTCTTTTGTACATCTAAAATTTCCCACAGCTTTGGTACTTCACTTTGCAATGAAGACAGTTCTTTAGAAGTATTTGTCAACTCTTGAAGTGTCTCAGCCTGGAGAACAACCTGTAAAAGAAAACACTGCCTATTAACTTTCAGGGGAAACTTTATGGAAGATAAAAACCAATGATGATGCTCAGCTGAATCATGTTCACATTAAAAGAACTCATACATATGATGTTCATTCAAAAATCATTGTCCCCGAAATTAAAGCATGGGCCTTAGTTACAGAAAGTCAAACACTTCAATGTTTAGAAATAACAATAGTAGACACAAGACCATATGCATTCCTGTGAAATTTACCAGCTAAATGCCCCCAGAGGTTCATAATAATGAAGAAGACCTCAAATAATATCAAGAAAGAAACCCAATGAATGATATCCATGGCACAGACCCCTTGTTCTTGGTTATTCTCTAATCAACAAGCTCTGGTGGCATCATATCACTTCCACTGTCAACTGCAAAAAAGTTCCCTAGAGAAGTCTCTTTTCGGGTATTCTTTTGTCAGGAAAACGCAAACACACTAAACCAAACGACTTTAGATTACAATAACAATACTTTCATAGTTTCATATGTCATAACTCTCCAGCTTTTAACCACAATTTAGAATTTCAAATCCAATTGAAACATCATTTATGTCATTCTCTCTTCAAACAAAATCAATTAAACACCATACAATCTTAATAATTTGCAAACATATCAAAAATCTTGTGGAAGACGTACAAATATCTAACGAACTTTCAGGTACAGTTACAGCAAAGAACATACACCATATTCATATAAAACTGAGCATATTTATTCACCATGTTAATGCAGAGTTACACAAAACCACGAAAAGGATGCTAAATTCTTCAGAGCAGAATTCTACTACAAAATAGCTCAGATAATTAACCAAGTACTCTATTTTAAAGATGGGCAATTCTTTAATACATTTAGGCAAGCAGTCCAGGCAGGGGTGGCAATTTCTAAATTCAACCAGCCTGACATAAACGTGTTAGGGTGAGAGATTCTAATAAATGGTTCAGGCTTGGGCTAGAAATGACCAGCACGGTCATAAATTGGTTAGGCTTCAAGTTTCTAAGAGGCTTAGGAAGCAGGTGGAGGTTCAAGATTCTGGGGAATTTCCAAAGTGGGGATGTTACTGTAGGAAGAAGTTTCCTGCTATTAAGGGTTGGACGAGACCTTAAAACCCAGTACTAGGTCCCCATGATAGCAATGATAGTGCTATGGACCATTGGTTATTCAAATCTTGGCTTGGTTGATTCCGAAGGTCATGAAGTCAATGGCTAAAAGAAGGAACAAGTACTAACAAAAAAGGTTGAGCAGACAAGACTAACAACATTTTTCTCCATTTAATTTCCTCTCTCTCACATACTCTCTCTTTCACTTTCTAGGGTGTGCAATTCTAGAAACCCTCTCATGGTCCCTAATGCATTTTCATAATGACAGCTGATAAGTGAAACTCTGTATGGTTCCACATTGGGCAATCCATATAAAATAAAGGGGTCAGGTATGGTTTATGCTTCCCAACTCTACTATAACCGTTTGAGTACTGGTTGAGGGATTTGTTTATCCATCCCGAAGTTACCCGACAAGAACGATTATTTGCTACATGTTAAGGCCAAATGAAGCAAGCAGAACTGGAGAACAATACTTTAGATGATGGTGGAAAGAGAGCCTGTTTGTGTTTAATCCCATTGGATCAAGTGGTATGAGGCCAGAAGAGAGCACCTTATGTAGAAAGCAATGAATGGGACACACACACACACACACACACACACACACACAGAGAGAGAGAGAGAGAGAGAGAACACGAGTTTGCTGGGCCCAATCCCTGCTGGAATAACCCCTTGATCCTGTGTGATTAAACCCAAACAGGCCCTAAGACGGAGAAAATTCCTTCTAAATATTCTGAAAAAGCTCCCAAACTCCCAATTTCCAAATAAACTCCCAAACTTCCAATTTCCAAATAAAGTTGTAAATTACAGTGATGGCAATACCTGTCTCTGATAATTGTCCTGGGAATTTTGCCAGCGTTTATGTTCCATATCAAGATCATCCTTTAAAGATAATATTTGAAATTCCAAAACTTCTATTTGCGTCCTATGACAAGATAAGAGCAAATTAGTAGTTAAAAAAATCTAGGAGAATACCATATTTCAAGAAATCCCCCTAAGTACAGTAAACTACATCTTTTGAGCAATTTCATCCCTCAAGCCGGAAGTCTCAGCCAAGACAGATGAGAGTTCCTTTTCTTTAGAATCCATGGCAGAAGCAGCTTCTACACACTTCAATATATAGTTTTTCTCCAGCTCAAACGCCTTATTCCTCAGAGAAAGAACTTCATCTTCCAAGGACTTCTTCAATATTTCTACCTGGATTAAAGATGTAATCATAACCATTTGCTAAATATACAAGTTAAACAGTAGATGAATTGCAGAAGTTAGAAGAGCCACACTGTGATATGCTCATAGAAAGCCTCATATATGTTGCATTACCTCGGTCTTGTACTCCTCGTGTGCAGATTCAATTTGTGCTAGTGAAACTTTGTTCATGTGAGCTTTTTCTTTGTACTACAAGAATATATCAGAATGAGTCATTAGAGAACTTCAAAAAAAAAAGGGTAGAAGGAAAAGGAGCAGGAAAATAATCAACGCACTTGAAGCATATAATCCTTGCAGGCCTGTGCTTCCTTTTTCAACTTTTCCATCTCCTCTTTCACTCTCCACGATTCTCCAGACACCTAGTAGTATCATCTCGCATGGTGAAAAGCAATGACAAGAACAAATTTATAAATTAGCAAAAGCTCCTAGACAAGAAATTAGATTTTTCTGTGCATAGATGTAATAAACAACTTATGATAGAATATAAAGGTAAGCACTAACAGCAGAAGAGTTCATAGAGTTGCTACAAATAACTAGTACATGGACGTTCCTATTAGGTTTATTAAAAAATTTCAAACCATCATCTGCCACAGATTATTTACAAGCTAAGTGCACATATTATGCTGTAATTGTATAATGCAAACATATCATCTCTTCTATATCCCTCTATATGAGGGATGAGTATTCACATTTCACACAAAACAAAAAGATGTCGCCATCAAATATAAAACCACATAACATGAGAGTAGTTACAAAGGGAGGGGTAACAAATTATCATGTACATGATTTGGCTCTTCTACTTTGATAAGGGAGAACCCATTCACTCCTCTTAGTTTCCAAAAGTAACCAAAATCTTCTCTGGCAGATAAAGGCACTTGATCAACAAAAATCCAACATACATATGATAATCAGAAGCCCTTCCAGGCAAAGGGCATAAACAAGAAAATCCAGTCAATAAACAGTCACATGGTATGAAATTCTAAAAGTGGAGGATGAGGTTAAAAATCAAGAAAATAAACTAGGCAACCCGGCCCCTCAAAAAGCCAAAAAGAGCAGAAAGTAACAAAAAAATAAAAGAAACTAATGAATGAAAGGAAAAAGAAAATAGAGGCAAATGCCTTCAGCTGCTTTTCCATACATTGGAATTAAAGGCACCAAAACAAGTTGAAAGATAGGTAGTTTAATAATAGTTATGGAAAATCATACATTCCACAATATAGAACTATCTGCAGTATTAAATTTTCTTGATTTACATAAATTCTTCAAACAATCACATGTAAACCCTACAACATAACTCCTACTTTTTTTACTTATCATCAATCAAAATATGATAATTAATATCTTGGCTTCAGGATTCAACTTAACAAGATGACAAACAATATGAAAAAGACGAGTGCTTTAGAAGCACCATGACACAAATAAATAAGAGGAAAAAGATGCACTATTACATGATATTAAGACAACTTCCTCAAAAGTGATAAAATGATTTCTAGCTAAGAAAACTGCAAAACTCCAAACTATTGATGAATTGACCATAGAGATTCAAAAATTGGTATATGTAGTACACAAGCAACAAAAATCAGTTGAAAAAAATGGGGCCAGAAAAATACATCAATTGGAATATGGAAATGTCTGAGAACTGAGAACAAAGATTTAAAAATCAAAGGCCTAAACCACAAATTACATGGAGAACGATATTAGTGAGTTTGAAGTCAGCAGTAATGCAAAAGTCAACCAAATAGATATTCAAAATGCATTAAAATTGCCAGTTTGCCACCCTACTTCTTCTACAAGAAAGGATAACGTAACAAAATATAAGTCAGATCTAGTAGAGAAGTGATCCCCAAATATGCACTTTGGCATTTTTTTTTTTTTTTTTGACAAGATAGTTATAAACTTTCGATCTTCAACAACAACAAGAATAAAAATAACAACAACAACAACAACAACAATGATAAACTATGAAGAAGACAATCTTTATCCTGAAATTTAAAACTTCTGAACCTAGGAGTCAAAAATAAGTAAATCTAGAAAGCAGAAACAAGTACGTTCAAAGAAAGTCAAAATTATTAACACTGAAAAAAATTATATAAGTGAGAAATCATTTAAAATGTTCAGCACAAATATAGCTTTATGCAAAATGGTTGAACAGAAATAAAAAAAATTAATCACATACATGCTGATATTTGCTTATTTATATGGTACTACATGTAGGGGGTTATGGTTTGTAAAGTCTATAATTAGTGCTTTGAAGACCTGGTGCGCTCACAGTTCTATAATTCTAACACTAGCTGCCAGTTTGTAAGCCATCAAACTGCAATCACCCTTCAACACATAGCATTTTAATTTTGACAAAAAATTTTCATTCTTCTTCTTTTTTTTTTTTCTTTAAAGTTGCTATATCAAGGTATTTTCACTTCAATAACAATACAAGATCCTAAGTCTGGCCCATCTCTTTCTTGTGGCTTCACCACAGCTGCAAAACCCACCTAGCTTCCCTACATGCAGCACAAACTTGGCCGTCCAACATTAAGTATTTCTTCACATTTTCTTTACCTCCTCTTCCTCTGGTCTCCGCTTTCTCCATCTCTTATCTCATTTTGCTCTCCATCATCATACTTTCAAAGATAAGTCACATAACTCTCAAGCAGTCCTCTTAGGAGCTTAAGTACAACATGGGCAAGGGTCCCCAATCCCCATTGTTTAAAGGCCATCAGGCCACTCTGATAATCATGAACAGGAAGATAAACGAGAGCAAACCAACTAAGAACTACAATAATCAAAAATGGTTGTTATACTACAAGAGTGACAATGTTGCAGAAGCACGTGTAAAGGGTTTGGAATCAATATGGTAATTTGTATGCCTAACTTTTAGATGTAAAATATAACCAACCTTTAATTAATGGATGATCATTGATCATGCTTTAGTCAACACTCAACAATGTTGTCCTAGTATCATACATGAGTAACCAAACCAGCACACGTCAATACGGGTCCACATAGGTGGACACCAAGCAGAGCATGCTCTGTACCCTGGACCAACCTCCTAATGTAAACTTTTGTGCCAAAAAATTGACCAGTGCCAAGTTCATAAATGATGTAACCATGATATTCCATAACGGCACAAACCGACCGGCACACCCCATACAGTATCGTACTGGCAAAGAACCAGAATAGTTCAGACCGATTTTTTGGAAAATGGCCAGAACCAGACCGAACCGGTCGGTATGGTATGGTACAGGCCAGTATCAGATGGTTTGGTCCGGTACGGGATGGTATGGTACCAGTACGAAGCAGTACAGTATCGATATTATGCAATTTTCTTTTTTTCTTTTTTTGGCCATTGGATGGGATTTTTTTTATTTTTTATTGGCGGTACAGTGCGGTATGGTATAGTATGGTATGGTACGGTACGGTGCGGTATGGTACAGTATGGTATGGTACCGTACCATACCATACTAGTCGGCTACCGACATGGATAGCGATACTGAGTCCGCGAACCTTGGATGCAATAGTTCATGTATGACATTCTCAAATATGTCGGCATGACTAGTGTTAGTGCAGAAAATGGATGGCCGCTGGAGTACGCTGGAGGTGGAGGAGACGATCTCGTCGGAGAGACCTACAAAACGAAGTCCTGATCGGAGGTGGGTGGCTCTAACAGGACCCTCCAACAGTCAAGTCACCTTCCCGACCAATAAGAATGGAGTACACAAGAGAATGAGAGTAGAGAGAGGAGAGCTTAGAGAGAACAACGCATCTAGAGGATCACTTATATAGATGGAGCCGGTAACAGAATGATAGTGACAGACATAAAAGAATATCAGAAGGCCGTTCGAGCCACTTAGAGTTTGTTATGGAGAGTGGGCTATCATTTGTTGCAACTTGCTGACGGTTGAATTCTATTTGTCTAAGTTCAGAAGCAAGATTGGAGGCTTTTGAGTCGGGTAATGAGATACTCATACTGGGATAGGGAACTTGAAGAAGGTCAGCTTTCCAAGTAGTGGATGACGAGCTTACAATCGGGTTTTGAGTTTGAATCTTAACGGAGCTATCTTTGACAGCTTTCAAGAGCTCGGGCGCCTTCAAGGTCAGCCGAAAGTGGATGTAGGCATTCTGGCTTAGCAGACTGGAGGCTAGAAAGGAATGACTGGCTCTTCAATGAGGACTGCGACCAGGCTCTCATGAAGGAGTTCGGCGGATATCCAAGGTTGACTTGAAGCTGAGATGGAGGAACATTGAGATTTGCTGCTTGCAGAGGGGTTACTACTTATTTCGAATTGAAGATCTGTTGAACCCCCCAAGTGATTTTGATGATGACCAAACATTAAAGCAAATGATTACTAATATATTTTATTTTAAGTGTTCGAATGTCAGAAGAAAGAGAGCTTTTTGACCAAAACAAGGAAGACATAAAGTGGAATTCAAATAAAAATCGAATCCCCTTGATTGGTGCAAAAATTTCCTCAAAATTGCCTTGGAACAGTCTTCGAGACGTCTCGAAATTTTTTTGAGAGCTCTCGAGTGGACTGACACGCCCCAAATGCAATTCTGGCTCAATTTTGAGAGGTCTCGAGTGAATCTCGAGAGCTCTCGATCTCAGGCGACCGAAACCCAGTTTCTGTGCTCTGAGAGCGAGAGGTCCCGCAGGATTCTCGAGAGGTCTCGCGGTTCCAGCGAAACGTTTCGTTCAGAACCGAGACGTCTCAATCTCAAACGAGCCATTTTTCCAAAAAGCTGATTTTTTGTGCGACTGAAGGCGAGAGCTCTCCTGATCAAATCGAGAGGCCTTGTAACCTGACGAGACATCTCGAGACAAACCAAGAGATCTCGAGACTCGGCGATAACCTTTTGACGGGGGGTTTCAAATTAGATTTTTTCGATCCCAACAGCTACTTGCTGCTCTCCAACGGTCGGATTTCACTTTTTTTGAGCTCAAATCATCTCCAGAAGAGAGGGAATGCTGCAGATATAAAAATAGAAGGTTTATTTTTAATTGATCTGAGAAAAACGAGAGAAATTGAAGCACGCTCTATTTTTGAACGAATATCCAATCTCCAATCAACCAATTCTCTCAAGCTTTGAAGAACCCTCAAGTACACTAACTCCACATATTCAAAAAGGCTTTCAACGAACTGCAAGGACAACTTTTCTGCTCATTCAAAGGGGCATTTTGAATTATAAAATTTCTTTCTCTTTTCGTGTACTTGATTTCAGCAGGAACTGAAACTTGGATTTTGGGATTTTTCTCCCCTCTGTTTATTCAGATTGGTTTGTCTGATCCTTGTAAGGATTGTGGTTGGTGAACCTTGAAAAAAACCAACTGAATTTTTGGGTAGTGAGCCTGAAAAAACTATCCGACTATAATCTTGCGAGATTATAATGAAATTTCCAAGAGTTTGCTTGGGAGTGGACGTAGGTGCTGGGAGAGCACCGAACCACCATAAAATTCTCTTGTTTGTGTGAGTGCTCTTGATTGTGTTTTCTATTTGCTCTCACATTTGATTCACTTAGGATTTAATCATTTATCACCACACATATCTGCTTTAAATTTTTGAAAACCCAATTCACCCCTCTCCTCTTGGGTTGTCTATCTAGGCAACAATTAGTATCAGAGGCAGGTTCTCTACTAATTGTTGATTTTTTTCAACTAAAGACAGATCATGTCAACCTAACTAGGAGGTTCACTTGCCGAAGGGCAATCCACAAATAGGCTACCTCTTTTCAATGGGTCCAACTATACCTATTGAAAAGCTCGCATGCGCATTTTCATTCAAGCCCTTGACTGTGACATATGTAGTATCATTGTCAATGGTCCACACACACCCATGGTCATTGTCAATGGCACATCCTCTCCTAAGCCAGAGAAGAATTGGGATGAAACAGACAAAAAACTTGTCCAATTAAATGCCAAGACAATGAATGTACTCTATTATGCACTTGATGCAAATGAGTTTAACCGAATCTTCACTTGCAATTCTGCAAAGAAAATTTGGGATAGACTTGAGATTACACATGAAGGGACAAATCAAGTAAAAGAAACTAAAATTAACATGCTAGTTAACCAATATGAGTTATTTAAAATAGACTCCACTAAATCTATCACTAGCATGTACACAAGATTCACTAATATTATAAATGATTTAAAAAGCTTAGATAAAGTTTACACTAACAGTGAATTGGTGAGAAAGATCCTCAAGTCTTCGCCTAGGTCATGGGAAGCCAAAGTAATAGCCATCCAGGAGGCAAAGGATCTGAACACACTACCTCTAAAGGAGCTCATTGGATCCTTGATGATACATGAGCTTGCCATGAGTCGGCACAATGAGGAAGACAACAAAAAGAAGAAAACAATAGCGCTGAAATCCATAGTTGAAGGAGAAGATGATCTGTCCACCAGTAAAGAAAATGATGAAGACATGGCCCTGATGATCAGAAAATTTAAAAAAATTATGAAAAGAAGAAGACAATGATTCAAGAAGAGGAGCTTCATTAGAAGAGAAGCCAACAGGAAGAAAGAAAAAGAAAAAGAGAGGGATTAGCCCACTTGCTACGAATGCAAGAAGCCGGGACATTTTAAGGATGAATGTCCTCTATTAAAGAAGGGGCCAAAAAGAACAAAAAAGAAAACCATATTAGCAACTTAGAGCGACAGCGACGAGTCAAGCTCGGAGGAAGAAAACTAAAACGAAGCAAACTTGTGTTTCATGGCACAAGATGATGAGGTATCCTCCAATCTTGATTCAGATTTTATCTTTGATGAGCTTCAAAATGCTTTTTACGACTTAATGAAAGATTTCAAAAAGATAAGCTCAAAAAATAGAAATCTTAAGGAAATGGCTCAAACACTCTTGAAAGAAAAGAAAGAGGTAATTAGTAGCCACAATTAGTTAAAAGAAGAAAATAAAATCCTAAAGGATGAATTGGATAAATTAAAACCTTTAGTTGATAAATTTACCTGTAGTTCTGAAAAATTGCAAATGATTTTAAATAATCAAAGAGGAGTTTATGATAAGGCCGGACTAGGATATAAACTTAAAGACAACCAAGTTTCTAAAAAAATTCTTCACTACACCCATCTCTAATAGCACTTCTCATACCATTTGCTTTAGATGCAAAAAGGTAGGACACAAGGCTTTTGAATGCAATACTATAAAATTTAATGAAAAGCATGTTAAAAGCATTTGGGTTCCAAAAGGATCCATGTCTACTAATCCTAAAGGACCCAAGAAGACTTGGGTACCTAAAACTATCACTTGATTATTTGTGCAGGAATGTCTTGCAGCCCAAGGATCAAAATGAGAGTGGTATTTAGATAGCGACTGTTCAAGGCATATGTTGGGTGACAAGCAACAATTCATCACCCTAGAAAGAAAGGAAGGGGGAGTTTCAAATCCAAAAATGTGATTTCAACTTCTAGGCCTCTCGAATTGATTCATATGGATTTGTTTGAACCTACTAAGACCACAAGCCTAGGAGAAAAGAAGTATGGTCTACTAATTATTGATGATTATTCTCGTTTTACTTGGGTTCTATTTTTAGCTCACAAAGATGAAGCATTTTCAATATTTTCAAAGTTCTACAAGAAAATAACAAATTAAAAGAACTCTACTGTGGTATGTATCCGTAGTGATCATGGCACACAATTTGAAAATAAATACTTTAAAGAATTTTGCAATGAACATGGCATAGAACACAATTTTTCAGCACCTAGAATCTCTCAACAAAATGGAGTTGCTGAAAGAAAGAATAGAACCTTAGTTGATATGGCCTGTACCATGTTGTGTGAAGAGAATCTACCCAAATACTTTTGGGCTGAAGCCATTAACACAACATGTTACATCCTAAATAAAGTTTCTATTCGTCCGATCTTAAAGAATACCCCCTATGAGCTTTGGAAAGGAAAAAACCTAATATTAATTATTTTCATATTTTTTATTGCAAATATTTTATTCATAACAATGGTAAAGATAATCTAGGCAAATTTGATGCTAAGGCAGATGAGGGTATATTTCTTGGATATTCTACATCTAGCAAAGCATATAAAGTCTTCAACAAACACTCTTGGGTTGTTGAAGAATCTATAAACATTATCTTTGATGAAGCTAACAATCAATCTTTGAGAAAGGAAGACGTTTTTGATGATAATATAGGAATTCTCGAAGATGGAATGAAGGACCTAAACTTGAAGGACAATAACGTTCAAGACAAAGATAAACCTACAATAATCTTGAAACAAAGCAATGATGGTGAAAATGAAGCATCTAATGATCATAGAGATCTACCCAAAGAGTGGAGGTATGCACACAATCACCCAAGAGAATTGATATTAGCTGATCCTTCACAAGGGGTAAGAACTAGATCCTCTTTTAAGGATACATTTGATTACTTGCATTTGTTTCTCAAATAGAACCTAAAAACATAGAAGAAGCTGAACAAAACTCTAATTGGATGCTAGCCATGCAAGATGAACTAAACCAATTTGAAAGAAACAATGTATGGACTCTTGTAAACAGACCCATAGATCATCCTATAATTGGTACAAAATGATATTTAGGAACAAATTAGATGAACATGGTAATGTTGTAAAAAATAAAGCTAGATTAGTTGCTAAAGGATATAATCAAGAAGGAATTGACTTTGATGAAACATATGCACCTATAGCAAGATTAGAGGCTATTAGATTGTTACTTGCTTTTGCCTATTATATGAATTTTAAATTATTTCAAATGGATGTGAAAAGCATCTTTTTGAATGGTTATATTGCTGAAGAAGTATTTGTAAAACAACCACCCAGATTTGAAAATCACTCCATAATCATGTATATAAGTTAAATAAAGCACCCTATAGACTTAAACAAGCACTTAGAGCATGGTATGAGAGATTGAACAAATTTTTATTACAAAATAGTTTTATTAGAGAAAGTGCAGACACCACACTATTTTTGAAAAAAAAATAATGACCTTCTTGTAGTTCAAATATATGTGGATGACATCATATTCGGAGCTATTGATAAAATTCTTTGTCAAGAGTTTGCTAAGTTGATGCAAAGTGAATTTGAAATGAGCATGATGGGGGAGCTGAATTTCTTCCTTGGACTACAAGTCAAACAATCAAAGAAAGGCATTTTCATTAGCCAAACAAAGTACATCAAGGAGATGCTCAAGAAGTTTGGCATGAAAAACAGAAAGGAGATCGGCACACCCATGAGCCCCTCATGCAAATTTGACAAAGATGAAAATGGTAAGAATGTAAATGAAAAGCTCTACAGAGGTATGATAGGATACCTACTTTACTTAACTGCAAGTAGGCCTGATATATTATTTAGTGTATGCATGTGTGCTAGATTTCAATCTAACCCTAAAGAATCACACTTACTAGCTGTTAAGAAAATTTTTAGATATTTGATCTACACACACAACTTAGGTCTTTAGTACTCAAAACAATCCTCCATTGAATTGATTGGATATACTGATGCAGACTATGGAGGATGTAGAATTGATAGAAAGAATACCAGTGGCACCTATCAATTTTTAGGATTGAACTTGATCTCTTGGTATACCAAAAAGCAAAACTCTGTAGCACTGTCAACGGTCGAGGCCGAATATGTTACTGCAGGGAGTTGTTGTGCTCAAATACTTTAGAACAAACAACAACTCGAAGACTTTGGAATTAAGCAAAACAAGATACATATTAGATGTGATAACACTAGTGCCATAAACTTAACAAAAAATCCTATTCAACATTCAACAACCAAACATATTGAAATTAGACATCATTTCATTAAAGATCATGTTCAAAACAATAACATTGTGCTTGAATTTGTTTCAACTGAAAATCAACTAGTTGGCATTTTTACAAAACCTCTAAGTGAAGATAGATTCTCAAAAATCCGGGGTGAACTTGGTATTTGTCATCCACTTTGAAAATGTTTAATCTTGAATTTATTGGATCATTTTTTATCGCCTTCCATCATCCTTAACACCCCTAATCCCATCTTAAAAAATTCGAGAAAAAATCAGCTTAAAATTCCTCTATTCTGATTTCTTCCCCCTATGCTCGAGAAGTCTCGAGTTATTCATAAGACCTCTCGGCTGGATTTCAAGACCTCTCGCACTAAATGCAAGAGCTTTCAAAGTTTTTGAGACGTCTCGTCTTTAAGACGAGAGCTCTCGATTCTTGCAGGCCCTCTTTTTAATCGATCTACGAGAGGTTCCCTATTTCATTCATTCGTTCCGTTCTTTTGAGACCTCTTTTTAATTGCACAGAGGCTTGAAGAGAACATCACGGTTTAGTGCACCACGGCTGAAGTCCTTATTTCCATCCTGCGGCAGATTTTGAGTCGGACTCCATTCTCTTCTGGACCATCATCTTCTTCTAGACAATCACCTTCTTCTAGACCTGCTCTTCACTTGTCCTCTGCTAGACCCAAATCTTCCTCTGAACCCATCATTGAGTTCCTCTCTAATGAGGACTAGGTCTAGTATCTCTTTTGTTTTGACTTTCGATTTAGGTATGTTGGTATGAGATTCATTTTTTATAAACCAACATATATCTCTATCTATGTATTATTACATCTTGCAATGAAATCAATCCTTTTTATGTTCTTGCCTTTTTATGATCCTCTCATTGTTGTCATTTTGATGCTGACAAAAAGGGAGAGAAATATTAAGGAGAAATATGCAAATGTATAATTAATTCAAACCAAAATACAAACGTATAATCAATTCAAACTAACATACACATAAAGGGACTTTTAGAAAATGAAATGATTGAAATGAACAAATACAAAACAAAAAGAACGTTATTCAAATCCTATTCATTTCATAAGAGCACACATCAAGGGGGAGCTTTAGCATAAAAATTTTGCATTCATTAGTTCATGATATACATATTGCTTACACTCCTTTTATGGCTTGCTTAATGTTTTGTCACCATCAAAAAGGGGGAGATTGTTGAACCCCCTAAGTGATTTTGATCATGACCAAACATTAAAGCAAATGATTACTAATATATTTTATTTTAAGTGTTCCAATGTCAGAAGAAAGAGAGCTTTTTGACCAAAACAAGAACGACATAAAGTGGAATTCAAATAAAAATCGAATCCCCTTGATTGGTGCAAAAATTTCCTCAAAATTGCCTTGAAGCGGTCTTTGAGACGTCTCAAAATTTTTCCGAGAGCTCTTGAGTGAATTGGCACGCCCCAAGCGCAGTTCTGGCTCGGTTTCGAGAGGTCTCGAGTGAATCTCAAGAGCTTTCGACCCCAAACGATAGAAATCCAGTTTCTATGCTCTGAGAGCGAGAGGTCTCGCAGGATTCTCGAAAGATCTCGCGGTTCCAACGAGACGTCTCGTTCAAAATCGAGAGGTCTCGATCTCAGGCAAGCCATTTTTACCAGAAAGCTAATTTTTCGTGCAATTGAAGGCGAGAGCTCTCCTGATCAAATCGAGAGGCCTCGTAACCTAGCGAGACGTCTCGAGACAAGCCAAGAGGTCTCGAGACTCGACGACAACCTTTTGACGGAACGTTCCAGATTGGATTTTTTCGGTCCTAATGGCTAGTTGCTGCTCTCTAACGGTCGGATTTTACTTTTTCTGAGCTCCAATCATCACCAGAAGAGAGGGAATGCTGCAAATATAAAAGGATGAAGGCTTATTTTTAATTGATCTGAGACAAATGAGAGAAAGCGAAGCACGCTCTATTCTTGAATGAATACCCAATCTCCAATCAATCAGTTCTCTCAAGCTTTGAAGAACCCTCAAGTGCATTAACTCCACGTATTCAAAGAGGCTTTCAACGAACTGCAAAGATAACTTTTCTGCTCATTTAAAGGAGCATTTCAAGTTGTAAAATTTCTTTTCCTCTTTCCGTGTACTTGGTTTCAGCAGGGGCTGAAACTTGGGTTTTGGAGATTTTCTCCCCTCTGTTTATTCAGATTGGTTTATCTGATCCTTGTAAGGGTTGTGGTTGGTGAACCTAGGAAAAAACAAACTGGATTTTTGGATAGTGAGTCCGAAAAAACTATCCAGCTATAATCTTGCGGGATTATAGTGAAATTCTCAAAAGTTTGCTTGGAAGTGGACGTAGGTACTGGGAGAGCACCGAACCACTATAAAATTCTCTTGTTTGTGGGTGTGCTCTTGATTGTATCTTCTATTTGCTCTCACATTTGATTTACTTAGGATTTAATCATTTATCACCGCACATATTTGCTTTAAATTTTTGAAAACCTAATTCACCCCCCCTCTTGGGTTGTCTATCTGGGCAACAAGATCGAACTTATATTGATGGCGAGGTCCTCTAGTTGACTCAAGTTCGTCCAGCCGAAGTCCTTGGTGCAAAATTGGCGAGATCTGCTATCGACAAAGTGAAGTAGAGGAGTTTGACCAGTTTCCAAGGTCGACCGCAGGTCAAGATCGAATGGTGTAGGAGACCTCATATCTGTGAGACGACTGCTGCTTATCCTGGATTGAGAATCAGTCAGATGGCAGACCCTTTCACTGTTCAAGTTCATTTGGTTGACGTTCACAATGTAGTTTGGTAAGATCTACCATTCTCGAGAGGGAACCGAAGGAATTATTGCTGAGAAGGTCGACCGATGCACAAGATCTGAAGGTCGACCTTCCAGAATCTATCTGAACCAAGGAATCAACTCGACTAAGGTTCGAACTTAGCCGCCATGACTACAGATGGCACTATGTCAAGGTCAGACATCCCACTAGACTTTGGCGGGAGCTATTTTACCCCCAACAACTAGATAATTGGATATTAGAACAAGGGAAACTAACTAGACAGAAGATATCCATATCTCATTCATAGAAAATATTGAATGATCATTTCCGTCACTGCTAAATCACTCATAAGCAAAAGATATAATAATAATAATAACAATAACAACAATAATAATACTAATAGCAATCAAATAAAACAACAACAACAACCAATTAACAAGCACCAAAACCTCAAGATAATAGTTGGACACAAATGAAAATCTAGACCCTCGATTTTAGAGAATGATCCATAGCAATCTATTGACTTCAATGTCAAACTGTTACAATATTGTCTCAAATTACTAATCACGGCAGAATAAGGCAACAGAACATAACCCAAAAAAGCAATCTATCTAGCATGGTCGCATGGAAACTAGATCTACACAGATTAAGCTTGTGTTGTTGACAAACACTTCACAACCACAATAAAGGGAAAAAGAAGAATGAAGTTATGTCACCAAAAGAATGTTATTTATGTTGTTTGCAATATGCCTACAAGCAGAAAATAGAAACAGTCGCATAAGTTAAAACAACAAATGGCCTCTCATGTAGTTGAACAATTGAATAAATGTAGAAATTGTGTCTTCACTATAGGCAAACTACCTAAAGAATAAGGTGTAGAGAAGACAGTCATTTCATAGAATCTGGAAGCTTACTTCAGCTACAAGTGAAGCATAAAAAGGAAATCAAAAATGGTTGCGTAAATAAAATAGAAGCAGTATGTGGTTCCATGCCACGTACATGGATCAAAAGTAAGCCAAAAAGGGTTTGATTTTCCCTTTAAGATGCTTCCTGTATTATTACTTCATGCAGCACTACTCAAAAGGGTTAAAGAAAATCAGGTAACAATTGTTGCTTTTAGCTGTTTGATTTTCTAGTTGGACGTCATGTTGAACTCATTGACAGGGCAACCCAAAAAAAAAAAAGCTTAGGGTTAAATATTTCTATTTCATCAAAAGGGTTTATTTTGAATTGTCTAATCTAACCATATGACCACTTCCAAATCTGGTTGATAAAATAAGAAGATTACACAAGAACACAACATAGGGTATTATGGCTTTTTGATCACTTTGACAACCTTCAAAAAAGGAAAAAAAAACTGATACAAAACCAACTTATCATGAAAAAAGTTCACGACTATTCAGTATTCGAAGCAGATTAATAAACAGTTTCAGATTCTAAATAATAAAAACTAGAATATTCTGAATGCACTAATTAATAAACAGATTCAGATTCTAAGCAAACTGGATGCCAATCATGAGTTTGAACTTTCAGGGCATTAAAAAAACAGGTAATTTTGCACTTCGTAAAATTGCATTGGTGATGGTCATATGAATTTCACAACTCCCAAATGTGGGGTTTCTTTGGAAGTCATGATTTGTCGCAATCAAACAACAAATCTTTTTGTTTTTTTTGGTGGAAAATAATACTGAAATTAGAGCAAAACAGCTAATTAAAACAACAAATCTTGAATATGCAATCTCTCAAAAAAAAGAAAAAAGAAAATTTACAATTCGAAGTAGAAAGTCTAAACTCTAAACACTGCCTTAATTAGTTTCTTTCTTTCTTTTCAGTAGATCGCTTATACAGCTTTTGCCTTAAAATTGTATACAACAGAATCTTACATTTTTCTCTGTATGTTTCAGATTCAACATGGATTGCACTAGTTAATTTTTCTTTGAGATTATCTCCACAGAGTTCGATGCAACTTTATTAATTAATAAGTCACTACATTTACAAGAGAAACTTGGCTTAATCTTACTAAACTACGAAATGATCCTTTAAATGCAAAAAAATGAAAAAGACAATGTACAAACAAACTACAAGAATATTTTTCCATGCTCATGCATCAACCAAGCCACATAAGGATGATGGTATCAGTTGAATAACATGATAAAATACATAGTAAAACAAACAATTTATAGGAAAGATATTCTGAGATGTGCAAGATAAATAAACAATAGCAGACGCATCAAGCTACAGCATAGTCAGCAACATGTAAATCATTTTAAAAGGGGGTAAACAAAATCAAAGCAATGAAAGAAAACATATGGCAGAGCAGTCACCATTTTCTCCGTACAGCCAATTTTGGCTTCCAGATCAGAACACCGAGCCTAAACACAAACATCAAACTCAGTTACAAAAAGGACATAAGAATTCGTTAAAATGTTTTATGATTTCAGAATCACAAGAAAAACCTCTGCCACAGCTGCCCTTGATTCAGCTGATGCAACAGCTCGCCAAGCATCAGCTAAGTCCTTTCTCATTTCTTCCACATGTTTCATGGAATTCTCCATTGCCTTTTCCTTATCAAGCATTAGTATCTGAACATTATATCGCTCTTCCTGAAGTTCCTTCTTAGCTTCTGCACAATCTCTCTGAACAAAAGAGGTTTAAAAATAGCACATGTAAGGACAACAATACATGCACTATAATTTTTTTTTAAAACAAAAGAAAAGACTTTTAAGCAAAAATACAACAATGATATCACATGATCAAACCTCAGAAAAGATCGCAAGTGATGATGAAGAAAAGTGAGAACATACTAAGTAATAACAATTTCAAGCCATACCAAAGGGCATCAAAGTAATGGCAGTGGTGCGCCACTTGGTATCATATCATACATTCACATGGTACAACATCTCAATTCTGCTAGTGCCCGCACCAGCAGGCATATGGTGTCTCTTCATCATGCCATACAGTAGCAGTAAGGTACAGGTAGGGTGTAGATACCAGTACTTTGAAACACGGTTAGGAGAAAAGATGGGATGCTTAACAACAATCAGAACAAAAGACACTAAAGGTTGAAAAAAGAATACCTGTCTTCAAACTGTCTGAGAACATGAAAGCTAGTTAGTTTTAAAATAATGCTCCATTCGTATGCTCACATGCAATTGCAATTCTCATTAAATTTTCTAAAAAATGAAAGCATGAAACTGTCAACAAGAGAAATGGATTCAAGAAACTATACAAGAAACAGAAGAAAGAAGAGGGGTGAAACAGCAACATGTCAAACAAGAGCGATGGAATCAATATTTTGGGGTGAAACAGCAGCATGAATGCAAAGTGGTCTCCTTACTTCAACTTGTCTGAAATGCTCTTCCTGTTTTCTCCTCTCCACAGCTCTTGCATTCTGCATTATCCATGCAGACACATGTACATACATGCCCTTGATACACAAAGTCAAAGTCAAAGGTTCTAAAAGAAAATGTACAATGAGAAATATACCTCTCGTACCTCCTCAGTGCTTTGCATCGTGTCCAGGCTTGACTACAACAACAACAACAACAATAAATCAAAAAGGAGCAAACACCATCACAATCTTGCATGAAGTCAACTGGACCAAAAAGCAGACTTGACAACCAAGTACATAACACACATGCAAGCCACAAACTTACATAATTACATAGATACACAAGCAATCATGCATTAAAATGCACATCTATAAATATCCACTAAGAAACATGCAACAAATAATCATGCAGACTACAAGAACCACAAGAAAGCATGCAAAAGAAACAAGCATCGTGAGAAACTTTATGAGGCCAAGCCAAAACATAGTTATGGGGATAACAATCAAATGAAGTGCTAACACCTGAAGACGATGCACTCTCTCAGACAAACTACAAACTTCATCAAGAGCTCTTTTCTCCGAATTTCTTAGGATTTCTTTTTCATTCTTCAAAATACACACCTGTTCAAATGGATATATATGGCATGATGATGACCCTCATTGCCACATACTTTTTGACATAGAAAAATGTAAACACCCCTACCTCCATAGAAAGCTTTCGTGAATTCTCTTCACAGGCTTGTGAAGAATCAGAACTTTCTAAGAGACGCTTTTGATAATCAACTAGCAAGTGTGTCAACTCCATATTTCTAGCTGAAACTGTATTTGCCTCCTCCCTCTGCAGGCAGTAAATTATATAGATAATACACAAACAGACATAACAGTGAAAATAAGCTTAAATGAATAGAATGCATTTTTTGAAATGGAATTACTCTTGGTTACTAATGAATATTCAATATCTGCCTTGTAGAAAAATGAAAAGCCTACATTGCAAACATGGTGCAAAAATAAAAGCCAATGAGATGAAAATAAGAAATGTCGAGAAAAATGCCATAGGACAACCAACAATATAAGCTCCTCCCTGATTTAAATTTGAAAGCAATTCATCTCAAAATTTTAAAAGCTACCTGGTGTTCAAATTCTTTCATGAAACTATCAAGTCTTTCTCTAGCAAAACTGGATTCCAGGGCCATCTTATCATGCTCTGAACGTGCAGATGTAAGTTCCTCCCTAATTGAAAATTGCAATTAAAGCAATACATGATTTAAAACCAGGCATGAAACAGAAAAACCCAATACAAACACCAACATGGAGAACTAAAGTACATGAATTAGCATTTACTGATTCAACAGTGCATAAAAATGGCTGGAACAGAGAATAAACATGTTCCTCCACAGCTAAAGACTGTGCCTCTTCTTCCAGGCATCAATCAGCATATTTCCAGCAAAACAAATCCCATAAGAGAAATGTTCTAAGTGCAGGCACGTACCACACTGAGCCACTACCATGAACAACATTGGGTCAACATGGCAGCCACCAAAACCATTTTTAATAACTTTTTTCTTAAAAAGGGAATTTTAAACTTTTCAAGTCATGCTTAACAAATTTTTTGTTGATCGACTCATGCCAGCCATATAAATACTTATGCGATACAATCAATTATCACAATACAAAAGATGATTACATAGCACTGACTTGTCCTAAAAAAAAAAAAGAATTATTATGAAGATAGTATAAATTTCCACAACAATTAAGCTTCCCAATGACAGAAGCAAATAAAATAGCCAAGAACTAAACATAAAATAGCCAAGAACTAAATAATGATTTCAACTTATGAGGTATTAAAAAAAATAACCATAGTCAAAATAGCAAAGCAATGTGCTCTTTGACTTGTTAGCTTTTAAACAAATATAAATGTCTAAACAATTGACTATACAGCAAGCAGTCGCTTAAAAAATGTACATCTACATTATGTCTGAGCCAATTCATATAAAATGGTGAATAGAAAATAATAAACAGTTGAACATATAAACATAATATCTTTGACTATTGGTATAAGTTTTTTCCAGACAATATGCAGCTTAAGTCTAAGCAAAACTGATAGTTCTTTTAGTTTCCTTGATTGACGAAATCATTTTGCTTCATCAATAATAAATTTTATCCATAAGCCAGCAACTAAAAGAGACATTTTCATGAATGTATAGGCATTTCAGCTGCTGAAGTAACTATCGAGCTAGCTCATGTTTCATCAATCAACCACAACAGAAAATCAACTTGCATCGATCCACCAAATTTGCTGAATAATTTGTCGTAATCATCAGACACTTAATATCATATAAATTATTAATTTCTTAGAAATTCTATTATATCAATTATTGTTTTAATATTCTGTCACACTAAATTAAATTAAAGTATAGTATATTGTTAATCAAATTACATTTTATATAAAAAAAGAATTCGTTCTGATATAATTTTATTAGAATTAAATGTGTTGGTTATTTAATATATCTGCTACAAGCCAATACATATTTGTTATATTACTTATACTAATATATAAGAAATAAAAGAAAGTAACAATGAATCAAATATAATAAATTACGTACATTTTTAGTACTTACAATTACATTCACGTTTATTTCTTTGATGCATTTGTTACCATACAAATACTTATTTATTACATTACTTATACTAAAATATAAGACAAAAAATAGAGTAATAAACAATGAAAATTATATATTTTATACATTTTTAATATTTTAAAAATCAAATTTGTGTTGAAATATTGACCAAGTAATGGGACAACATGAATTTGCATGTGCTACTCATATAAACATAGCTGTGAAACAAAAAAAAAAAAAAGAATTCCCCATCAATATATTTAGAAATATTCCCCCATCAAGAGATTTGGAAATATATTGATTCTTACAATTTTGATAAACCACCACCGCCTATAGTGTCTACAACGAAAAATTAAGTTTCATTTATTACTAGCCTTAATCTAGGATTGCCAGGTCTAACCTTTTAAGATTTTTTTAGATTCTTTCAAACATGATACGCAAATTTGCGATGCCTCCAGAAATTCAAAAAAATTGCAAATTTCAATTCTAATCTCTGGAAAATGCTTCTAGGAGTTTGAAGAGATGACGAATGAGCTGATCATAAATACAACAAATATGTCCAATAAGAAAGTCTTAGAAAAAGACTTGATGCAGCACATGGTGCAGCCAATAGGTACTATGACCAACTAGATCATGTAAAGCATCAAAGGAGCCAGCAGATTCATGGCAAAGACTGCAGCAAGCAAATATTTTAATAATTCTAGTACCACATATTTGAAGAAGCCAGAGGTTTTCGGCAATTTTCCATTAAGGATAAGTATCAAATTTTAGCTAGGTTTCCATTAGGGTTAGGGCATCATGTCCTACAAATATGCGAGTAATACATTGTAAGAGCAGCCTTTGAGATATTAATAAACTTCTTTTCGTGAAAATTTCTTCCACCAAATGAAGGATTCTTCAGTCCAGTTTTCCGCTATATTTACATGTTGAACTTTGAAGCATAACCTCAGCAATAAAATTGCCCCTTCTTCCTTTTCCCACCGCATCAAAACTCCAAAAATTGACCTGGGTTTTGGATCTGTTCTAGTTGATTCAAAACAGGTGAGTTTCGATTTCTGCTTCAGGTTTTCTGTCAAAACTTCACCACACAAGGACTAGGAATGTAGAATACCATTACATGTTTTGTGATTGAAAAACTTGTAGACTCAACCAAGCAAACAATACACAAAAACCAAAATCCAATGATTAGAGGCCACCTCAATTTAGCCAAATCCTCTTCAAGATTTCTAGCACGTTCAGAAACTTTCCCAGATCCTTTCTTTGAAACTTCCTGTTAATAAAAAAAGTAATGATGATAACATTGAGAAGAACATGATAGAAATTTAATCTTGACAAGCATGACCAGGTTCAACAAATATCTTTCAAAATATTACCTGTGAATCTTCAAAAAGAAGCACAAGATCCTTCCTTCCATCTTCTGCAAAATGTCATTTTTAACTGTTAGCTAAATAAAAAAAAGTCATGTTCCACTATCATATTATAGTCTGAATGAGAGCTACAGATGGTCATATTTTACAAACAGAACGAACAAAATCATAGTAATAAATGCCTACAATGTAATTTTACACTATAATGATGATAAAATACAAGATTATTAACATTCTTAAATATTAAAGAGACAGTTGTAATGTATGAGTTATGCAATTGAGAAGGGGAAAAAAGAGAAAGGTCCATATGATTTACTCACCAGGCATAGATTCAGTGTAAACATGGCTAGAAGCATGAAGTGTACATTCTTCTTCACACAACCTCTTATGCATTCCAAACTGATCAAAAGATACAGGCAGGATATTCTAAGAATGTATAAACATATTTAGCCAATAAAAAAAATAAGTTTTGGAGAATGCTAGAACTACATGCATATGTATGTCACTTCCACCTACACAATGTAGGTCTGACACTTGGCACAAGAGACCAACAATAGATTAAGTTAAAAAGCTATACCAAATGGGATGGGCTTCAAGCAGATAAATTATCCTGCTCTATTCCAATATCCCCAACCCACTGCTCCCCCCCAAAAAAGCTGAAGTCCAAACTGATCTCTACCATAGCCATGGATATGGTGAAGAGCACACATCTAGTTGAATGGGTGTTCTAGCCAGTTATACCATTTCATATATGTCATACCCAGCCCCCAACATAGGGGGAAAAAAAAAGAAAAAGTAAACAGAAAAATAGAGAAGACTCCTGTAGGAGTCTTCTTTTCCATCCAACTCCAAATCGGAGTCGGACTCCATCATTGGGGAGGAATCAAACTCCTCCCCCCTTTCATTCTATTTAAACAACCGTATCCCCCATGAAACCCCACCTCACCAGCCGTCGGATCACCGGAGAAGCACTCCTTGTTCGAATCCGTCACGACCACTCATTGTGCCCGCCATAAATCAGCTTAAAAAGCTAACCAGAACACAAGGTAAGCCTCATTCCTCCTTCCCTCCTTTCCCTTCCTTCCCATCACGCTATATACCGCTGCCGGCTGCTGGCTTCGTCGGAGAAAATTTATTTTGAAATCCCCTATTTTTCTCCCTTGATCTGCCTCTTCATTTCTTTGGATTTCCGGCACTGATGGTCACCATCGAGCATCGATTTGAGTTCGCCAGGCCATGCTGTAGTAGGCTCAGCTGCCACCGGCCAAAGCCGCATTGGCTGTGGCCTCTGTTGTGGGGATCAAACGGGACCAAAGGTCCCCTATTTTTCCATCAAGAAACCACGGGAAGAAAGAAAAAGGAAAGAAAAAAAGGAAAAAGAAAAAAGAAAAGAAAAAAAGAAAAGAAAAGAAAAAAAGAGAGATTTTCTCTCTCCCCTCTCTCCCTTCTCTGAGTTTGATATCCCCACTTTCTCTCTCTAGAAAGTTCGACTTTCTCTCTCCACTTTTTCTACCTAGTTTCTCTCTCTAGAATTTTTCTCTCTAGAATTGTTTCTCTCTAGGATGATTTCTCTCTCTAAGATCGATCCAATGAAGGACTTCCTTCGATGATTTTGATTGAGTTTGGTGAAGTGTCCTGATCCATGGTGCCGGACAGTGTGCCAGCACCCACCTTGACTAAATCCAGATATCATCAAATTTGTTCTATTTGATCTCTATGGAGCTAATTATATCTTAATATTATTGAGACTTTATTATTTTTAGTTATTTTATGTTGCCTTATTTATCTTTCCTATCTTACCCTTGATGAGTCATCTTATGCTTGTAATGTAATGAGGGTAACTTAGGAAGTTTTTATTTGTGTACCTATTATATAAAGGCCCTTAGTTTGATCGTTGGATTAATGCAATCGATTCTTTCAACATAGTATCAAAGGGGGTTTATCAAACCCTAGATACCTCCTCTCCCTAACCTAGCAGCCACCGCCCCTCTTCTCTCTCCCTTCCATCCAAACCCTAATTTCTTCTTTCTCTCTTCCTTTCCCACCTACTGCTGCTGCTACCCACCTGCTACTGCTGCTGCTTCCTATCTGCCTCCTTGCCAACCTGCTGCTGCCACTGCTTCCTATCTGTCGCCGCCTCCTTGTCCAGTTGTTGCTGCTGCTGCCTTCTATCTACTGCCGCTGTTGCCATTGCTACTGTTGGAAGTTGTTGCTGCTGCAACCCAAACATGAGATCTATGCCCTATTGCTACAAGACTTCTTTCTTCATCAACAAGACTTCTTCATCATCAACAACATCTCTCTTCTCGTCTGATTTTTTATCAAGCATCGCAAGTATGGTATCAAGTTGCTGCTCACCTACTTAGATCTAGTGCTCCCTTCTTTTTTTTTATTCCACAGCCCTTCCTTTTCTAAACCCAAGTCAAGTCTTTGTCCGTTGGTGTGTATTTGCTGTTGGTTTCTTGTTCCCTGTTGTGAGTACCATGGCTGACGATAAAAGTACTTCACCTATTGCTCAGCCATCCATCCAACAGCATAAGATATCTCAGATAACAACTATTAAGCTTGCAAGGATGTCAAATTTTTTTACTTTGATCTAAGGCTGTGGAGAAATTTTTGAGTGCTAAAGATAGACTTGACTACATCTATGAAGATCCTCTAGATATTACTCATCCAACCTGAAAAAAATGGAGGAAAGAGAATGATCAGGAAATTAGTTGGCTTTGGAATAGCATGGAACAGAATATTGCTGCCTCATTTATGTTCCATGACGCTACTAAATCTTTGTGGCAAGATCTGAAAATAACTTTTGCTCAAGAAAAGAATTAGAGCAAAATCTTTGATCTCTATAAAAAGGCATTCAGCAACTTGCAAGGGGATAGATCTTTAACTGATTATTCCAGCAGTGTCAAAAGCATTATTGATGAATTAAGTCTATATCAACCTCTGACCAGCAATTTGGAAGAGTTGACATGATAGCGAATTAAATTGTGTATGTATTTTTCTGCATGAGCTGAGTCCAGAATTACACTCCATCAGAGATCAAATTGTGGTCGAATCTTCTATTCCTTCTATGAATGATGCTTTTGCTAGAGTACAGTGAGTTGCCAAGGATCAAGAAAAATTATTCTTTGTTCCATCCTTTCCTTCATGAGAAAATTCTGCACTTGCTGGATCAACTTCCTCATGTGGCAAAGGTGGAAGAGGTAGAGGCCGAGGCAGGTCTAATAGAACAACCCATGTTTGCTCTCATTGTCATGGAAATAATCATACAATTGACAACTGCTGGAAATTATATGGAAAACCCTCTTAGGCAAATTCTATTGCTGAGGGGGGACTTCTCTGGCTCTTCTGATGGCTATATGGCTGCAGTTAATAACTCTACGGAGCCATCTCCCGCCTATGTCACCAAAGAAGAAGTACACAAGATTGTCCAGGGACTTCAGACTCAAATGTCCATCTCTCAGAATTCTTCGGCGATAGTTGCCCACTCAAGTACAACTGGCCTATGTGCCACATGTGAAGGAAAATCTGATTTTCCGCTGCAGGATTGTCTAGATCTGAGATGGATTTTTCTATAAAAATCCCTACGATCCGATCAAATCTAAGAGTTCTCAGATCCATGGTGATCTGATATTAAAAAAATAAAATTAAAATCAAATCAGATTTAATTTCAAGTACCTTGTTAGGTAATCTAATTACCCTGCGATGATCTCGATCGCTCCTGAGGTTCTGGAAGGAGCCACGCACGCGCCTGGCATCCAGCGGTATCCACTCGGGCAGGATCTGGAGATCCTCTTCTTCTCTATCACACCTCCAAAAATCAGATCTGGATCTGATCTGGAGGATCTTCAAAACTCTTTTGAAGATCTGCAGTCGTCCTTTTGCAGCAGCGCAGCCTTCTTGCTTTTGATCGCCTTTCCTTGATCAAAAACCTTGCACCCAACTCAATTTGTCCAAAACTTTTTGGATGTAGAAGAGAGGGAGAGAGAGGATAGAGGGGGCATGGAGAAGGAGGGGAGAGGCAGCCTTGGGGCGTGGAAAATATTTTTGCGATTGCCTTAGAATTGGCGTTGGAGCAGGGTCTTATTTATAGACGCCTCATCCAGACTCCTTCTTCCTCTCAAAAAAAATCACAATTTACCCTTTGTGAAATCAGATCTAAGGATCTGATTGGTCCATGGAAATAGAGATCCCCATTTGGATTCCTCCTTAGGGCGCCTAAGACCAGTCAAAAATGGGGTAGAATTCTTGAGTAGAATAATTGGAAGGTGGAGTCCAATTGTCGCAACTAGGACTCCTTCGCCTCAAGAGTTTGACTCCAAATCAAACTCTATCAAAATTGGCGTCACGCCACCTCCTTGCCGAAATTCTGGCACAGGTTCCATGGCAGGGGGACTCAAGCCCTACCAGCATAGGTCCAAAAAATGTGGTCAAAAGATTTCAAAGTCAATGGTCAAACCATCTGACCAGTCAAGGTAGACTCAATTTGACTCAAAGGAACAACTTTTGACCAAAGTGACCAAATGCACAGGTAATGGTCTTACAAATAAGACAATTATTCTGACTTGGACAACCTCCAGTCAGATGAAAATAAAGGCCATTCAAGGATGATTGAGCACAAACTCTTTGGCTCAGTCAGGACAACTTATTTATGATAGTAAAAGAAGAACGTTAGGTTCAATCGAGTGCTAGCACGATTTCCTTGAACCTAATTGAATCTCATTCAGATCAATTGAACTAGATCAGTTCAATTGATGATCACCAGATTCAAACCCTTGTTTGTGTGACCCAGTTAGGTTCAGTTCTGTATGGTAATGGGATATGTCATGATCTCTATCATCGACATCATCGAAACTCCTTTCGATGGATCAGAACTCTTCTGATTCGAACAGCTAGAATGATCGATCATCTAAATCATTCTAATTGCTCCCAAAATCCACCAGTGACACCTAGCAGTATATGGTGGCAACCCATCAGAGCTGAATGCGAACCTCTTGGTGCAGCTACCTGTGTGATTAAGTTCTTCTATCTTGAGCCCCGATCAGATTAGGGTTAAGGTGAACTCGTCAAACCCTAGTCTCTGTCATATGATGTAATCATTCGATTCGAGTCCAATGTGAAAATCTAAATAGAAACTCTTTCTATTATTTCACTCTACCATGGCCATGGGCTTCTGGACTTGATTCTCATGATCATCATAGGGCTACTCCTCTACCACCGAGGTAGATAGATTCCCATCTTGATGCAATCCAGTTCCTACAATGAACATGCTATAGCCAACATACACCTCAGGGTTCCATATGGCTAGGAGACCGAGTAATGGTGTAGTCAAACTATAACACCCTCAAGGTGAACTGCCGATGCATCTCAGGTCAAAGAACCAGACACACTACTGCAGCATCGAGTCAGTCATTGACGAGAAGGTAGACTTCCTAATGACTACTCGAGGTGGTCACGCTCAGTGCCCTCGTTCTCTAACGAGTACCTGTACTCTCGCTCCGGTGTCTCCACACCGTAGACTCAAGACTCATCTACTAAAGAGAAGCGATCGTACACCAACCTTCCGGATCAATCACCATCCTCGTGATGATCCTATGGTCGGGAGCTGTTTATGAGTTAATAATGATTATTCATGTCTTAAATTTTCAACTCTTGAAAATATGAATTATCATTACCATTAACTCAAAGGATGTATCACAGACACTAAATACACATGTGTGATAGAAAATAACCCATTTTATTAATTTATAGTCAAAATTATAATTTTGCCCCTAGAAGTGTATTACAAGTGTCAGCCAATTCTGGCTTCTAGGGCACATATATCTAACAATCTCCCACTTGTCCTAAAGCCAATTGGCTACAAGTCTAAGTCCCATCTTCTCAAGGTGGGCTTCGATCTTCTGCTGGCCCAACGGCTTTGTAAGTGGGTCTGCCACATTATCTGCGGAGTTGACTCTCTTGACCTCGACGTAACCTTTCTCGAGGTAATCGCGGATGAGGTGGTATCGCCGCTCAATGTGCTTGGATTTTCTGGTGAGACCTCGGCTCCTTAGCAAGGGCTATGGCGCCATTGTTGTCGCAGTAAAGAGGAATGGCATCTGATGGCATTACTCCAATTTCTGCAGCAAACTTCTTGTACCAGAATGCTTCCTTTGCAGCCTCTGATGCAGCGATATATTCTGCTTCCATGGTGGAATCTGCTATCACAGTTTGCTTGGAACTCTTCCAGCTGACAGCTCCACCATTGCACACAAACAGACTTCCAGATGTCGACTTTCGATCATCTATATCGGACATGAAGTCCGAGTCTGTGTATCCCTGGACTTGGAGTTCTCCATTACCAAAGACCAACATCATATCCTTAGTTCTTCTCAAGTACTTAAGGATACATTTCACAGAAGTCCAGTGTTCTTCACCTGGATTTGACTGATATCTGCTTGTGACACTCACAGCATGGGCTATATCAGGTCGTGTACATAGCATGGCATACATGAGGCTCCCTATTGCAGAAGCATAAGGGATCTTGCTCATGCGTTCTATTTCCTCAGGTGTGCTGGGGCACATCTTCTTGGAAAGATGAATACCATGTCTGAAGGGTATTAATCCCCTCTTAGAGTTTTCCATACTAAACCTCTTTAGTACTTCCTCTATGTACATCTTCTGTGAAAGTCCTAGCATCCTATTCGGTCTATCCCTATAGACCTTAATTCCTAGAATAAAGGATGCTTCACCTAGGTCTTTCATGGAGAATTCCTTGGACAACCACATCTTGACTGATGTCAACATGGGAATATCATTCCCAATAAGGAGGATGTCATCCACGTACAATACGAGGAAGACAACAGCGCTCCCACTGACCCTTTTTGAAAACACATGGTTCTCTCTTCATTTTTGATGAAACCAAACTTTTTGATCACATCATTGAAACGAGTGTTCCAGCTCCGAGATGCTTGCTTAAGTCCATATATGGACCTTTGCAGCTTGCAAACCTTGTGATCAGTATCACTGGATGTGAAACCTAGCGGCTGTTCCATATAGATATCTTCCTCAAGATATCCATTTAGGAATGCCGTTTTCACGTCCATTTGCCATATTTCATAATCGAAATAGGCTGCAACAGCAAGCAATGTGCGGATGGATTTTAGCATAGCTACCGGGGAAAAGGTATCCTGATAGTCAATGCCTTCGCGTTGACTATAACCTTTTGCCACCAGTCTAGCCTTGAATGTCTCCACATTCCCATCTGCACCAATCTTTCTCTTGAAGATCCATTTACACCCAATAGGTACTATACCTTCTGGTGGATCTACCAAGGTCCAGACTTGGTTTGAGTGCATCGAGTCAATTCTCTGACTTCATTGCCTCTAAGCCATTTCTCGGAGTCGATATCTGATATCGCCTCGTTGTAGGTTTTGGGATCATCACCATGAGCACCATTACCTATGAGGAACATTTCCTCTACATCCTCTGAAATAATACCTAAGTATCTTTCAGGGGGACGGGAAACTCTTTCCGATCTACGAGGTGGAGGAGGTAGTGTTCTTATTGGCTCAACCTGATTTGGTTCCACTTGGTCCTTAGCTCATTTCTGCTTGTGAGACTTTCTCATCAAGCTTAATCTGCTTTCCAATGCCACTATCTTGAATAAACTATTTTTCAAGAAAGATGGCATGTCGACTCACAATCACATTGTGGTCTTCTGGAATGTAGAAATAGTATCCTAATGACTCTTTAGGATATCCTATGAATCGAGCTCTAAAGGACCTAAACTCTAACTTGTCCGCTTGTTGTCTTTTGACATGAGCCGGACAACCCCAAATTCTGAGATGACTCAGACTTGGTTTCTTACCGTGCCATATCTCATACGGTGTGGTAGGAACGGTTTTAGAGGGAACCCTATTCAGTAAATAGATTGAAGTTAATAATGAAGTGTCCCCAAAGAAAATCAGGGAAGGTCTGTGAAGCTCATCATGGATCGAACCATATCCAATAGAGTCCGATTTCTCCATTCTGAAACCCCGTTGAGTTGAGGTGTTCCTGGTGGAGTCCATTGAGAGACTATGCCATTTTCCTTAAGATAGTCTAGGAATTCCCGGCTAAGGTATTCACCTCCTCGATCTGATCGAAGAACCTTAATGGGTTTTTCAGTTTATTTTTCTACTTCATGTCTGAATTCTTTGAACTTTTCAAAAGCTTCAGACTTATGTCTCATAAGATACACATACCCATACCTAGACAGATCATCGGTAAAGGTAATGAAGTAGACAAAATTGCCTCTAGCCGGCACATCAAATGGGCCGCACACATCAGTATGTACTAGGGCAAGGAGATCTGTGGCCCTCTCCCCATGTCCAACAAAAGGGAGTTTAGTCATTTTGCCTTGAAGACAAGATTCACAAGTTGGATATGACTCAAAAGTCAATGGACTCAATAGCCCATTTTTCTCCAATTTGTTAATCCTATCTTCTGCTATATGACCTAATCTCAGGTGCCATAGATATCTATCGTTTGGACTATCCCTAGGTCGTTTGGCATTCATTCATGTTTTGCTCGATAGTTAAAAACAGGTACATCAATATGTAACTGATAAAGACCATTAATAAGGAAACCATTTGCAATTTTATTTCTTTCATAAAGAATGTTACAATGGTCCTTAAAGAAGGTGATCACATAACCTTCTTGTGCTAAGCATGAAACAGAAATCAAATTCCTGCTAGCTGCAGGCACATAATAACAGTCTTTAAAACTAAGTCTAAACCAGATGGTAATCGAAGAGGGTATGTTCCCACGGCTACTGCAGCAACTCTTGCTCCATTACCGATGCGTAGGATCATGTCTCCATCCCTCAGCCTCCTGCTATCCTCAAGACCCTGCATAGAAGTGCACAGATGAGCACTAGAACCAGAGTCAAGCACCCAACTGGATGCAGAAGAAACCGTAAGGTTAGACTCAATAACGAGCATACCTCCAGAAGGACCTTCCTTCTTGTTCTTCAGGGTGGCCAGGTAAGTAGGGCAGTTCCGCTTCCAATGGCCGTCGCTGTTGCAATGGAAACACTTTCCTTTGCCATCGGCCTTCTTCTTCGGCTTCTGCCTTCTTCTTCTTTGATCCTTCCACCTTTCTGCTTTTTCACAGACTTCTTTTTCTTTCCATAAGACTTTCTTTTGGAAGAAGTCCGTTCCATAGCAAGAACTGAGCCTTTAGAACCTTTCATAGAAAGCTCAGCGGTAACCAGCATATTCATTAATTCGGCCAAGGAATTTTGAAGTTTATGCATGTGGTAATTCATGATGAATTGCCCATATGCATCAGTCAAGGATTGCAGAATAATATCGTTCTGCAGATCCAAGTCCTAACTTCACACCGAGCTTCTCAAGCTCTTCCATGTCCTTGATCATTGTCAGACAGTGATCTTGGACTGACTGCCCATCACGCATCTTAGCCTTAAAAAGTCATTTCGTGACTTGATATTTGGCTGCGCGACTCTGTTCACCAAACATCTCCTGCAGGTGAGCCAACATTTGGCGAGCAGTCCCGATATCTTCATGTTGGCGCTGGAGCTCATCAGACATCGAGCCCAACATGTAATATCTGGCCTTATTATCTTCGTCAATCCATTTTTTCAGAGACGCTCTCTGTTCAGTGGATGGACGGCTGGTAAGGTGGGAGGGTCCTGGTCCAAAACATGGGTTAACTTCTCGGAACCCAAAACTAATTTTGTAGTTCCTGAGCCAATCTTTATAATTGGGTCCAGTCAGTCTATGTGTGTCCAGGATACGTGCCTAAGTGGGTTGGACGCAGACATTTTCCTGTAGAGAGTCAAAGATTCTAGTTAGATACTGTAATTTTGACTTGACCAATTTGTTTAGGGATTTTATTTTTAAACAAATTAGCTCCCACTATTTTCTCGGATCCCTACACTCCCTCTGTAGAGATGCAAAAATCTCCACGATTAATGATTTCTAGTGGGTGGTGCGGTCTCACCAACTGACTCATCACCTCACCTAACAGTTATTGGTGATGGGTTAGCCAATGAGTGAACAACTCTTGTTCAATGATTCTCTAATCATGGTGCACCCAAACTTGGTCTCTAATTCATGAATCTCACCGTATCCCGAAATATTGATCCACTCCTTAGTTAAGTCAGACCCACCATTTGCATAGACTGGGTTCCTAATTGGGTCTCTCACCGTATCCGGAATATTGAGCCCAACTCATCCTCCAGCCCATAGCATCCAATGCCTAATAGACATGGTTGCATCTTCCCGGTGCAACTGAGCCACTGTATCCAGCCGAGAACAATCAACACCGGGAAGGGCCCGCACATCTACAATGGTGGAAGACCTCAGACTTAATCTTTTCTTAGGGAGAATTGATTCAGGTCTCATTAAACTAGACTTGGCTTAGTCATAACAATTATGACTAACCTAGTGGCATGGGTTAGCTCGGATTATTGACCACCTCAGATCAGAACTGTGTCAACAGATATGGCCAGGTAAGTGAGACCGGTGGAAGGAATATGCCATTAACTCGCACAAGAACGCATTCAGGTCGAGTAGCTTCCAATTAAAAACCAGTCGGTCGTCTGTGCCAAACTTACCTTAGACACCAAATTGTTGAGTCAGAACCAATTGGGTTAGCCTACAATCCAGACTCTAACCTCTGAGCCTAATTAGGTCTTGCTTGATCGGTCTTGCTTGATCGTGACTCGATCTTGACCCAGACTTAATCCTATTAGGCTGGTCAATTTAAGCATTGTTGATCCCATCTAACCAACTCTTGATTCGGTTTGATCAACCGCTTAGACCTAATTGAGCTACCCAAGCCCGAACCCAGTATTATGAATATGTCTTAGATCTGAAAATTCTCAATTTTAGACCTAATTAATATTCCATAAACTTAATTCTTAATTAAAGTTAGGGTTCATAAACAAAATATGCACAATAAATCCTAGGGTTTCAGGATCTAGGGTTTTGCAGAAAGTAAGTTTTGGGTTTCTGATTAAGGACGAACACGCAGCACCCCTACACATCATAAGAACACCCCATCGAATGGGAAGAGAGGGCCTTTAAACCCTTCTTCGTTCTTATGACCGGACGGCCAAGAGGAACGCCTTAATCAGGAACATATTCAATACTACAAAAAATAGTTATAGATCTATATCATATATCTCATATACAAATTTAGATCTAATCATGGCATATTTTGCATACATCTCATGTATCATAATCATGCATGTTTTCAGATCTAAATTATCTCATAATAATCTAAAAAATTAGATTTAAATTGATCTAATCAAAATAAATTCTAATCTAGACAATTATGTAGAACTATTCTACAACTAGTCTAGACATGCATCTATCATATCTCATATGATATTTAAAATTAAATAATTTTTATTTGCTATTTTTTCAGATGTTATTATAACACTTATAATATCAAAAAATAGTAAATAAAAATAGATCTAAAATATGATTTAATCAGATTAAATCAAAGACATGCAAAACTATTCTATAGAACTATTCTATTCTAGAACTAGTCATGCATATCTTCATCTTAGATCCAAATCATTTAATTTTAATTTTTTCTGATTTCAGATCTGATCACATCTCATGTGACATCTAAAATCACTTATTATTTTCTAATTAAAATAAAATTAAAATCAGATCTAAAAAAATTTAGAACCATGGCTCTGATACCAGTTGAAGGGAAATCCTGATTTTCCCGGTCCAGGTTCGTTCCAGATCTGATTAGATCAAGAGATATATTTCAAAAATTTTCTCTTGATCTCAATCAGATCTTGATATTTTCAGATCTGATTCTTATTATTTTTAAATAAAATAAAAAAGATAAATTAAATCAAATTTAATTTACCTGATTTGGGTAATCCTATTACCCTGTAGATGATCCTGATTGCAGCGGAAGGTTCTGGATCTTAGCCACGCAAGCGCCTGGCCTCTACCGGTATCCACTCGGGTTGGATCTGGAGATCCTCTTCTTCTCTATCACACCTCCAAAAATTCAGATCTGGATCTGATCTGGAGGATCTTCAAAACTCTTTTGAAGATCTGCAGTCGTCCTTTTGCAGCAGCGCAGCCTTCTTGCTTTTGATCGCCTTTCTTGATCTGAATCAACCAAGTCCAAAACTCTTTTGGACGTGGAGAAGAGAGGGAGAAGGATAGAGGGGGCATGGAGGAAGAGGGGAGAGGCAGCCTTTGGGCGTGGGAAAATATTTTTGAATTGCATTCACAATTGGCGTTGGAGCAGGGTCTTATTTATATCCTCAATCCAACTCCTCTTCCTTTCCCAACCAATCACAACCCTTTGTGAAATCAGATCTAAAATCTGATTGGTTGGAATAGAGACCCCTGGATTCCTCCTTAGAGGGCGCCTAAAGACCAGTCAAACTGAATTCTTAGTAGAACTCTGATTGGAATCCAAAAGGGAGGTGGAGTCCTTGTCCAACAAGGACTCCTAGGCGCCTCCAACTTGGGCTCACGCCAACCTTGGCGTGCGCCCTTCTCCTTGCCAGGTTCTGGCAGGGGGACAGGCCCCCACCAGCTCTCCAATAGCTGCATCACATAGGTCAAAAAAAATCAGTCAAAAGGTCAAAATTTTCAAAGTTCTGTCAAAGGTAGACTCAATTTGACCAAAGTCAAACTTTTGAACAAGAAATTGCACAGGTGACCAAAAATGGCAGGTAATGTCTTACAAAATAAGACAACCTATTCTGACTTGGACAACCTCCAGTCAGACCAATATGAAGGCCTCTGATTGATGAGTCAAACTCTTTGGCTCAGAGTCAGGACAACTTATTTATGATAGTAAGAAGAAGAACGTTAGGTTCAATCGAGTGCTAGCACGATTTCCTTGAACCTAATTGAATCTCATTCAGATCAATTGAACTAGATCAGTTCAATTGATGATCACCAGATTCAAACCCTTGTTTGTGTGACCCAGTTAGGTTCAGTTCTGTATGGTAATGGGATATGTCATGATCTCTATCATCGACATCATCGAAACTCCTTTCGATGGATCAGAACTCTTCTGATTCGAACAGCTAGAATGATCGATCATCTAAATCATTCTAATTGCTCCCAAAATCCACCAGTGACACCTAGCAGTATATGGTGGCAACCCATCAGAGCTGAATGCGAACCTCTTGGTGCAGCTACCTGTGTGATTAAGTTCTTCTATCTTGAGCCCCGATCAGATTAGGGTTAAGGTGAACTCGTCAAACCCTAGTCTCTGTCATATGATGTAATCATTTCGATTCGAGTCCAATGTGAAAATCTAAATAGAAACTCTTTCTATTATTTCACTCTGCCATGGCCATGGGCTTTAAGGACTTGATTCTCATGATTATCATAGGGCTGCTCCTCTACCACCGAGGTAGATAGATTCCATCTTGATGCAATCCAGTTCCTACAATGAACATGCTATAGCCAACATACACCTCAGGGTTCCATATGGCTAGGAGACCGAGTAATGGTGTAGTCAAACTATAACACCCTCAAGGTGAACTGCCGATGCACCTCAGGTCCAAGAACCAAACACACCACTGTAGCATCAAGCCAGTCATCGACGAGAAGGTAGACTTTCTTATGACTGCTCGAGGTGGTCATGCTCAGTGCCCTCATTCTCTAACGAGTATCTGTACTCTTGCTCCGATGTCTCCACATCACCGTAGACTCAAGACTCATCTATCCTAAAGAGAAGCGATCGTACACCAACCTTCCTGGATCGATCACCATCCTCATGATGATCCTACGATCGAAAGCAGTTTATGAGTTAATTATGAAAATTCGTCTTAAATTTTCAACTCTTGAAAATATGAATTGTCATTACCATTAACTCAAAGGATGTATCACAGACACTTTAAATACACACTGTAATAGAAAATAACCCTTTTATTAATTTATAGTCAAAATTACAAAATTGCCCTTAGAAGTGTATTACAAGTGTCAGCCAATTTGACTTCTAAGGCACACATCTAACAACATCTTCATCAAATTGGATCATTGACTCTGGAGCCTCTTCACATATAACACGTAGAAAGAAAATGTTTTCTTTTATTCAACCTAGTCTTACTCATCAATCTGTGTATCTTGTTGATGGTTCTACTTCAATTGTAGCTGGATGTGGTGACATCTCCTTGTCGTCTTTATCTTTGCCTTCTGTTCTTTTTGTTCCTAAATTTTCTATTAGCTTATTATCTGTGAGCCAACCGACTAAATGTCTAGGATGTAGTGTAACTTTTTTCCCTGATTTTTGTGTTTTTCAGGATCTCAGGATGAAGAGGATGATTGGTGAAGGCCGTGAGAAAGGACTCTACTACTTTGATGACTTTAGGAGCTCTCCTCAATCTACCATTGTCGCATCTACTTCTGTTCATGATATTCCTGCTCTTCAATGGCATGCTCGTCTGGGACATCCTTCACTTCGTATTCTTTGTCAGATGATTTTCTGTCTGTCCAGTGAGTCCATAGTTGAGTGTGAAGCTTGTCAATTAGGCAAACACACGCGTCAGTCATATCCCAATAGAGTCCAGTCTAGGAGTTCCGCTTTATTTGATATTGTCCATTCTGATGTCTGGGATCCATTACGGATTCCCTCTATAAATAATTTTCAGTATTTTGTTTCCTTCATTGATGATTACTCTCGGATGGCATGGCTCTTTCTTCTGAAGAGTCGATCAATGTATTCGTGTCCTTTTACAATGAAATAAAAACTCAATTTGATGTGCCTATCAAAATTCTTCGAACTGACAATGCATTAGAGTATGTTCAATCCCAATTGGTTGACATTTGTATTAGTCATGGACTCATGGGATTATCCATCAAACCTCATGCCCTTACACACCACAACAAAATGGGATAGCTGAACAAAAAAATCGTCACCTTTTAGAAGTTGCAAGAACTCTCTTACTTCATATGTTTGTTCCAAAAATGTTCTGGAGTGATGCTCTTCTTACTGCATGTTTTTTAATCAATTGTGCTCCTTCCAGGGTTCTGAATGGTAAATCTTTATTCCAACTTGTGTTTCCCAATGAGAATGTGTTTTCAATTCCTCCTAAAATTTTTGGCTATTGTTGCTTTGTACATATTCATCATCTTCAAAACAAATTGTCCCTCAGGGCTGTTAAGTGTATCTTTTTTGGATTTTCTCGAACTCAAAAGGGATATAAATGCTATGATCCAGTTAATAGAAAAATCTTTATAAGTTCAGAGGTCATTTTTTTCGAAACCACACCCTTTTATTCATCTGAGGGAGAATCCTTAAGCTAGTCTATCATTTCAGGTCCTCCTTTACTTATTATCTCTACTGACGATGATAAGCCACCTTTGAAGCCTAGAGATGCATCATGTCAGATTGAAAAATCTTTGCAGGTTTATTCTAGGCACAAGAAAATTGATTGTGGTGGATCTCATGGTCCTGAGTTACCTGCTCCTGCCTCTACCAATCCCTCTAGCAGTCCTATAGATCCAGCTCAATCTGATTTTGACATGCCTATAACATTGGAAGAAGGTAAAAGAGGAATCTCCTCTTATCCTATATCTCATTTTACTTCTATACTACATCTACCCAACAGTATTACTTTTTTGTGCCATCTCTATCCTCTATTTCTATACCCAAGACATTTGTAGAAGCCATTGTTGTACTAGGGTGGAAGGCTGCGATGGATGATGAGATGAAGGCTTTGTTGTCCATAAATACCTGGACCCTTATTACTTTACCTCCTAGAAAGAAAATTGTGAAATGTCCCTAGGTGTATACAGTCAAGTACCTACGTAATGGACCTATTAAGAGACACAAGGCAAGACTTGTTACCAAAGGGTACACAGACAGGGGGTGGATTACTTTGAAATCTTCTCACCTGTAGCTCGACTGAACTCTATGAGAGTAATTCTCTCTTGCTGCAAATCTAGATTGGCCTCTTCATCAACTAGATGTTAAAAATGCCTTTCTCTATGGTGAACTAGATGAAGAAGTGTATATGGATCAACCTTCAGGTTATGTGGTTCAGGGGGAGGATAAAAAAGTTTGCAGACTGCAACGAGCTATCTATGGTCTTAAGCAGTCACCAAGGGCCTGGTTTAATAAATTCAACAGAACCATTGATCAATGTAGTTGTACCAAATGCTATGCCGATCATTCTATATTTGTATGTCATCGGGATAATAGTGTGGTTATACCTGTGGTTTACGTTAATGATATCATTGTGACAAGGAATAACTTGCAGATGATTACACAGACTAAACAGTGGCTTAAGAATAAATTTTCGATAAAAGACCTTTGATCACTGCACTACTTTCTTGGTATTGAAGTTGTCCGTACCAAGAATAATATAAATCTATTTCAACACAAGCATATCCTTGATTTATTACAAGAAACTAGTATGCTAGATTCCAAACCTGCTGAAACTCCAATGGATTCTAGCCTTAAGCTAACAACTGAAGATGGTGACTTGTTTGGAGACTATACACGCTATAGGCAGCTGATTGGCGAGTTGATCTACCTTACTGTGACTCGGCCTGATATCTCATTCATTTTAGTGCCCTAAGCCAGTTTATGGATGCACCTAGAGTTTGTCATTGGGAAGCTGCATGTCGGGTGTTAAGATATCTAAAGAGCTACCCTAGGAAAGGGCTTATAACAAGAATGGTCATTATCAGCTTACTGCTTTTACTGATGCTGATTAGGTTGGATCGTGTGAAGATAGATGTTCCACTACTAGTTATTGCACCTTCTTAGGCAGCAATCTAGTTACTTGGAAAAGCAAAAGGCAGAGTATTATTGCTCATTCCAGCTCAGAAGCCGAATATCGTGCTATGGCTCGTATAGTTAAAGAACTCATGTGGTTAAAAAAATTCTTATTTGAACTTGGCTTCTCTCATTCTACACCTATGGAGATGTTCTGTGACAATCAATGAACCATCTATATTGCCTCAAATCCTGTCTTCCATGAACGGACTAAACATATTGAAGTGGATTGCCATTTTGTTCATGATGCTATTTTCAAGATGCTGGTGACTACATTTGTTCACTCAGCTGATCAAACTGCAAATATATTTACTAAGGCACTCTCCAAACAATCCTTTCAGAGTTGTTGCTTCAAGTTGGGTTTGTAAGATCTATATACTACAGCTTGAGGGGGAGTGTTGAGACTTTGTTATTTTTAGTTATTTTATGTTGCCTTACTTATCTTTTCTATCTTACCCTTGATGAGTCGTCTTGTGCTTGTATTGTAACGAGGGTAATTTAGAAAGTTTTTATTTGTGTACCTATTATATAAAAACCCTTGTCTGATCGCTAGATTAATGCAATCAATTCTTTCAACAAATATAATCTTGATTAAATAAATTTATTTGATCCAATTGACCTCTGATTGTCAGGCACTATATTAGCCTTCACCATGACTCTTGTCAAGTACCACTGATTTGATTATCCTAAATCTTTATTGAACTACCTATATTTTAGTATGATCTTTGATCAAATGAAGTTAGATGACCGATCGACCCAGACCGTTAGATGCGACTACCCATGAATCATGTCTTGATTATTCATGTTCTTTCTAATTATTGGATTTAAATCTATATAAGAGCATAGTGATCTTGACAAGAAGATGTCCAGTAGTGAGATACTGTGATCTGATATATGAATTGAAGATTCAGAAAAGAAATGAAATTAAATGGAATGATTGGAGTACGTGTGAGGTAAGCAATGCAACTCTTTTTCTAGATTTATCAATATATTTTATTGTATTTATATCATTGAATTTTAAATCATATTATTTGTGATTTATGAATATAAAGCATGATATTTATTTGCTAAATTTATTTCATTATAGAATACTATTTGATGCATCATCGAAGGCATTGATTTCATTGTGTTGTGATCGATTAATTTTAATTTTGGATGGTATTGTGCATTGATCGATTGAAATACGAAATTGATTTTATCAAAAAGAAGGATTGATGGATTTTGACTCGCAGCCTGACTATGTATTGAAATCCTACCAACGGGGGTTATATGTTGGCATATCGACACCCTACCAGTGGGGGTTGTACGCTGGTATATCGACACCCTGCTAGTGGAGGTTATGTACTAGTATATCGACACCCTGCCAGTGGAGAATATGGACTGGTATATCGGCACCTTATTAGTGGGGGTTGTGCGCTAGTATATCGACACCCTACTAGTGGGAGTTATGCGTTGGTACTCTAATTTAGTTCATGGCTATCGAGATGAACATGATGTTTTGAAAGAAATCGATTTATGAATTTGACAATGAATTTTGAAAAGACTGAATTTGATATATAACTTATTTTGATTAATGTTGTATGTTTGAATTGATTTATCTTGCATCTTTATTTTTTAGTATATTAATATTGCTTGATTTATCTAGTCAAAGAGTACATCACTCACTGGACTATCAAGCTCATTACTCTATGTTTTACTGTTTTTCAGATTCAAAGGACAAGCTTGACACAGGGATTCAATATGGAAAAGCGAATTAGAGGTAGACTTCGATATTTTGTTTTAGATTAGAATTTATAGAACTTTGATACAAAACTATAGAATTTTATTTTATAAGACATTTGATTTAGTTATTTGAAATAAAGTTGAACATTAATTATTGTTCCATTGTTGCTTTATGATATCATGATAAGATGACTTACATGCTTGTGGGGAGAGTTCTTCATAAGTATACCGCGGTTGCTATGACCCCTGGCTCGCGATCTCGAGTCGGGAGCATGACAACATATTCGACAAAGACCATCGAACCAAGATTTGACATAAGCTTGGCAATAGCTCGACACCCTTCTAACCGGAATCATCCTTGTCTATGCCACCTCAATGAACCTCTGAAGCATCATCCACAACCACAGGCTTAACAAATTCTCAGCACACCTCGACAACCATGGTTCTTATATATAATTATAATGGTGAAACGGAGATGGAGGTCCAAGACAATGTGAAGATGCAGAAAAGTAGAGGAAGGTGAATGCAGATGAAGGTGGAAATGGAAGGAGAAGAAGATGATGAGAAGGATAATAGAGTTTTATCAGTTGAGAATTGCATTCTAGCTGGTTACTTGTCACACTTCCGACCCAAGATCGCAAGCCAGGGGTCGGGGCAACCGCTGCATACTCATAGAGAACTCTCCCCACAAGTATGCAAGGCATCATATCACACTATCATAAAGCAATACCAGAATAATTAGTCAATAAATCAAGTCCAAATTTAACAATCTAAACTCCAACTTTAATGTCTCAATAAATTCAATGATATTCAAAAGATATTACATCAAATTCAATCAAGTTTTCAATCTAAAATAAAGGAATTAAAGTTCTGCTTTTAATCACTCTCTTATATATTGCCATGTCATCTTAGTTTTCAAGATTTGTAAAACAGTAAAATGGGGATAATGAGCTAGATAGCCCAATATGCAATCAACACTTCAACTAGATTAAATCAGACAAAAAAATAAATAATCATTTATAAGAAATAGGCATATAGAACTCTTCAGTTCGAAATCAATTTTTAGTATGCAGCATTATCAAAACATTATTCATGCCAAATTCAATCTTTTTCAAAAAAAATCAAGTTTCCTTCACAAATCCAATCCTTTCAAAATTGTCAAGTTCATCCCATCAGCCATGAACTATAACCACATTTTTCCTGTGGCGGGGTCATATACCGCATATTATCTTGTAGTGTGTTGCATATCATCTGACAACAAAATCATTCAAGACCGCATATCTGCTTGCAGTATACGTATCATTTTGTAGCAAAATTATCCAAGATTGTGTATCTATGTGCAGTATGCTGCATATCATCTTGTAGCAAAATCTTTTAGGACCGTGTATCTGCTTGCAGTCCACTACGTATCATTTTGCAGCAAAGTCCTACACAAGGTTCATCATCTCGATACCGGATCCCATCCTAGTAAAATCCTATTAGTGTCGGTACGCTATTTGATACAGTATGATAGTGTTGGTACGGAGCTATACAACATATCGGTATAGTACAATACATTTCATATTAGGCGATATAGGGCGATACAGCAAACCATGGTCCTATGGGACCACGTATTTGCTTGCGATATGAATCCTTTAGGACAATCAAGTCAAATCAAATCAAATGCCAATGCATTAGCCCCCATTGGCAGGGTCCTTGATAGTCAGGCTGAGAGTACCAGTCATCTCGAATCAAGCTTCTTTTCACAAATCACATTTCATATTTTAATTCGATAAAAGTACACATGATCAAGTGATATTAAAGTCAATTAAGTACAATTCATAGCAAGATCAATACTTCCAATCATGCATCATCATAATGTTTCAAAAAAAATACATTCTGTATCAAAATATCGTTAACCAAATTCATGCATCAACTCCATAAATCATATTGGCAATTTTACCTAAATAATGTTTATTTAAAAAAAATTTGCGAAAATAATGCTCCTTTCAAATTATTTATCAAAATACTGTCCAATTTAAAGTTGCCCTTTAGAAGGGCGACTTTATGTGCCTAGTCACCCCAAAAACATGATGTCCAAATTTTTCAGATTGCCACGTAAATAATCGCCCTATGATAGAGCGCCTCTGTAAGTCGCCCTATCATAAGGCGACTTAAGAGTAAAAAAAAAAAAAAAAAAAACTCTCCCCTCGCTCTCCGTCGCTTAAAAAAAAAACCACCCGCCTTCTCCTCCACGCCCCTCTCCCTCTCGACTCTCGGCTCTCGGTCCCCGCCACCGCCCCCCCACCCCGCCTCCCTCCCCAACCTAGCCTCTCTCGGTCCCCGCCCACCGGGGTGGGGCGACGGCGAGGATGCAGGGAGCGGCAGGTTGGGGGGGTGGAGGCGACGGGGACTAAGAGCCGAGAGGGAGAAGGGCATGCGGGTGGGGGGGCACAGAGGAGAAGGCGGGGTTTCTTTTTTTTTTTTTTTTTAAGCAACGAAGGGTGAAGGGAGAGTTTTTTTTCATTTTACTCGTAAGTCACCTTATGATAGAGCGACTTACAGAGGCGCTCTATCATAGGGTGATTATTTACGTGGCAATCTAGAAAACTTGGGCAATATGTTTTTGGGTGACTCTACACATAAAGTCGCCCTTCCAAAAGGCAACTTTAAATCGAACAATATTTTGGTAAATAATTCGGAAAGGACATTATTTTCATAATTTTTTTAAATGAACATTATTTAGATAAAATTACCTAAAATATTTTATAATTTACTGATAAATCTAGAAAAAGTGAAGCATTATTTGCCTCATCAATACTTGGATAATTCCAGAAATTTCTTTCAAAATCTTCAATTAACAAATCGTATTGCAGAATCCACTGCCAAAGACCTTGTCGAGACAATCACACCTTTATATAGAATCAAGTCCGATAATTAGGAAGGGTATGAATAATTATGGAAATATAGGATTGATAGATAGTCGCATCCAACAATCTGGGTCAATCCATTCATCATAACTTCATTCGATCAAGATTAGACTAAGGGATAGGTGGTTTAATAGAGATCGAGGGTGATCAAATCAATCATATCCTACAAAAATCAAAGTGGAGGTCAATATGTTATTCAGCAATTAGGGGTTAATTCAATCAAATAACTTCATTTAATTAAGATCACTTAAAATACAAGAATTCGATAAAGATCAATAAAGGCTAGATATTGCGACACTCAACAAAGACTCGGGTGGTGTGGATATGCTGCCCGACCAACAAAATGGTTCAAAGTTTGTATAAGGGGATAGCATTGATTCAAATTGACAAGGATGTGACCCTTCACTGGGTTTATAAATCAAGTAAAGAGAGACTATCAAAGGAGAAAAATTAACAAGGTGGAGCAGAGCTGATCAGAAACACTGCCCGACATCCCGATCGGTCCAATCAAGGTGATTAAATTAAATCATGATTGAACTAAGATATAGATGGTTCAACAAAAATTAGGGATGATCAATTCTAATAGTACTCGACCTAGACAAGGTAGGTTTTAATACACTGCCCAGTGACCACAGGTCAGGATCTCTTTATCAGGATCGTTCAAACTCGTTGAGAAGATCTAGAAAACACTAGGAGAGACAATCTAGAGAGAATTATAGACAGAGAAACTAAAGAGTAAAGAGGTGTAAAGAGAAACTAGAGAGAAAAAGAGGGAAGAGGAGAGAACTTTCTTCTCTTTCTTTCATTTCCTTTCTTTTCTTTTACTTTCTTTTACATTTGTTGTGACCAAAGCTACTTTGATACTTGCTCTAGCAACATCTCTTAGAAAGATCCATCGTGCAGAATACGAATCCCCCAAGTTCAGGATCGGTACGCCGACGACAATATCAATACCACAATAGAAAAAAAGAAGAGAAATAAAAGGATATAATCAAATACGTGGATTAAGTCAAGGCTTACCACCACGAGGCATGCAAGCTTCACTATGAGAAAAGAAAATTTTTACAAGAAAATATCACACCCTCAACTCTTATACATCAATCCCTCTCTCCACAAAAAGCACTCTCCCTTACAAAGCTCTCTTTCTAGGGAACCGTAGCACTAACCGCTACCTGATAGTCTGTCCGAAGCTCCTACTTCTGCTCTCTATCAGCACCCTTTGTGGTATGCTGCTGCGTCTCTCCGAGTCTCTACCTACTGCCGAGCCACCACTGCTACCACACCTCTGCCGCTGCCCACAGGGCCTTTTAAAGACCTCAAACCGAGGCCAGGTCGAAAACAAAACTCCGATTATAACTCAAATCAGCCACCTAACCATCTGATCATGACCGCTTGCATTCCAGGCCGTCGAATTGCACAACAACACGAACATCAGAGCAAAATAAGGCAACCCCATGAAACCGCCTTGAACCACTTAACGGTCCACGCCGCATGCGTGGACCGCATTAGCACTCGTAGACCGCGCTTCTTGCACATGTAGACCACATGGGGGGTGCATGGACCGCACCTTGCTTCTATGGACCGTGCGGCCTGGGTGCGCGCCTGCACCACGCAAGTCCGTTAGGCCGTGCCTGCATGGGCCTGTGCGAGCACTTGGGCCATGCCAGCCAGCAGGCTGAGCCCATGGCCTACTACAGGCTTGACTTTTCTTATGGGCTATGGGTGCCTTCCTTGTTGTGTAGGATTCCTTGACGTTGTTGAGGCTGAAGGAAGAGGGGCGTGCCTCCTTCCTCCAAGCTTGGAAGCACACCCCTTAGGGCACCTTGGCATGTGAAGAAACCAGAGACAGGGAGAGATGTGGGAGAAAACGATGATCTTTGTTTCTCAATTCCTAGGGTTTACAATATACATGTATACATATATACCTATACATGGATCAAAACCCAATCCATAAAAAACTTTCTAGACTAACCCAATCCGAATGCACTCACCCAAACCCATGTACACCCATGGTCTGATCATGCACTCAATCCCATGGACCCAAACCTGGTCCAAACTCTAATTAGCCCCCATTAGACCCACAAACCAGAGCCTCATGATCGTAGAGGATTGAACCTCCACCCTAAGACCAAACCGGTCCTAGCCCTAGGACCACACCTGTCCTAGTCTTCCAGAGCCAACACCCTGACTCCTCCCGTAGCCTCTTAAAACTTGGGAGAACCACTAATCCTAACAATCTCCACCTTGGCGCCCCCAAGCCTTGGCAAATCCCGCGTGAACCGTCTGCACCACCCTACTGCCTCCAGAGCTAACATCGTCCCCTCGAAGCCACCTCGCCTCCTTAGCTGCAACACCAACCTGTGCTTCATAGACCTGGGACTCGTGCTCCACCGCACTCCTTGGCCTCGAACTGATGTCCTCCTGCTCTAACCCCATGGCTGCAACACCAACCTGTGCTCCGCAACACACCCAGACAGCTCCCTTTGGAAACTCTAATGCCTCTGCTAATCCTCTTCAGCTGCTGTGCACTCTTGGAGACCTTTGGAATGACTACCTCCATAGCTGAAGACCTATGCTTGCTCCTTGGCACCATCCTGGATTTTGTAGGATCCCTTCTGCTTGGCAGCTGCATCACTTTCCTTGGACTTTCCTGGAGAAACCGCAGCGTTCCTGTACCGGCACTTGCTATACACCCTGACACAACCTCCTCAGAACTATGCCTGTCCTACACATATCGCTCCAACTAGAACTATACATCTCTAGCGCTGGTGCTGGGATATCACTCCACCCTTTGCACCCCTACGCTCTGAACTCGTGCCAAATCTCTCTCCACCGGTGAAGCCACCTCTACTCGGTGCTCCATTTAAAACCGAAGTCCATCTGATGCCCCAAAAGAATCTGACTTTGTAATCGAGTCATCCGAGGCCAACCACTCAACGTTGCACTGCTGAGCCTGCCGCTGCACCTCAATCACCATCGCTACTTCGGACCCTCCGCACTCTGCGGATCCCACCGAAGCCATCTCGGATACACTGCATCCTGCAAGCTCCTCTGAAACATACAGGAGCTCATCCAACTCCTTTGAATCCAGCGACTGAACCCTAGAATATTCCACCCTAGTACTTCATCCTCTTTTACCCCTGGACCAACCATCGCTTCAGTTTCACCCGGAAGAACTACAGCTCCAACCATCCTGGGCTCAGACCCACCTATCTCATTCCGAGGCTCTTAAGACTCCCTAGCCCTCCCTAAGACCTACTTTCGATCTTCCTGAGATGCCTCCTAACACTCTCTGCTGAGATACCTCCCTCGGCTGCTGCACTACCGAGCCTCTTTCAGTTCCATGCCTCAAGAAAAGCACTACTGCAACACTCGAACGCTCCCTGCCTCATCTCGACACCACCTCCTCATAGGTATTCGGGTCCTCTCTTGCTACACATAACCCATCCTCCACTTGAACCGCAACTCTTCCTAATGCTCCTATAGAAGAAACTTGATCCAAGACACTCCCGACTGCTCAATGCCCCTGGCACTCCCTGAGACCTACTCCCAGTCTCCCTGAGATGCTCCTGACACTCTCTGCTGAGATACCTCCCTCGGCTGCTATACCACCGAGCTTCTCTCAGCCCATGTGCCTCCAGAAAAGCGCTACTACAGCACTCCAATGCTCCCTACCTCGTGGACCTTCATGGAGTATCCATCTCCATCACTCTTAAGGCTCCAACCAGTCTCACCGCTGAATACACCCCAACTACTTTCCCAACCTTCCACCTGACTGAATAGTTGCTTTTTCAACTCCACCTCGACCCCGAGCCCTAGAGTGATCTCTCCTCTAACACGCCAAATAAAATCACTAGCAGTTCAGCCTTCGCATATTTTTACTTTTAACACTATGCGAAGCTGCAACCAGGAGAACAACCATGAACAAGGGAGAAAGGAAAAAAATCAGAAAACACCAAGTCCCTATTTTTTTCTCCTGGAACCTTCCAAAGTTTCCTCGACTCCTTTCCATCTTCATCCCATCCAAAATCGAAAACAGCCACCTACTGCCATGGACTGCCGCCGACCACCTTCACCCACACGACCGTCGGATCCCGGTGTCGCCATCGTCGAATCAATGTTGCGGCATGCCGTCGCTGCCACCGTTCATGGTCCACCAACAAATTGGATCCGCACGTCGGAAGGAAAGAGGGCCCTGCGCCATCTTGCCTGCTTGGATCCACGTGCCACCACCGAATCTAGGTGTGCCACCATCGGATCGATGCTCCCCGGCCAGATCCCGAAGCTTCTGCTGTGCACGCACGTCATCGCCGCCAGATCCCATCGCCTGTGCTACTTCGTCGGAAGTAGGCCATGGCCTTGGAGATGGAGCCCTTACACGACCGCCGCATCCCAATCGACGGCATCGATGCCGGCATCACTCGAAAGGAGAAAATCTAACCCAATCTCCCCTGCTCCTTCCGCCTCCCCATTCGGATCCTGCTACATGCACGCCTGCCGCATCTCCGACTGTCCTACACGAGCTCCATCGAACGGCCCGCGGGAACACCTCCACACGCTTGATCGCCGAAAAATGGCCGCCATATGTCGAGATCAACAGCCAATTCGTGGGACTTGACCTCCAAGCCTGAGACCGGCGGCCAATCGCCGGCCACCAATCGGGAGGAAGAAAGGGGGGCTTAGGGCCCTGCCAGCCCCCAAAACATTTTTTTTTTTTGTTCTTAGTGCTGCTGAATCTTGCTCCTGTGCTAGATCTATTCTTCACGCCTCTTCATCAAGATGGCTCTGATACCAATTGTTGTGTAGGATCCCTTGACATTGTTAAGGTTGAACGAAGAGTGGGGCGCACCTCCTTCCTCCAAGCTTGGAGGCGTGTGAAGAAACCAAAGAGAGGAAGAGATGTGGAAGAAAATGGCAATCTTTGTTTCTCAATTCCTAGGATTTACAATAAACATGTATTTATATACCTATACATGAACCAAAACCCAACCTGTAAAAAACCTCCTAGGCTAACCTTGTCCGAATGCACTCACCCAAATCCATGTACACCCATGATCTGATCATGCACTCAATTCCACGGACCCAAACCTAGTACAAACTCTGATTAGTCCCCATGAGACCCACAAACCAGAGTCTCATGATCGTGGAGGGTTGAACCTCCACCCTAAGACCAAACCAATCCTAGCCCTAGGACCACACTTGTCCTAGTCTCCCGGAGCTAGAGCTGTCAAGACGGGCCGGCCTACCCCGACCCGCCTCTAAATGGGGTAGGGCGGGTTGGCCCGTTTAACCGGTGGGTTCGGAAAACCCCAACCCAACCCGACCCGCCATGGGTTGCGGGTTAAACGGGCCAACCCGCCAAAATTTTCAAAAAAAAAAATCTATAAAATAGTAATATAAATAAAAATTCATATTTAATTCAAGCTCAAATCAAAGTTAAATATTTAATGCAATCCAAACTTAAATACTTAATACAATCCAAACTTAAAAGACATAAAATTCCAATTTTCAAACTAATTTAGAGGTAAATCAAAGTTGCAAATCAATGTATATATATTAAAAAAAAGAGGCGGGCCAACCCGCCCCGACCCGCCACAACCCACAACCCAAACGGAGCGGGTCATTTAACCTACTTTTAAATGAGTTGCTAAAATATGAACCCAACCCGTCCAGTTTACATAGTGGGGTGGGCCAACCCGACAGGCCCAACCCAAATTGATAGCTCTACCCAGAGCCAACACCTTAACTCCTTTCGTGGCCTCCCAAAACTTGGGAGCACCACTAATCCTAACATTCCTGGGCTTTTCCATGCTGTGGGCTCCTCTTTGCACTATGGTTTCATCTGCAGGTCAAATTCAAGGCATTTTTTCTCGACATCATTTTCTATTTTTTCTTATTCTTTCTCACAGTTTGGGGTGAACAAGAAATCCCCCCCCCTCTTCTATTCCTAGAATAGGAGAGCTCAAGGCCACAGTGGTGCAGCCAGGAATCCCTATACTGATGGCCAACAATGACTACCATCATTGAAAAAATTTTAAAAATCCCACAAAAAACCAATGAAAATGGGGTTTTCATTCCCACCCAAAAATCTAGAAATAACCGACTAAAATCAAGGCCGCAAGGGTTGAGGAAGAGGGAGAGGAGGGTCACACTTAGGGCCTGTTTGGATTTTCCTACAAGATTGGACTGAAAATCCTGCAAGATTTGCAGATTGGGCCCATACAACCAGCAGGATCACAGGATTATGGAATGGGTAGGCCCATATTCATAAAATTCCAAGGAGAAACTTTGGAGTGGGCCTACCTGAAACCATAGGGATAAAAAAAAGGGGCCTGTTAAGGTCATTTTTCCATCCATATAGGAATGGGCTAGGAAAGGTCTAGTTAACATGGGTTGGGCCAAGTCTTATATTCTATAATTCTAGAAATCTAGTTTAGGAATGGGCAAGGAAAGGTCTAGTTAACATGGGTTGGGCCAGGTCTTATATTCTGTAATTCTAGAAATCATGTTTCGAATCCTAAGGATCCAATAGGATTATCCAAACATGCACTTAATGAAAAATTAATGAATGTGACAGATGTCAAACCAACATGACATGTGGCTAGAAGGGACTAACACATGCATCAAGGTCTAGCAGGCCCAATTTTCTTCCAGACACCAAAATGAACTATGTGCCACAAAAAACTTATAGAGTTGTGAAGAGATTCAATCATGTGCCCTTGTTCCTCAGAATTTTCAAGCCCCACTTCAACCTTAGGAGTTGCCTCATTTGTAACCCTTTGAAGCTCAATCCAGAAACTCTCCTAAAAGCCTCGGATGAAACAGTTTTTTTTTTCATCATAGAAATACCCTATCTAAATTGCAGAGTATATGAAAATGAAACAATGCAGTTCAAGCTCACAAATGCAAGTCCATATTAAGTTTGTACATTAAAGAAAAATGAACTTGCAGTTATCTAAGACTATATAATGGAACTAGAAATAAAGTCAATGAATGTCATGCAATAGTTTTGATATTTACCCTTAGTTCAGCATCTCTTTTTTCATCTTCACATGTAAGACCATGCACAATGCCTCGAAGCTGGACATTCTGCTCCACTAATCGATGTATGTCCCTAAAGGTCATCTGTTCATTGGAGTGTTAAAAATGCATAGTTATATTGCAAAGAGACAAGATACCAAAAGACTATGGTTTAAAAGCTATAAAGTCACCTACAAGAGCTTGAGAGATATTGTTCCTGGCAGCAATGCCATCATCAGTACCAACCGAAGTTGTAGTAAGAAATTTATCAGCATGAACCTGAGGGGTAGCACCATAGCGATGTTGAACATCTTGGCATTCCTTCAAAAGAACTGTTACCTGCAACAGACAGACAAGGACAAAAAAAAAGACTTTATAATGTGAGAAGAAAAACTAAAGATATAAACACAACATCACAATAGATCAAGGAATTTAAACAAACAGAATCAAATCAGAGTAGAATTTTAACCTATCAGTTTTTCAAGTAGTGGTTGATGTTACATAATAGAGCATGTACAAGCAAGCCTACTAAACAATTACACAAGAATAACCAAGCAACCACATACATATTTTATAAATGGAGATGTCAATTAAACGAACACTTGCCTGCTTCTGAAGATCACTTATTTCCCTTTGTGCAATAGTATGATCACGTTCACGCCTCTTCAGCTCAAACTGAAAAGAAGACTGTCAACGTAAATCATAAGACCAAAATTATAATAGCATTGATGTAAAAGGCCATATACCTTTAAGTTCCTAATAGTACTCTCAAAATTATCATGCTCCAATAGCATCAGCTGAAATTTTTGATTCATCGAAGAGTATGCTTCCACCATTCTCTCATGTTCAGCTGCAACATGGGACATAATGCTTTTCACTAAACAAGGAAAAGGCACATACAGTGCATGCTACACAATATACAATAACAAGCCACAATATAAAAAAAATCTTAAAACAAAACCTTTACATATAGTTTAATATAAGTTCACTTAAAGCTTTACAATTTAGATATAGCAAGTTGTTTAAAATATGGTTGTGTAAAAATAAAGATGTGAATTGCCTAATTTTAGCCTTAGTTCAAAAAGGCCTACAAATTTGTTAAAAAAAAAAAAAAGAAGTTTTACAATGGCTCTAGAGTGCCCATAGGACAATCTTAAACAAAATTTAATGTTCATGGAACCAACTTTTGGACTTTAATAACACTAATATTGCCATAACAGCAATGAACAGGATATTTGACAATGGTGATATCAAATATTCTAAAGCCATCAATATATTTCATGCACAAAAACGAAGTGGTTCAGCAAGTAGGCATCACAATAGAGAGTCACCTCGTTCATCCAAAATTATCTCAGCCTTCTCTTCTATTTCATGTAGTACCTGAAACATTAAAGTAGAAAAAACTAGCATGACATCTGAACAAATTAGAAAACTTAGCATTGTCTTTCTTAAATATCATGAGAAATTTGTCATGTAAAGAAATTAGTGGTGCAAAATACAAACAATACAAAAGGCCTTCATCATATAGATATGACATATAATTTCTAAGCAGATGTCTTGGAATCTAACTAGTGTTACCTTGACATATAACATTTGTTAGGCAAAATTTTTATTGAACAGCATGGTAAAAGATGAAGATATAGATGTCACCATGACTATTATACCCATATCGCCTCTGCATTTATCTATTTGTATTCGATCAAGTCACTATACAAAAGAGAATTAGCAGCATCTATAATTGTGACAATTAAATTATTAGGTCCTTATATCTTCTGCACCAAAAAAAAAAACTACCAACAAGTAAAAAATATAGGGTGCTAATCTATTATTTCCAATATTATTTAACAAAAATACTCCAAAAACACCAACTTTAATTATGGTATTGCCTCCTAGCCCAAGTTTCAAAATACCATAAAATACAAACAACAGAAATTAAATTATTATATGCCTACAGTACCAACTCTTATACTTTTCAATGTAAAATGGGAACTATCCAAATATGAGCAAAAGATTCCTGAGACATGTATCACAAGGAGGAAAAAAATTAAACACCTAACAAAATCAACATGAAGAAACAGGACTAAGAGATACCAGGAATCGATAATGCCATTACCAGAATCAAAAACTTACAGCAGGTAAAAAACAAATTAACATAACATTTATGATATTAATATATTTAAGTATATAAATAATAAGTACCATTTCAGGTAGAACAGTTCGTTGTTAAAGGAACTTTGTATCAGTTTCAAAGATGTCTAATTTTTTCAAAGCAATTAAAAAGATTGCTTGAAAGTCCTTACTCCTTAGCATCATCCTAGGTCTTTGCACCATATAATCCAACTAGAGAGAAGAATCTGCACAAACATTAATGACTCAAAAGGATGGTACTTCTACATAAAACAATAGTGACTCATCAGGCCAACCCAGCCCGGTGGCATACCACCAGTAAAAGAAATCTCTATCACCTCTCCTCCACACCAACTTCACATCTTCGAATGCAAAATCTCTCAAAGGAACACACAACCTCACAGAAGGTTAAGAAAGCACAGTGCACCTTTTCATAAAGACAAAGTTACTGGCCTTAGCCCAACTTCTACATGGCTATCAGAGAAACAAATCATATCAAGCTGCCGAGCTAAGAAAATCATATCACACATTCCTTTTCCAAATATAACATCAAGGACATTATATACAATAGTCCCATTGTAGGCACTGAAGTTGGGGGGAGTACTGGCACATCAAGATAACTATAAACAATAGGCACTGAAGTTGGGGGGAGTACTGCCGAGCTAAGAAAATCATATCACATATACCTTTTCCAAATATAACATCAAGGACATTATATATGATAGTCCCATTGTAGGCACTGAAGTCGGGGGGACTACTGGCACATCAAGATAACTATAAACAATAGATGAATATCATAACACTACCTAAAAGCTTAAATAGGTCCCAATGCTATAAATATACTCCAAGAGGATTCCTGTTCCTGAGATACCCACATCCTAAACTTTTTTTTTTTTAGTTTTTTACATGGCTTGCTTCATGAGGCAGTTCTTCACTTGGTTCTCAATGTAAATAGCAGAAGAAAAAAGAGGAACCCGGCAGCAGATGAAGTACAAGAGGCAAAAAGGTCAAAGAAGTTGGCACAGCCAGTGTCCATCCTCGAGTGATGGAACTCAAAGCCTCTGTCCACCAATGTTAGAGGCCAAATGGAGGTCAAGCATCAACAAGATCATGATGGCACTGGGTAAGAGACTAAGAGGGATAGTTGGCAACCAGGTGCTAGTGATGTAGCTTCTTGTTACGATTTGGATGGCAAGAGCATAAAGAGTGAAAGAAAGCGAGAGAGCAAGTGAAAGTGGCAGCAAATTCATCCTCGAAGTAGGTTGTGAATTGGCAATAGCAATTGAGTTTTTGGGCTAACACAGGTGTTCCAAGAATTTGGGATGAGGAGGATATTGGCATTTTGGTAGGCATGGAGGGTAAAGAGGAGGGGGTAGAGGTGTCAGCCACAACAAAAGAATGAAGAGCATGATGCAAAGGAAATGTGTCAGGGATTGGGGGAAAGGCAGAGGTCCACTCAAGATTTCTTGCTTTCACTTTTTTAATAAGTTACAAAAACAAACTTTAAAAACAAAAAACAAAAATGGTAGTCCAAACAATTTTATTTTGCCTCAATATGAATAATTTTTCCTTTAAAAACATAAAACAAAAAAAAAAAATGATGCCAAGCAACTCCTAAAATGTGATGACCTAGTCCAAATAGAACTAGGCCTGGTCCATTTGACTAGTCCAGACACCTAGTTCAAGCCCAAAACAGGAAAAAAACTGACATAAGCTCCCAGTGGGAGTCTTCTTCCCTGATGGACTCTCGATCAGAGTCAAAAATCAGAGCCAAGGAGTCAAACTCCTCCCCTCCACCTCTATTAAAAAACCAAGCCCGCTCAAACCCCATCAACATTGGCCGTCTGGCACCACCAGAGATTTTTCCTTCTCTTTTCTCTTCTTCTTTCCAAAATTTCATCACTATGCTCGCCGAATCTGTGGCCCAATTATTGCTAGAACCTAGGTAAGACCCTTCCATCCTTATATTTATTTGGTTTGCCATCTTTCTAATCCACCATATTGTTGATTCTGGTAGCAACTGATGGATCTTTCTTGGAAGAACAGAACCATGTTTTCCACTATTTCTCCATTGCTTTCTTTTGATCTCTATGGAGCTAGTTCTATCCCAATCTGAACTTGACTGAACAAAGTTATCATGACCAAATCAATCTACATCGCTGGATGCAACTATCTATCAATCATGCCTTTCTTAATTATCCGTATCTTTCTAATTATTGGACTTGATCTTGTATAGGGGTATGGTCGTCTTGACAAAAATATGCCCAACAATGGGATATTGCAATATGATCTATTAATTGAAAATTTTGAAAAGAAATTTCTAAAATTATTTGGATTGTTACTGTATGTGTGAGGTAAGTAATGCTTCACTTTTTCTAGATTTATCAATAAATTATAAAAAATTTCTAAATTAAATTATTCATGAGTTATAAATTCAATGCATGGTATTTTGGATTGTCAAATATGTTGTTTTTCAATTTGTTAAATGATTTATGATTGAACATATTGAATTTGCTATGGATTATATCAATTGATCTCAATGTCACATGGTTATGAACTTTTCAAATTAGAATATGAAAAAATATATTGATTTGAGATGGATTGCGAATTGTGCACTGGTACTACGATATCCTGCCAATGCAGCTTATGTAGATTGGTACTTCGATACCTTGCCAGTGGGGGTTGTGTAATGGTATTTCGATACTCTACCTATGAGGATTGTGCGCTGATACTTTGATATCCTACCATTGGGGGTTATGTAGTGGCACTTTGATTGAGTTCATAGCTATCAAGAAGAATGTAATGTTTTGAAAGAAATCAATTTATGAAGAAAAATGAATTTTGAAAAGACTAAATTTGAATGGATCTTATTTTGATTAGTGGTGTATATTTTGAATTCATGCACCTTGCATGCTTACTTTTTGTATATTATTATTGCTGAATTCATCTAGCCAAAATGTTCATTGCTTACTAGATTGTCTTAGCTCATTACTCTATATTTTATTATTTTTACAGATTCAAAGGACTAACTCGACTCTGGATTCATTATTAGAGAGCGAATTAGAAGTAGAATTTAATATCTTTATTTAAAATTAGGATTTATTGAAGTTGATGCAAAACTATGGAATATTATTTTATAAGATATTTAATTTAGTTATTTAAATTAAATTTGAATGTTAATTTATTGATTATTTGTCTCATTATTGCTTTATGATATCATGAAGAGATGCCTTACATATTTATTGAGGGAGTCTCCATGAGTATGCGGCGGTTGCCGCGACCCCTAACTCACGGTCTAAGGTCAGGGGCGTGACATAAACATATACAAAGTTACAAAATTTAAAAGCATCTGCAACTTTAAGGTTTGCAACAAAACCAACATTATTCACTATAGAAAAATGCTCAAAAGCAAGGTTCGCTGTCTCGATACCAGACCCCATACTGATGAAATCCCATTATAGTGTTGGGATGCGGTATGGTATGGTACGTTTGTGTCGGTATGGGATAGTTCAGCCTTCTGGAATGATACTGGTCTAGTGGCAATCGAGTCAAGTCGGTCATAAATGGGTCAGATTAGAAAAGCCCAAATCTGAACCCGACCTGTTTATTAAACAAGTCAGATCTTGAAAACCAAATCCAACTTGTTTAATAAACAACCTAACCTGATCCGATCCATTTAACTTGTTTAATAAACAAGTTAACTAGTTTACCCAACCCAACAGCCAACTTATTTAACATGATCTGCGACCAAAACCTAAATCCAAAACACAGAGACAAATAAGGAGAGAGATAGGGGAAAGAAACATACGTTAGGGCTTTGAAAATCTGAGTGAAGCGATCAGCTTGTTGCGGTGAAGCTGCGACGATGGTGAAAGTTTTGGAGCAAGGAATTGGGCTTGTTGGGGCAATCAATGCCTCATCATCCTTCCCATAATGGAGCTGCATCACTTCGGAGTGGTTGTCTTTGTAGTATAGCACATTGCCGACTAGCTGGTTAAGGCCGATGCCCTCCTCATGAATCTTCTCCATTCCCTTGTAGAAGGTAAAATAGGGGACCTCGTTGACACCTTCCTGTCAGCAGAGCTTGCAGGTCTCGTCAGACTCGTCACACATGACGAGGAGGAAGTCGACGTTGCTACATGTGTGGCTGAGCTCCACCATGCAAGGATGGATGCAGCGGCATACACAACAACAACAAGCTTATTTTTGGTTGACCAGAGGGCGTTGTCGAACTCGTCGATGGTGTGGACTTGCTAGACTCGCTCGTCGCTCTCGACAGAGGGTTTCTAGGTGCTGCTTGTTGCGGTGGTGGCATAAGGGAAGGGAGGGAGGGGGCAGTCGGAGGGATGGTGGAAGTCTTTTTTCGGTGGAGAGGAATACGAAGGTGGAGGAAGAGGGCTTTTTTATTTTTGGGTCATAAGAGGGGCTCTCTTCATTCAAAGAAAAGATAGGCTGTCAGCTTTTTTTCTGAAAGGAAAAGGCATGACTCATGAGCATTGTTTTTTTTGAAAGGAAAACTCATGAGTGGGTAATAAGCTGGCAGCTTTTTTTTTGTAATAGGCTATCAGCTATTCAAAAGAGAAAGGATAGCCTCAAGTGGGAGCTGCAGAAGCATGTGGGTGGCACGGCAAACGTCCCTCCATAGCGCGCAATATGCTTTTTTCTTTTTTGAAAATGTGCTCCGCTTAGGTCAAGCCGCTTGGTTTTAAAATTTAAACAGATTTCAGAAGCAGAAGGCATTAATGCAAACTTTATTTAAAACTAAATAGGTGCCAATCAGATATATGTCCGACTCAACCCATACAATAATCAGGTTAAATGGGTCAATAAGTTAAAACCCGAACCCAACCCAAATATAACACAGATTAAACTGGTAGACCCGTTTACAACCCGAACTTGTTTAATCTAAATCCAAACCTATTTATGGTGGGTCAAAACATGGGTTAGATCGCATTTTGCCACCCCCTAATGGTACGATACGCCCTGTACTACCCGATACAAGGCAATGCAGCGAACCATGCTCAAAAGTCTTTTAAAATGTGTCCAATTGATTAGTCACACATAAATTCATAAGGATATTCTAATAATTGTCATGTTCAAGATTGCATGCTGATAAACACTTAATTTAAGCCACCTAAAGCATAAAACTATATTTAATTAATTTTTATTTATTAAGAATTTGATGCTTCTTTTTGTGTATTGCAGAAAAGACGATCGCCAATACAAAAAGCCCGATTTGCAGATCAGAAGGCTCAAATTGGGAGCAATTTGGACTTGAAATGGATTTAAAATAAAAGAAGGATGTATGCGGTATTACGAAAAATAAAGATACTATGCTAGGAATCCTTATAGGACGTATGCGTCATTTTAAAGAAACAAAAGTTTCTTTTTGTAATAGGCCCAAAAAAGAAGGTGCGCTGGGTGGTTTTTGTCATGGCTCATGGTGAAACCGGTCCATGCAACAGTGAAGATGGCTTATGGGAATAGTGGCTTTGGTTTTTATCGCGGCCCATGGGAATAAAAGCGATGAATAGTAATTTTTTTCTTTTCTTCACGAGTCCGTTAACGGGTTCATGAGCGACTGTTAGGAGATGCAGTCACAGGCAACGCTGGTAGGTCTTCATGCAGATGCAATCACATGGATTCGCAGACAAGTCCATGCAAACAACAGAGCACGTTGGCAAGCAAGTTTCAGCAGAACTCATCCAAATACCACTCCTAACCAAAATAAAATTCCTCCAAAAGTCCTATTCCTCTCTTATAAAAACCCTCCCCACGTCAAAGCAAAAAAAAAAAAAGGCAGGTGGCCTCTCAGGCCTCTTCAGCCCTCTCTCCTCTCTCGTCTCCCCTCTCTCTCTTTCTTCTCCCAAGCTCTTCTTCCCTCTTCCTTCCTCTTCCAAATTTCCACAACCAAGAGCCTTCTTCTTCTCCACAAATCCTTTCTCCTGCTCTTGATCCCTGCTCTAAGCTGTTGGAAGGAAGACCTCAGAGTTCTAAGATGAAGAATTCAGCGAGAAGCTTTCCGATGGCCGGCTAATCATCGACGTTCTCAGGAGATCCCTGTAATCTTGGTTTGACAATATTTTTTATATCTTTCATCTTTTGTATTTTTGTAATATGCAATAAAAACTGTTTTTCCTTGCTATATTTTTGTGTCTTTATTTTCTTTGCAAGAGATTTTAATCTGGAATAATTTATGACCCTTGGGACGAGCTGTGATCTATAGGTAAGGTTCGTGCTCCTAGGATAGATTATATTTAGATTAAATTTCTTTTATCTAAATCAATTTAAACTAGCCTATAACTTTAAGAGACAGGCTGTGATCCAAGGATGCAGACTGTGCTCTCTAAGATAGGTTATATCTTTATTCATTAGATACCAATCCTAGGCATATTAAAAAGGACACCAGCTATCTAACAAGAAAGTAGTTGAGATCCTGAGAATCCACCTCCATACTTGCAACTCAACATTTATTTAAATTGTTTATTTACTTGCTTTGTTATTAATTTAAGTAATCTTTCAATCAACTTTTATTCTGCAATCTAACTTACAATTTAAATCACTCAAACGCAATTAACACGATCCCTGTGGATACGATCTCGACTCACCCTAGCTATAGTAGTGAGTTAATTTTTATTTTTGACCGCCTACAACAGTGATCACATGCATAATTTTTTGATCTTTTAAAAAAAGTTTTAATTTGATAAATTAATCATATGTAAATTTGGACCAAAGTTTGCCGTCTCAGTACTGAACCTCATAGGCTCATGCCAATACCATCCTATTACCATGTCAGTACATGATTCAGTACGATACGAGATAGCATATCAAGTATCGGTACATTATAGGATAGCATATTGGTTTAGTATCGATACAGTACGATACACCCATTGCCCAATAAAATACGATACCAACTAGTACAGCAAACTTTGATTTGGACCAATAAATAAGTTTAATTTCAAGAAAAAGAAACCATAAAGGTCAAAAAAGAGCATAAAACACTGAAAAATATCAAATATAAAGGTTTAAACAAAATAGTTTGCTTATTGCGCTAAATGTATATACTTTCTGTTTCAAACACAACAATGGATGAACATATTCCTTACAGAACACTTGCAAATTATATACTCAACACAAATTTATGAATATCCAAACATATGAAAATTTAAATTATAAAGAAATATGCTCTAAAACAATATGAGATACCAGTGATCTGTAGCAAAAAATGTGATAGTTAATGAAGTACAAGTCTATAGACCGTATAAATAAATCGTGACATGCATACAAGTATCAAACATTATGATAAGCCAAAGATTTCAACCTTGACCAATATTCAAGGTTCAGCTTTTGGGATCCTCAACTGGAAAGATAAGTAGAAATAATAATCTAGGTCAATAATTTTCTAAGACGACTAGTTAAAATTAGTACCTGTTCCAAATTGGCTTCCGCATGCTTCCGACCCCACTTCTCATGCCGCAAAGCATCAAAGGTTTCTTGATATTTCTCATACATTTTAGCAAGCTACACTCCAAAAGAAAAAACTCAACACAAAAAGGAATATTAGAGAAAGACAATATATTCACAAAGAATATGTGTGAGAGAGAATCAAAAGAGGGTGTGAGAAATCTTACATTCCAACCATCTCGGAGAAGAGAAGCAGCTAATGCTGTTTCAGAAATGCCTAATGGAATCCTAGGGACACCCAACTGGCCATCCTTATGTGTGTTATCACTGCCAGTTTCACCAACTGATGTGTCAGCTTATGCTTTAAGAAAATGTACAGGCTGCCTCCTCTTGTAAGATGAAATTGAGCATAATACAATAACATAATTAACAATCTGACCAACTTAGGAGAAAAAAAAGGGATAGAACAAAAAAGATGTTTGGTGAAAATGTATGGACATTTATTATCAACAGTTACTTATAAAGAGCATAAACAGACCATGTCACAAGACATACTGATATAGGTAGCTTATTCAGACTGGAATTTGAAAAAGTTCGGCTTAGGTCAGCATTCTCACTTACCAGTTTTCATATGCCTCTAGATACTTTTCAAGAGATTAACTTCTAAAAAGAAGCTCTATGGTATTGAATAATTTCATGCTCATGCCCATTGAACCATTAATGACAAAGTCGAACCTAAGAAAATCATGTCATGTTCGTTAACCATACAGCAAGGGATAAATTAACTCGGCTGTTCCCATAGCCTATAGCCACTTCAAAATCATAAGATCCAATCCACCAAACCCCATAACAGAAGCAATTAAAAATTGATAACATAAGAAAGATTTCTATTTGCCACATAACAAATAAATGCAACTTCAACCATTACAGAAGTTTCAGTTTTAGCATAACACACAACTTTTCAAAAATGTATGTGGCAATCATAACTAATAAATAATAGTTACAGTTTCTTCTAATGTTTGCTATCCAGAACCAGGCATTGTTCCATTAGCTTACTAGCATGCTGCAAGTTGGATACACCCTTGTACCAACACATGATACACTGCTGGAGGTGAAACAACAGCTGTACCATGTATCGGTACATTGCCATATCAAACCTCTTAGCACCTGTTTGGATATTCCTACAAGATTAGTCTGAAAATCCTGTAGGATTTGTTGATAGAGTTATCCATTTAAGCATGGCCCTGTATCAACCAAATACCACCCAGCCAATATCCTATGGGAAGAAAAAAAAGACCTGCATAAGTCTTGTTTTCTTCCTACAGCCCAAAGGCTAGGATCTGGGCTGGGTTTGGATAGGCTCTCAGAAAATGCGAGATGAATGGGCAAATAGGCCTGATTAACCCTCTAAAAATATCCAAACAGGCCCATAGTGGTATGGTATTGTATGCTTGGTAACAGGCAGTACAGCTTGATACATCAAACCTTACTTCTAACTTTCAGACAAGCTTATGTTAGGGCCAATGCACAAGAAATTGAATTCACGTTTATTAATTATTTCAGTTAGATGCAAAGTAATATTGCTGTTACACTAACAAGCAGATTACCCAGAAAAAATTCCTGCTAACACATGTCCATGAGGAGACACCAAACAAATGACATGCCAGAATGTTCAAAAGTTTGGGCCTTCTTTTTTTTTCTGGGATGCAAATTATTCATCAAATATGCCAATCAGCGAATATGGCATATAATAAGGGAGCAGACAAAAAAGAAAGAAAGTGGAAGCAAATGTGAAAAAGGAATCATAAAATAGAAAGAGAATATGAAAGCGAAAGAAGCTGAAAAGAAAGAGGAACACGATAAACAATAAAACTTTTACCACTTATCTTAAGAAAATTTAGAAAATGAGGGAGAGGACTCAGTAAAGATGGCAATGCAATGACTACAGTGGCAAGGTAAACAAATCAAAACAGAAAAAACATGTCATCTTTTTTGTCACTTTCTTCCATGGCTACCCTTCTACTCTTTTGTATGGGTTGAATTCATGGTCAGGATTTAGAAACAAAATAAGATTCGCTAAACCAATACCGAGACCTGTACCAATCGGCCACCCATACAATACAATAGCAATTCCATACCGTACCAACACTCAGTACACCTTGGCGTACCAGTCCCAATTCCTTCTTTTTTTTATTTTTTTTCTTTTCTCAATTCTTTTTGAATTTGTACTTAAAATTTTAACGGGATTGTTGTCCATTTTGTGGTGTTAACCTTGTTTTGATTTTCTTATATCATGAAATGGAACTAGGACCTATCCAACTAATGTATTTATCACTAAAAATATGTACAATACAACAAATTTAATCAATTTTAATGTATTCAAAGCATAGAATACATACCAACGGCTAAAACTGGCGTGTCAATGTAATTCGTAAACATTGGGATCATAATAGTATTTTGGAGGAGTGTCACACCAACTCTACAAAAGTTCCATACTACAATAGGTTTCCATGATCCTTCCGTAGTCCACTGAATAGATATTCTAGGAGTCATCCGCCTGACTTTAAGACTAGGCTAGCCATCCAAAGATGGTGATAACAAAATCTGCCCAAACGATGGCTAAGGTTGCGCAAGGTAGTAACCACCAGAGAATGATGTCATGTACATACGTGCCATAGGTTGCCGCCTGGTGTGGAACATAGGATCCGACGCACAACTTAGAACCAAAAATGTCTACGGACCCTACTCCATTTGCAACGTCATCTGTAGTAGCAACGTCACCTACCAAATGACCATGAGGAGCTTGTCTCCTACATGAAATGATGTTCTCACGAGCTCTACCAAGCATGGTTCGCCGTATCGATATCGAGGGGTATGGGACGTACCATACTATACCGGTATCGTACTAGTACATCAAACCACCCCAAACCAACATGGGCATATCGTACCATACCACATACCGACACTATAGTGGGATTTCATCGGTATGGGGCCGGTATTGAGATGGCGAACCTTGCTGCCAGGTCATGCACCGTCTTGTGTGGCAAGAGTCAATTGGGACTCATCGGTGAATTGAAGACCATCATAAACTATGGTGCCCTATCCCCACTCTCCCTGGCCAGTAGACACGTCATGGGATGAAGATGAACCGTCATTCCTAGTATTGCATGATAATCTAGGCAACCAATCATCAGATGGCTTGTTCTCTAAATTAGAGTGAATGGATTTCACCTTTAGTCTCTCCAAAGGAGATGCAACTATCTTTCCTTTGCATTTCTCGTTGGTCTGAACAATTGCCTTTTTGCCATGACTCTTTTTGGACCCTCCACCGACCAGGTACCGTAGTGGCCTCTCCTCAATATCACTTGAACAAATCGCTAGGAGGATGTCTCCGACATGGAGCCGTGCAATGATTGGCTACCCCTCAACCCCTATGGCTAATCAAAGGCTTGAAATTAGTGAAATCCAACATTTTTTTTTAATTTTTCAATTAAAAAAAAAAAAGAGTGCCTTCTTAGCCGTCCATCTCTATCATTGAAGAAGGGGGTGTGGAGCTCAAACCGATATGAACTAGATAGTTAGCACCAATATTGCTCCAAACTATCCAGTATGGAGCAGTTCGCATCATTTTTCAAACCAAAAGGAAAAACCATTCTAATTCTCCCTCGAAATAGTTCGAGACACTCCGAACCAAGATTCGCCTTGGTACCAAACCTTGTACTGATACCATCTTATTACAATGTCGGTATATTATTTGGTACAATACTAGATAGCATCTGATATTAGATCAGTATAGTACGATACGCTTGTACCAGGCGATACAGAGTGGTTAAGTAAATCATGCTTCGAACCATCTAGTTCGAGGCTGTATGGTGGCCCTTGGTCAAGAATGCCAAACTCCCTACCAATTTCTTAAAGCTTCAAACAAAAGAATTTCAATAAATATTCAAGTGCATGATGCATGTCCTATTCAGATATGTATGACACAAATGCTAGAAGCTAGACATGAGTGTCCAAGTAACATAGCTTAAGCTAGAGCAAATCTAGAAGGTGTATCTTAGGTACTCTATTAGTAAACTACAAATTATTCTAATGTGCCTTCATTAATCTACCAAATACTTAGAGAATACTTGATCATAAAAGGCAAATGAGGAAACTGGCCTTCAGGTTGGGAACAAAAGGTTGGCTTGTATAAACCTTTTACAAGGCATTCCACATTTAAGTAGGTCTAGTTGAGGTAAAGACACATACATCACTAGCACCAATGATACAAATTGTAATACATAAAGCCTCTAATATAACAACTTATTAAATTTGCCTTATATGACATAGGTCATCGTAAAAAATTATTATAATTTGATCTTCAAGGTCCTACTAGATTTATAAATAAAATCCACTTATCTAGCTTTATTCAACCAAATAACCTTTTGGGCACCACAATAAAGCATGTTAAAGGGTGGGTAAAAGTTGGATTCTAGCAAAGCTGACAAGCACCTTTTCTAGTCACTTTTCTCTTGCATATCTTCACCAAAATGACGGAATAATTTTATACATTAAGTCTTCATTCTTGAACCCATAACTCTTATTCTAGTCCCAGACATCATCCCAAGTTGTCCACTGGATACTTGTAGATATAAAACCAAATGAATAATTGTTTGCAGTGACATGGTCACAAAATTTTGATTAACAAATACAAAATGTAAACAAACAAGAAGAGAACAACTAGTTGGACTCCCTTATAATTTGAGATTACATCTAATAATATTAACAAATTGAAAAAATCAAACCACTCTATAACTATAGATAATACCATGGTTGCCAACCATGAGTTCAAACATTATGACACATCTACAAATAATGAAGAACTTGATCTTTGGAGTGTAACAAACTTGTTCAACACGGAGACTACACAAGAGTGCAAACTTAATATGCAAGCTGTGCAATGGGTACACAAGCATACAGTTCTTGCAAGGTTGGATTGGCATGGACACTGGCTACTGGAAGAAGGCTCAACTCATTATCCTTTGCATTCTCAGTTTGAGCTCCGAACTTTTCTAGCTTCATTTTCATGTCTGCAGCTTCCTGTGGACAAGAAACAAACTATTGCCGGAGCAGGAAAAAAAAGAGCTGAAAAAAATCATTTAGCCTGACAAAAATCTTTGGTATTGGCTGGATGGCATTTATACACACACATCAGAGAACAAAAAAGTTGAGGATGCATACATTTCTTATTCAACATTCCAATGATAGACCTAGAAATCCAATAACAAGCATTGAATTTTAAGTAGATACATTACTGTCAATACATAATACAGCAATACCTTTTCAAGATCCTTTCTAAGTGATGCTTCCTTTTCAAGTTTCTCTATGTACTCATTTTCAACTTGAGTCATATGCATCTGCATTAGCAGAAGAAAACCAGGTCAGAACATCATCTGATGCAATAAGCCTTTTTCAATTGCATAATATCAACAAACTGATCAGATAATTGAACCCCCTAACCTGCACCCCCCTCCAAAAAAAAAAAAAGAGAGAGAGAAGGAGAAGAAGAAGAAGAACCACAAGCGTAAATTATACTGAGCTCGATGCACCGATTTAGGGATGATATCCAGACCTCCAGTGCTTTGATAACACCCTTAAGCTCCCCTGCCTTTTTGGACCATTCGTTGGAACTTGCTTTGTAAAGTTCAACAAGCTTTGTGATCTATTACAGGTAAAGAAAACTACTGGATTATTTAAATTTTCTTTAAAAAAAAAAAAAAGAGCTTGGACTTGGTTTAAAAAAATTACGAGAACCTAAAATAAATTCCCATCACTAACAAACCCAAAAAGAAAAAAGATAAGAAAAGCACAATTCTGTCCTTTTCCAATGCTTGTTAGTGATTAACATCAGCATATCACATTGAGAGCATTTGCCACGGAAATCTTAGACACTCCAAAGAAACAGCCGCATAAGAGAAAAATTTTATTTTTCATGCAAATGATGGCATAGGCAACTATAGAATAACCAGGACAAGACACATTTAATCTAGAGCAATGTCATCATAAAATGAAATTACTACAAAAGAGTGGTAACATTGGTTAACCTCTGGCGTGAGCTTCTTCAGTTGAATTGTAAATAAAATTATGCACATGTGCACTAGAGAGAGAGAGAGAGACCACCACCAATATCAGGTCAGCATTAACAAAAATAAAAGACAAACAGCAACTCTCAGTCATACCTTTATACACCATGGAGCATCCATTTTTCCTACTAAACAGGTCTCCAGTTTCTCAAAAATTAAAATTTGCCTAATAATATGAAACAATTTTTTTTCAGTTGCAATCAAATTGTGAACATCTCACATCTGAAAGAGATCCTAAAAATATAATCAATGGAACCTTAAGGCTTGTGAAGAGGAGCAACCGAGCAACCTTCATCAAAGAATTGAAGAATAAAATGCAAGCTGACTTTGAAGTAAAATGAATTTTAAAGACTGGCTGGTGATATGGCTTGACCAAAGGCACAAGTTAAATAAATTAGGATACAGGTTCCAAGTGCAGGACTTTGTCTGAGCCAAGTTCATCCAACCACCAAAACAAAAGACATTGGACACAACAAGAGAGCATGTAAAGGATGGCACACAGCACAGCAACTCCAAAGGGTGAGGCTCCTGATTCACTGATCTACTTGGCTATTATCCACTATTCAAGGGCAGATATAAAATCGGACATGTTCTTATGTTCAATGATTAATATATACAAATAAATAAATAAATAAAACTCCTTTCTCATTGTTGCACCTGTGATGAGTGTAAACCTTAGTGTAAAATCTTGTAGTGCATAAAGCCATGAGACTCATCACTGTAAATACACTTCATTTTAATTAAAGAAGGGGAACTTATCAATTCACAATAATATATATTGGAAAATCTTCATAGCCAGAAATCTAATCCAACAATTCATCGATTAAAAAAATTATCATCAGTTTAGCTTCACCAATGAATGCCTAATCTCGCATGATGGCCAAAGTATGAACAGCACATCCACTGACTCCGTGCAAAAACTCCAGCATGGAAACAAAAATTTTAGCTGCCCAATGAACCAAGCATGTGCCTGATTCAATACCCCAAACCCCAATAACTGCTTGCCCAAGTCACCACCACCGCACTCCTTTCCACAAAGAAGGCACAACACCCCCTCTCATGGGCCAAGGTGACTACATCTTCAAGAAACAGATAGAAAATAATGTCATAATACAATAGAACAAGTTCATTCTAAGTTCTAACTCTCTCTCTGTATGTGCTTCTTGGTTTAGTTGAGATGTGGGTTACATCATGGCAGCTATGTCCAAGAATGACCATCTTATGATTCAGATTATACACCAGTATTTCATTTTGTCACGTTGACAAGTAGGTAACTCTGAGTGACTAACAAATGCCAAGACAAGGTATACGTATGTATGGTTTATGTATATGCAAATGTATGTAAGCATAGAAGTGTATATATACATTTATTCATACATATATATAAATATATGTATGTATATATATGTGTGTGTGGGTGTAGTATGTGTATATTTATACACGTATATACATACATATAACATGTATATATACATATACATGTATGCATGCATTTGTAAATATATACCATATGCTCAAAATATACATAATGTTATGTCGTATGACAATATATACATACATTTATATATTTCTGCATTCCAGTCATACAAAAGAGCCCCAATATCAGGTTTTATGTTGACAATATGGTGGCATATTGCCCTTGGATGGTATATCCACTACAAGCAATCTTCCAACAAATGCCACTAAAGGCACTACCGCATAGCACTAGCCAACTAAAAAGACTTCGAACGATCTCATATCAAGCTACTATGACAAATTAGAGAACCTAATTACCATCAAAACAAGGTTATACCAACCAAAAAAGAGGATCAAATCTACTAAATAATAACATCTAATAAGATATAATGATGATTCATCCACCGTCACTTCCAATCTAGGAAATGAAAAGCACATGAAGCACATAAGCTGATTCTTATAAGTTCAAGTCTGACTAAGCCCAGAAAAAATTTCATGTTGCTACCTATTTCATCATGTTCTCCAAATAGAAAAGAAAAGCAACAATTTTGAGCTTATAAATAGAAAAGCAAATAACTAAAAGAAAAAGAACAATTTTGAGCTAATGAATAAAAAAGCAAATAACTACTTTTAAAACAAACTGAGATGACAGTCTCCCGACAGAATGCATGAGCAAAATAGGCAATGGCTGTATGCATGAAAAGGGAATCTTGACCGCACCAGAGATTATACTTACGGTTGAAAGCTCAGCAACAAAACGCTCTTCATTAGAAGCAGCAGTGTCCTTAGATGAGCATAACTCCTTCATTGCGCAGACAATGATCCCATATGTTAGGTGGAATGGACAGAAGAATTAACCCAAAATTACAATGAAAACAAATGACATAATACCTCTTCCAAAGAGGTGATTCGCATCTCCAGTTCCCTTACTCTTTCTCTACTCCATGTTAACAATCTTGAAGATTCATCAGTCTGTCTTTCAAACTGGAAGGCAAAATCTCTAAATGATATATTTCAAAATTATTGTCAGAATATATTTGAACTAGCTCACTTACATCAGCAAGCTTGGCAGACATATCTGCCTCAACATCCAGATGCATTTTACGTAGTTCAACAAGGCTCTTAACTTTGGCACTCAACTCCTCATTAAGCCATACATTATGCTGCTCAAGCAGTTCTTTCTCCTGCTTATGAAAATATACTAAAGTAAACATCATCCATTCCATATTCATAATCAATTCAACAAAGTAAATGACAAGATACTACAAATGGCTATGACTTATTCCCCATGCATTGAAGAGAAGACCCAAGTCTCTGGTTGGGTTGGGGGGATAAAGAACAATGGAGCAAAAAACAACCATGCAAAGCTGCGTAAATCTTTAAATGGTTTTAAAATATATAAAAAACCCAGTGAATGTTACCAAAACATGGGGGGAATGCAATAAACATATGTTATCCGACAAACAAACACTTTATAAGAGTGAAGGCATGGTCGTTGGTTAGATCTCGTAAAGTATGTCATAAGGTATGGCTTGCAATTATCTCCATGTTATCCGACAAACACTTTATAAGCTAAGCTTTAAGATTAAAAAAGATTACAAAAACTATACGAACCAAGAATTTAAAAAATAGTAATTCCACAAAACTTTCATTTTCAGGATTAAGTGCAAAACTATTTATAGATTAGCTAAGTTTTATAGTCAAATTACACAAATTACAATTTCTTCAAGAATAACTTCACAAGACTCATAGATAAGCCAATAGGTTTCTTACCATGAAGACATGGTCATTCATAATTAGTTAGGTTTTATTGGTGAAGATATGTAAGATCATAAATGGTCCACTTTTATATACCTAAGCTTTGGAGAGCTCTTAGCCTTTAGTAGTTTGATTGCATTTTATGGCAACAAAATGATATTTTAGCAACCTTGGCATCTCAAGTATGGATGCATGATAAGTGACAAATTAGAACTAAAACACAGAACTTAAACCAAAGTAATAGGCAGTACAGGCTTCAATAAAAGGTTGTTCATCAATAACTGAAAACTAGTGAGCCAAGGTGCTTCATTAGATGACAAAATATTGGAGTGAAAGGGAAAATTGTCAATAGGTAAAGAAATCATTACCATTTTGGTTATGAAACAGAATTTTGTATACATGCTAGTGAGTTGAGTTAATGGATCATATTAGGTCTTATAATAAGTTAAGTTGGGCCTAGACTAATAATACCTACTTATGTCTATTTTCTATTAAATTACAAATTCAAATTCGAATTTATCCTGCTCCTAACAACAAGTTAAATAGCTTGGCTTGATTAGATCTTCTCAAAGACAGTCCCAGTCAAATTTTATAGAGACATAAGTAATTAATAACCCTAACAACAGTATGTTAGACAAATTAAGAAGGTATCATGAATTTCATTCATTTCTATTAATAACTATAGCAATCAAAGGAAAGACACCAGCAAAAGTCAAATAAAATATGAGAAGTAATCGAAGTATCCAGATATCCCAACCATAAAACAAGACATTACCAAGACTTTGGTCTGACCTGAGTAAGACGATTACATGTCGCACGACAATGCACCAATTCTGCTTCAATATCATGCAGCCTAGCCTCCTTTGCAGTAGCATTGTCCGTCAAACTTCCCTGTTGAGAAGGGAAAGAAGACATTTACTTGTTTCAAGCTACAAAATAAATACCACAGTAAATCCAACTTCATGGAAGAAAACACTGTGATGTCTTTTATAACAAGCAACCCAAATAAAGATTCAATAGGGAAAAGAGTGCCATATCATAACACTCTACTATTGCAATCATAACTATTAGATTGATTATATGCACGTAGGAATATAAATGTTCTTT